>CM064580.1:5971033-6018533 GCA_032716605.1 Paralithodes platypus
GGCATTGACTTGAACAAAGCAGGCTAGAAGTGAAGTTGGGTACCCTGGACTGACTGAATCCCCTGCGGGTCAACCATACCGGGAAAAAATACACTAGCAAGCTTCGGACCAACCGTCTTCGCCGACCCATTTCTCATAGGGTACGCGTCAGGGTACCTTGTTGCTACATCTCCCGGACTGTGCATCACTGTCCTCCAACTCTTTCGTCTTTTTAAGGCCCATCCTCTGCCCCTTCAGGAGGACAACAGTTACTGGTTTTTCTCCAGACTCGAAATGTGGTACTAATAATGAGTCCCCGAGAAGGTCCGTTGACACTAAACTCTCAACCGCATCAACTTTCAACTTCCCTTCTCCGGTACCCTTCCTCCGCTGATACTAAAGAGTGGTTGACAAGAATGGGACTCCCTGGATTGCCAGAATCTCCGGTAACAACAACACTCCACTAGGCTGCCCCGCGACACTCCCCAACCCACTCCTGCTCCTCCATACTCACGTCGGCCGGTCCTTCTCGACAACGGTAACGGGTGCGGCCTCAGAAGTAGGCCCGCAAAGTCGTTGCCAAAGAAGGAGGTCGACGCCCCCAACAAGGTGACTTCTCCACACTTCCTACATCCCAGGGTCACGAGTCACACCATCAACTTCCCACCTTCGTCTTACAAGCGGGTATGACCTTGTCGCGTAACTCCCTGAACCACAACCACCCGGCGCTCATATTGGACAGGTTTACCAGTGAAATTTCTCAACAGTGTTTGCGAATTGCCCCAGTTTCACGGCAACATTCTCACCTCCATGTCTTTTTCTACCCCCCCACTCCACACAAACCGAGTCCCCTGTGGGTCACTAAAGGCATCACGGACAGGGAATAAGCCTTCTGGATCGTCTGCACTGGCAGTGTATTTACATCCCGGAAGAAATGCCTCTAACAAACTCCGATGTCCTCTTGAACACTCCAATGCCGTTGAGCATAAAGACACGGCTTGCCGGAGGACGGTCGGAACTAGGGCACTTCAATTTGCCTTATGACCCTCCTGTGGCAACTAAAAACACATTAAATTTCGGTTTCGGCTTATACTGTGCTGTAAAAGGCCCCCGGACTTTTCACATACGGTGGGGGGTGGTGGGTAGGTTTGGGCTCAGTTTTAGGTTCATTGCTCTTTGGTTTAATATGTGTCATTGCTACGGGGAGGGGGAGGATAACGCGTCCCTCAGCACTGGGGGCCCAATTTCGTTACTTCTGTGAGGAACCCGCAACCCCGAATCAACGACAGCCGTAGATCAAGCCCATTGCTGCTGATTCTACTAGAGTTTCTTGGGTTTTTCTCCTTTAAGTTCAAAGTTAGATCACCGACAGTGCTCTTAAAGAACTGCTCCAACATCATTAACTGCCTTAACTCCATCAAACGTTGTTACCTTCTCAGATCGGAGCCAGTTCCCCATAGCATCCGGACAAGTCCCGGGCGTGTGTCCAAAAAGGTGCTATCTCTTCCCTTAGTTACACCCCGGAACTTCAAACGGTACGTTTCTGGTTGCAGTTCGTAAAGCCCTCAGGACAGCCTCCTTGAGATCCTCATACACACATACAGGACTCCAAAGGTAACGCATCGTAGGCTTTAAGACCCATTGCCTATTAATCTAGAGGATACAAGTGCTGCTCCATTTATTTCTCTGGCACTGGTGTTCCCTGGCACTTCTTCTCAAAGCGTGTGAAAAAAGTCTGTTACCCCACCACTCTCATCAAACCCGGAACCAATTTCAATAAGTGCGAGGAGACTGCTCATGAATGCACGGTTTTACCAGCCAAAGGCGCCTGTCCCGTTGCCACGGAACCATTTCAATAAGTGCGAGAGAGAGGCTCATGAACACGGTACCAGACCCAAGTCGTGTCCCGTTGCCACCCGAAACCAGTTTCAATAAGTGCGAGAGAGACTGCTCATGAACACGGTTACCAGCCCCAAGTCGCTGTCCCGTGCTCTACTCGCGACTTCTCTACATCCATGTCGGCACAGTACCTAGTCGACTCTAAATCAGCTTGGATTTTTGCTAGCTCTATGTGCTTCTCTCTTCTATCTTGGCTAATTCGAATTGCTGCTGAAGCTCTGCCCTTTGTTGCTGCTGAAGCTCACATGACTTTGTTGCTGTTGAAGCTCAGATACCCTGATAGCCTTTCTCTCTTCGATCTTAGCTAATTCGAGCTGAAACAATAATTCTGGAGTTAACCCTTGAGGAGGTGAAGGTGCTACAATGTTTGAAATTACCGGTGGTCCCCCCAGGGGCAACCCACCCTGCCAGTCACCACCCAACTGCGGAAGCGTACCCGGGGTCGGCAAACTACTGGGATGGCTGGGAGTGTAGGGGACGCATGGCCGAAGGGCTCTGAGCACTCAACCCATCTCGCTCACCAGTCACCCTGCCCAGTACACACGTTATCAAGTTATCCCTGGTCATGCTGCTAGTACCCGCATGACCGATAGCTGTGGCCAGGCACTGAAGACCGTACCGCTCCATACCCTCCAACCGCTCGGCAGTAACAGGCCATTGCAAAAATATCCTAGCATCCTCCTCACAGTTCACCTGATTAACCATATCATCATACTGCTGTTCCTCAGTCTCAACATTACGTACTGTGTCTCCATTCTCCTCTGACCCGGTATAAGACATGATGCTCACAAAAATTTCTTACCACAATATTCAGAAAAGAAGCACCCCAAACTCTTATACCTCAATATACACACAAAAATTCTCGGAAATACTCAAGGGCTATACTATGTTGCAAAAAAAAAATATTCTTGCTGATCCCCGCAAAATATTCTCCATAACACCAAATGTTCCCTGCTTATAAATGTAGGTCCACCAAATCCTAGGTAAGGTCGCCATTTGTTACGACTGGGGTTCAAATATATCAGGGCTCTTATTCATTGGACTAGTAATGGTATAAATGTTACAACGGAAAGCGCTAGCTCCAACCTATGATGTATATTCCCAGTGAACAAAGAACACAAATACTCTACAGAGTTCTATATGCAATAATAGGCTATCAAACTCAATAAATGTGCGACTACTCTAGGCTTAATGTTATGTGAAAACAGCCTATTACTACCTATAACCGAAGGTGCTTGGTTATGGTATGCAAAGTAAGGTGGTAAGAGAAGTTACAGCTTACGTTACTTTAATCACTAAATGTCAGGCACTCCTGCATGAAAGAAAGTGCACTAAAGTCCTTCAACACTAACAAGGAATCTTCTTTAAATGTTAGATGCTATAAAGATGCTCGTATCGGAAATGGAACCCAAAAAGGCAGGCAGCGGAACAATGCTCGTGCAGGCTATGCACACAAAAAGGCAGAATATATAATGCCGTCGGAGCCAAGAATATCCTTAACACTACAACAATAATAATAATCGCCACGACAATGCAGTATTCCTATCAACAAAAAGAGCCTAAGTCGTTTGTGTCTCAATACAGCAAACTAGGCTGCGAAATGCTTGTGTAATCATAAAAGGGTATACATAAAAAGAGTAATTAGGTTAATATACTTAATGTCTACTATGATTGATAAAGTCTAGCTAGAGTCAATGATACGAGATACTGGTGTGCATGGCATGCCGCATAGCCTAGTGCAAATCTCAAGTCTGTGCGTCAAATATTACGTTATAGGGAAGGGTAGCTCTCTTGAGAAACCTTAATACCGAAGTATTAAGCGTTCTCCTGGCGTACCTCAAAGACAAACAAACGAGACTAGAACAGTGCAGAATGGTATAGGCAAAAAGCCCTCATTCGTGCATGCTCTATTCTCAATGGCACACAGACTAGAATTTACTCAATCAACTCCAGTTCTCAGGTATGTCGTGCAGCTTTTAACTAAAGCCAGCACTCATAGGAAACAATACCTTATAATATCCGACCCCTAGTCTAGCATTATCTAATCCAGCAGAACACTAATAATTAAAGGATGCACTACTTAACCCTTATTTAGCGGGGTCGGACTTAAGTCCGATACGAGAAAATTGGACTAAATGGCGGGGTCGGACTTAAGTCCGTGGGCGTATTCCCGCCCTAATTTAGGTGGAAAGCGAAACTTGGTGGTCAGGCGGTGTACTACAAGGGCCCACCCACACATCCCCACTGTGTGACCGTGACTAAGTGACCCTCAAGCAGCCATAATGGAAGGTCAAGATTTGCCCGTGTTCGATTCGGTGGCCGCCATCCCTAGTGCGTCGCGTCACCCTACTAACCACGCCCGGCTTACCACCCAGGAACTAGATATCATGCTGACCTCTTCATAACTTTCTAATAAGTTGTTGGATGAAACCGTCGAAGGTCTGGGTGAGAGTTTTGGTAGTGTGGATGACTCTGAAGACGAAAATAACCCGATCATAGGCTTTCACCCCAAGCATAATTTGCGTGGGGTGGATGTTGTGGTTGATATTGGACAGACCCTTGAGCAAATTGGAGACGTTCCTGACGAAGAACATACTGGTGTGGGTGTTGGTAAGTACAATTTATATTTTATAATTGCTTGAAAATGTGATTGCAAGCATTTTATCACCTTACGAGCGGCTGGTGGAGTATATTTCACTGTGCCGCCCAGCGGATTTTTTTTTTTACCCTAAATGGGGTTGTTCCGTGCTCTTTTTCATGCATAAACAAGACCCAGAGCATAATACAAGTATGTATCCTGAAAGTGCGTAAATGAGCTTTCCAATGACACCCGAACCATCCTTTTACGATCACTGGTTGTCTTTCAACGATCGTAAAACACGAGTGAAAAACCCTAAATATACGGTAATTTCCTTATATAATTCCCTGTGTGGCGAGCGGTCTGAGGTAATATATGCTCCTAATCACCGCTCCGCTCTCTCTCAGAGCACATTACGTCCTCAAAATTGCACTCTACAAGAAATTTCCTTTGCATTTTATAGCGTATTATTTGCAGGCGTTCGGTAAATTTACGGTAATACAAACAACGAAAGATTGAATATTTGTGCTTGGCATTATATGATTGTGGAGAACAGATGTAGACCTACCGTATATATTATGTTTTCATATATATGATACATGTGTAACATTTTTATATTATCACGACTCTCTCTCTCTCTCTCTCTCTGTCTCACTCTCTTTGTTTGTACTCCTTTGTACTCTCTTTGTCTGATGTAGGCCAGGGCACGCCCCTAACTAATCTTTTCCCTCCCAGGGGAAATCACACCTAGCAGATGTTTTTGACCTCCCCTCTCTCTCTGTCTGTCTCTTCATCTCTGGGTCTACCTATACTGCATGTGACATTGAAATTGCTTGAGAGTTTGATTGCAAGCATTTTATAGCGTATTATTTGCAGGCGTTCGGTAAATTTCTCACGATAACCAGGGTGTATGGTACATTTCTCACGATAATACAAGAAACAACGAAGCTTGGCGAAGATTGTGGTCTACAATATACCTTTTTATAATTGCATGTGACCTTGTAATTGCTTGAAAGTTTGATTGCAAGCATTTTATAGCGTATTATTTGCAGGCGTTCGGTAAATTTCTCACGATAACCAGGGTGTATGGTACATTTCTCACGATAATACAAGCAACAACGAAGCTTGGCGTAGATTGTGGTCTACAATATACCTTTTTATAATTGCATGTGACCTTGTAATTACTTGAAAAGTTTGATTGCAAGCATTTTATAGCGTATTATTTTCAGGCATTCAATAAATTTGATAAATATATCAAAATAAGTCCTGTGGGACTATGAAATATCTATTATTGGACAAGGAAAATATTTTGCCGTCGGCAATCGTAAGATTCAGAGTCGTAAAGATTCCAGGACGAGCTCAATAGAAAATGAATGAATGAAATGAATGAGTGTGCAGTACTGCCAATACGTATAGCGACTTCCGCTAGATCTAGAGACCTTTACTTCGATCTAGCAGCAATGACTTACACTAGCGGTTTTGTTTTGAAATTTCAGAACAATTTCGAAGTGATATTATATGGATTTTGCCAATTCATATTTCTAGTGGTATTTATCATGTCTTACATCTAACAATATATGCTAGCGGATTTAACTTCAATTGGTAACCCTCCCGCTCCATTCGGCTCCAAGAAAATCGATAATGGTGGCACTTTAGTAAACAGGTGATAAACAAACCCGCATGCGTATCGGTTTGGTGTATCGGTATTATGGTAAGTTGGCTACCTACTATTGTTTATACGATATAGTAAGTAATGATAAGTAAATTATTATATATTATATATAAAACAAAAACAAAATTCCTGCAAAGCAAGCGAAACAGAGAGAGAGAGAGAGAATGCAGAAACTGAACTGAAGAAAGAGTGAAAAAGATATAATAATACAGAAATATTACAAGCAAATAAATGAAATAGAGGGATTAGTTAGAGAAAATAATAATGAGAAATACATAATACGGATGAGGAAGAGGGAAAGCGAGCGAGCCAGAGAGAGAGAGAGAGAGAGAGAGACAGGAGGAGTGGGAGAGATTAGAGAAAATAGAGAGATTGCAAGCATTTTATAGCGTATTATTTGCAGGCGTTCAGTAAATTTCTTATGGTAATACAAACAATGAAAGATTGAATATTTGTGCTTGGCATTATATGATTGTGCGGAACAGATGTAGGCCTACCGTATATATTATTTTTTCATATATATATGATACATAATTATGTAACATTGTTATATTATCACGACACTCTCTCTCTCTCTTGTCTCTTCCTCTCTGGGTTTACCTATTGCCTACATTTATAATTGCATGTGACCTTGAAATTGCTTGAGAGTTTGATTGCAAGCATTTTATAGCGTATTATTTGCAGGCGTTCAGTAAATTTCTTACGGTAATACAAACAACCAAACAACGAAAGATTGAATATTTGTGCTGCACATCCCTCATACGAAATACCATTCCCACCGTATAGAGAGAATACAGAAACTGAACTGAAGACAGAGTGAAAAAGATATAATAATACAGAAATATTACAAGCAAATAAATGAAATAGAGGGATTAGTTAGAGAAAATAATAATGGGAAATACATATACGGATGAGGAAGAGGGAAAGGGAGAGAGAAAGAAAGAAAGAGAGAGAGAGAGAGAGAGAGAGAGAGAGAGAGAGAGAGAGAGAGAGAGAGAATACAGAAATAAGGAGAAATAAGAGAAAAATAAGACCAATTACCAAAGGAATAGTAGACACGCGAGAGGCCGAAGTCAGGCCAAAGCGAACGCAACCGAACGCGCCCGGGAAATAGACCAAAAAGTACATCCTCTTCCTCACCTCTTCCCACCCTCCACACTCATTCATAACATCCATTCATAGACTTATATGGGGAGACAAAGAGTTGCTCTTTCCAAAAATGATCGTTTCGTTCGCATTGGAGCCATAGTAACGGCACTAGGGCGAGTGAAATTGAGCGAATATTTCGGGATTATGCCCGCTGAGCGGTACAGTGTAAAATACCTTACCACCCGCTAAATAAGGGTTAAACAATATAAATGCCAACCAATGCTTCATGATCCACTTATCTTAACAACTAACATACAGACCCTGACTATACACCCTTCACCAATCACCAGACAAAGCATATCATCAACAATTTCAAGCACTCACCCGCCTGTGGCCTAGACAACATAAGCAACATACACCTCAGACACCTGGGACCACAAGGCATACAAGCACTCACTAACATATCAAACTACAGCTATTCACACAACACAATACCAGACATTTGGAAGCATGATATCATCATCACATTCCCCAAACCCAACAAAGACCCCACGCTACCCTCCTCGCACCGCCCCATCACACTCCTTTGCTCCCCCTCCAAAGTCATGGAACGCCTAGTATTACAACTAATTACACCTGACCTTACCCTAGCTCCAACCCAACATGGCTTTAGGCCCTGCACTCCACAAACACTCTTCTCAAAGACCTTACACAAAGAGCTTTCGACGGCATCAATTCAGCTAGCACCACCACAGATCACTATTAGCCACACTCGACATTAGTAAAGCCTTCGATGCCATCCCCCGCCACAACCTAACAAACAAAATCTACAACACAAACATGCACAACAACACAAAACGGTGGCTGGCCAACTTCCTAGCAGGCAGATGTGCACACGTATCTTTTGCCGGTCAGTCATCTAAAATCAGAAACTTTCCAAACGGAGTCCCACAAGGATCCGTCCTATCGCCCGCACTCTTCAATCTGTACATGCACGATATAACTACACCAATACGCCCCAAATAAACTTAGCCTCCTATGCAGATGACATAACACTCAGATGCACACACCATGACCCAAAAAGAGCAAGATCTCCTTCAACCCTATCTCAACACACTACATGGCTGGTGCACTACAAACAGACTTAATCTAGCCCCAGCCAAATCCACCGCAACCCTGCTCACAAGTTGGACAGGAGAACACGAATACATCAACTCACCATAAACAACACCCCTAACACATACACACACACCCAAAATCCTAGGAGTAACATATGAAACTCATATGACATTCAAACAGCACACCACAAACATTAAAAGAAACTGACACCCAGACTTAACGCCCTCAGGTCACTTGCTCACACAAAATTTGGACACAACAAAGAAACTACCACCACAGTATAAACAATACATAAGATCAGTGATGGAATACGCAAGCCCAGCCTGGGCTTCTAACCTAGCTGAAACACATCATAAGACCTTACAGACTATTCAAAACAAAGCCCTGAAGATCATTACAGGCTGCACAGCTACTGCACCCACAGATCACCTACATCAAGAAACCAAATCCTCAAAGTCAAAGACCATCTGGACATGAGGCACTCAATTCCTGGCAGCAGCCTCCACTAACCAAGACCACCCACTAAACTACATGGCAACACACCCACAGACACCAAGAAATATCAAAACAACACCCAGCACACGGTATCACACACAATTATTGTCCTCTCTCCCTCCCTGCCCACCCCGAACCAACTTCCAGAAGCACATCCATACTCATATCTCTCACCGATCCATCCACTCACTCACAGACAACACGCAGCTGCATGCACGACCTCCCGAAATCCATCCTTCCGAATCCTCCCTTCCTCGCGAGGACAGAGTCCACCTGGCCAGGCTGAGATGCGGACACCATCCAGCTCTCCTGAGCTATCAGAAGAGACTGGATGACTCCGTTGTCGACACCTGCCCGGGATGTAACACAGCACCCCATACCATTAAACACATCATAGAGGACTGCATTTCACACAACCACTTGCGCCAACAACACAATCTGCACTCAATGAGAGCTCTGTGGGAGAGCCCGATCGTGGCCATGGCCTTTCTCGGGGACTCGGGGCTGTTCGGCCAGGCAGCTTAGGGAACAACAACAACAACAACTAACATACATGGGTTATATCAGACCTTAACGCACAATACAATTGGCCAGCATGAAGCTGATTTTGCAGAGTTAACCAGAGGGGGTATAATATTAATAAAAGGTGGTGAAAGATATGGAAAATGAGAGAGATAGGCAGAGGAAAAGATTCTCAGGTGCGAGCGGGGTACAGGTAGCAAGGGAAAAAGATGGGTGCGTTCTAGAAACCAGATCTGAGGGAGAGAGTGGCGAGGAACTGTATATATACTCGCACCAGCTCGAGCCGCGTGGGAAAAAAGCGGTTACAAGTCCTCTAGCCACTAGCAAGAGCTTGCAGCATGGTAAGGACCTCTCTCCACCAACCCCCGCGAGGCAGCCAGCCGTGACGTCATCGAGCGGGACAAAAACACTGCGCGCTCCCTCTCACTCTGTTCTACTCTCTCTCTCTCTCCCAGATCCCATCATTACTAGTTAATGATAAAACATATACTTTACAATTAAATATATAAAGCCTTGACATGGGTGAAAACAAAGAGCCTTTCTGGACTGCCCATGACACAAGCTTTCATATGAAATAAAGCACACTCTAATACACAAACTGTAGCCCCATCCACTACCCTGGCGATCCTAGCGAGTCACTGTAGGACAAGTAATGCAGTTCTAACGGAGTGGTTAACGTCACAGGTGTTACGTTAGCTAGAATTCAACTGATCAGGCATAGTTCCAGACTGCAAGAATTTACTGAATAGCAATGTCAGTGGTTTGGAGAGCTCATCCTTAGCTTCCTTTAGAACTCTAGGTGAGATTGTATCCGGTCCAGGAGTTTTATTTACTTTGAGTTTATCAAAACATTTCAATATTTCACTCTCTGTTATGGTTATATTGCTTAGAACATCAGAATTATCAATCTGAATCGGCGATGTTGTAGGGACATCACTGAGGTCATCTGTAATAAAAACTAATGTTAAGAAGGTATTGAGGGCGTTACTCATTTGTACTTCGTCTTTGGTATATTCTCCATTTCCATCGACTAACGGTCCAACAGTTGAAGTAACTAGTTTTTTCTTTCTGATATAACTGTAGAATTCTTTCGGGTTTGTTTTACTTTGATTCGCAACATGTAAATCCAGGGTCTTTTTACTTTGCTTAATTAACTTGTTGACGTTGCGTCGTAGTTCTACAAATTACACCCGTCCTTCGTCATTTTGTGTGGATTTCAATATATCTACAGTATAGCAATTTTTTTAGCAAGCAAACATTCTGAAATATCTTTATTCCACCATTTGGACTTATCATTAAGGCCTGTACGCCATATTTTCGAAGGTATGCAGGTTTGCATTGGTTTTAGGTAAGTGGTTGCGAATAATTCCCAAGATGTATTTATGTCGTTATTGTTAATTAGAAAGCTCCAGTCAGTTTCTTTAAGCATAGCTCTAAGTTTGCGAAAGCGTGCTTTCTTGAAATTAGGGAGTTCCTTGATGCTGCTATTTGGTTCGTTACTAGTAAACTTTAAACTGAAAGTTATCGTATGATGGTCGCTGTTACTGAATTCATCACCAACATTCAAATTCTCTATTAATTATTATTTTTTTTTTAAAGTACAAGGTCAAGAATGTTATTACCACGGGTCGGCGATCAAACAATTGATATAGCAAACTCTCTTGCAAGTTCGCATACAAGTCATGTCCGGAGTGTGAAGTTAGAGTATCGCCCCACTTGATCACAGGTAAATTAAAGTCGCCAAAAATTACGGTATCTTGTTAGTTACTTACATCTGCAATTTGTTCATAAATTTCTCGGTCAGTTTGCACTGATTAACCCGTCCAGCATCAGCGACGCGTCTGACGCGTCGGCGATGTATGTAACGCACAGCCCCAGCGACGCGTCTGACGGGTCACCCTAATTGCTCCGACTGTAACCTCAGGTGTAGCCACTCGAGAGGGCTCAGATTTGTATGAGAACTGTGTACGTATCCCACGCAACTGTGCCGATGGTTGAAAACTCTCAAAGTCCACGTGCGTGCGCGTGAGCGCGCAATAACCTGTTTTTTGGGGGTAATTGCCTTCAATTTTTTACTCTTGTAAAATACGTTTTTGGGGGCTCTGTAGGACCATTCTTTAAGCTTTTTGAGCGGTTTTTCGTGGTTTTTCCTTCATTCCTAACCCATTCGCTATTGTTTCTGGAATAAAACCATTTTTTGAAAACCGGCCGGGTTCTGGTGAACAAACATTACAAAACTAGCCGGGGCTCCACGGGTTAAGCTGGAGGTCTGTATATTAATGCAAGTATTATTGTTGTACCTTTATTATTACTTATTAGCACAAAGGATGTGTCGACGTTCACAAATTGAGATTTAGACAAGAAGGTCGGGTTAAGACTAGTTTTGATAAAAAGTAAAACCCCACCTCGATTTTTATTTACTCGGCTTTTCTCAAACAGTACATAACCGGGAAGTGAATATTCTGCTAAAAAGTCTCTGTCTGCTATATTGAGCCAAGATTCTGTTATGCCAATCACGTCATAATTTTCTGTAAACACTAGTTCCTCTAAATCTGAAAATGTATTGCGTATGCTACGAGCGTTTGCATAGAAAACCTTTAAATTTGTGATTCTAGAAAGCACAGGACGCTTTTTAATAACAATATTGGTTTTGGTCGGAATCTACATTTATGTTCATGGCTGTCCTCGGTCCTCGCTGTCCTCGGTCCTCATCGCTGGCGGTCCTCGGTTGCCTCTGTTCTTTGCTTGGCGTTGGATGATTTATTTAGAGAGAGAGAGAGATATATCATAAAATGGCCTTATAATCGAGATTAAACTAGATTATATGCATATTGAATAATTTCCTGGTGGCTACAAGGTACTGACATTTTGCCTTGAAATGCCCTACCAATGCTGGTAAATTAACCAGCTTCGGGTAAATAGAAAGGCTTCAACACTTTCCGCACCCGTTACTCTCAGCCTTCTATTGGTACACTGGAGGACAACATCAACCTCTTTTATACCAGCCGCCATAGTGTACACATTGCGGATGTTTGTGTTTGTTTATACAAGTAATTCCTAATAGTTCAGGATTTGTACAATTATAATAATGAGTGCAGCAATGAGGTTGGAAGGCCGCAGTATGTTACACGCTAGTTATCATTCACTCAGTGTATAAACACTCTTAAATTATGTCTGTTGAAATCTACCCTCAGTTCGGGAATAGGGTCAAGAGAAAAACTACTATTTAACTGGCAGTAATGGGTGTGTTCAAGATAATGGTACGAACATTGATGATAATTGGGTGACTTAATATTGTATATTATTTTAATGGAGAATAACTAAACATTTCAACGTATCAATATCATAGGTGAGTACATAAAATATATTAATTCTTGATACTGGGGTAAAACAAGATGATGGTGTAGCTCAATATGATGCAAAATATTTTGTGGGTGGTTCAAGAAAACAAGCTGATTCAAGCTAATAGCTTGACTCATTTCGATAGACTAACTCAGGATGATACCGTGTCTCGAGTAAATGGAGTAATTAAATTTGCTAAGGTTCCTATCTTCAGGTAGGTCGGGTCCAGAAGACAATTGGATCTCGTTTGTAATAAGCAGTTCTGGGTCCTGTTGGGAGATCAGGTTATTTTGGAGATTGGGAACATGTGAGAGTGCGATACATTGATAAATAGATATGACAGAAAGTATGACCAACACATACAGTACTGGAAGATGTATAAGATAAACGGGACAAATGTGAACAATGTGAAAGAGAATACATAACATACAGGAGTTCAATTATAAATATTAGGTAAGAAAGTTTCATACAGCTAGATTGTTATATGCAACAATATATATTTAAATCACTTTCGGGACTTCGGTGAGACTTTTTCTATTGCACTAGACATATCGAAAGCCTTCGATAGAGTCTGGCATAAATCTTTAATTTCTAAACTACCCTCCTTCGGTTTCTATCCCTCCATCTGTGCCTTTGTCTCTAATTTCCTTTCCGGCCGTTCCATAGCCGCGGTTGTGGACAGCCATTGTTCACTTCCTCACCCTATAAACTCCGGTGTTCCTCAGGGCTCTGTCCTATCTCCTATTCTCTTTCTAATTTTTATAAATGATCTCCTTAACTGTACCTTAATTCCCATCCATTCATACGCAGACGACTCAACCTTGCACTACTCCATTAGTTTTTCAGAACGGCCCAGCCAGCAATCCCTCAACGACAAACGTAATGAAGCCATAGAACTCTTAAATTCTGATCTAAATACTATTTCCAATTGGGGCAGAGAAAACCTTGTTAACTTTAATGCTTCCAAAACCCAATTTCCATCTATCTACCCGTCAGGATCTCCCAGCGGACTATCCCTTATTCTTCAACAATACAAAAATCAACCCTTCATCTTCTCTCAATATTCTTGGTGTCTATTTTTTCTTCTGCTCTCATTTGGAAGGACCATATTACCAGTCTTGCTAAGGCAGCCTCCCAGAAGCTGGGTGTGCTCAACCGCCTTAGGGGGTTCTTTTCCCCTGCACAGCTTCTTGCTCTGTACAGGGGCATAGTGCGCCCTTGTATTGAGTATTGTTCACATGTGTGGGGAGGTTCCTCTCACACTGCTCTCCTAGACAAAGTTGAAAGGAAGGCCTTTCGTATCATTAACTCGCGTCCACTCACTAACTCTCTGAAATCTCTCTCACTTCGCGGCAATGCTGCATCTCTCTCGCTATTATATCGCTACTACAATAATCAGTGTTCCTCGGAGCTTTCTCAGTGTATACCACCTCCTCTACGTAGGGTACGTAGTACCCTCCTTGCAACACAATCCCACCCCTACTCTGTGCAACTCTCCAACCCAAGAGTGAAACGTTATTCTCAGACTTTCTTCTATTCAATTGCTGAGCTCTGGAACTCTCTCCCAGAATTAGTCTTTCCCTCTTCCTATGACTTAAATTGCTGCAAACTCTATGTGTCCAGGCATTTTAGCTCGAACGTCCCATGATTTCAGCCCTGTCACTCTTTGAAATCTGGGCGAGCACTCGCTGCAGGCAGTTATGCCTTTTGTCTCCCTCATTCACATAGAAAAAAAAAAGACAAAAAAGAACAACCGTCCTCAATAGAGGTTTTTGTGGTGCACTGCGACTATCCTCAATAGATCCAGAGCATAAAAAAAACTTTAAAACACCCCAGAGATACTCAAAACAAATTAGGCGAGATAATTCCCATTGATGAATTTCTACCACTCCTACATATGTGTCCCCCCCCCCCCCTATTACTCCTTTTTCCCCTCTCCTCAATTATCAGCTATTTTTCCTCTTATTCCCCCTTTTATATGGTAATTTTTGGTGCTAATTTCCCTTATGCAGTCTCTTTAACATGGGTGAGGCAGCTACAGATCCTTGCAACACAGAGGCTTCTACTCAGAATCATCAGTGTCGCTTGAGAGCTTGGGAAGGGAGCATATACGCCGCCCCGGCTCTCGCCTCATGATACGACCGGGCGGCAATGATACATCTTTTTCACCCCCCAAATACTATTCCAACTTCTTTTATTCCTCTTAAATGTTCATATGTTCAAACTAAAAGCAAAATAGGCACATGTGGATAAGGAATAATAACATATTTGGAAATATGACGATTTTCATTAGAATAGAACAAAATACCTTCGCTTGGCGGGACCCTTTGAACTACTATAGCTTCGCACTTTACTAGTTAAGAAGAGACTGGACGATCATCTGATGGAGATTGGATTGATATGAAGATTGTGTATGCAGAAAATGAAATCAGAGAAGCATGGAAGGTACACTATGAACGATTGCTAAATGTAGAGTTTGAATGGGATAAGGAACAGCTTAGTATCGAAAAACCAATATCTGGGCCCCCTCCTTTGATAGCACCAGCTGTAGTGAGCGACGCAATCAATAAAATGAAGGACGGTAAAGCTCCAGGTTGCTCTGACATTGTCGCTGAGATGATAAAAGCCTCAGGGGAGACTGGTGTAAACTTAGTCACTGAGTTGATAAACACCATTATTAAAGATGAGAAAATCCCAGAGGATTGGCTCAAAAGTGTAATAGTAAATATATACAAAGGAAAAGGGGATGCGCTAGATAGAGGAAATTATAGGGGCCTGAAAATGCTTGACCAAATCATGAAGGCCTGTGAGAGAGTCCTTGAGGGTTTGATCAGGCAAAGCATCTCTATTGATGATATGCAGTTTGGTTTTATGCCGGGACGGGACTAAAAGGCAGGGATCTTTACTTTGTGTTTGTAGACCTGGAGAAGGCCTTTGATAGGGTGCCTAGAGATGTTGTGCAGTGGGCTATGAGGCAACTTGGTGTGGAAGAGTGGCTGGTGCGTGTGATAATGAAGATGTTATTAAGGTCACGGTGGCCGAGCGCGCTTAGTACTCTGTATTGGGAGCGCTAGCTCTGGTGTCGGGGGTTCAATCCCAGGCGCCGGCAGGGGAAGTTCTCTCAAAAACTTTCCTTGGCCGTGAAGGCAAGATCTGGGCGGATCGTCTCGGGGGACCCACAAAGTCTCCTGCCCACGTCCTACTCCCTTGGGAGTATGTAGGCGCTCTCGTTAGCTGCCAGGATCAGTCTGTTGATCCATTAGGATAAGATATAGGTTAAGTCTGTGTATTTTCAGCCCCATTGGCTGCCGGCTTGAAATAAACCGATTATTATGTATGAGGACTCGCGAAGTGCGGTGAGGGTGAAGGGTGTACTGAGTGATGAGTTCACAGTCCGTGTTGGAGTCCATCAGGGTTCAGTGTTAAGCCCCCTCCTCTTTATTATGTTCTTGGAGGCACTGTCTAGAGTTTTTAGAGGCAGACTCCCATTGGAACTGTTTTATGCAGACGATTTAGTCCTAATAGCTGACAGTATGCAAGATGCTGAGGCCAAATTCAGAGAGTGGAGAGAGGGCATGGCGAGCAAGGGTTTAAGAGTCAATATTAACAAAACCAAAGTTATGCATTGTAGATTGAGACGAGGCAATGTGGAAAAGAGCAGTGCATACCCATGTGCAGTGTGTGGAAAGGGAGTGGGCATTAACTCAATTCAATGTAACATCTGTCGATGTTGGGTACACCATGGGAGTAAGCGCTGTAGTAAAATAAAGGGACCCCTGCCGAAGGATAAGTCAGAAATAGAGAAATTTGAGTGCGTAGTGTGCAAAGGCGAGCTTGTGTTAAGTGATGATCCTGTGGCTGTGAATTTTGGAAATGAGTCTTTGGAGCTGGTGAACAAGTTTTGTTATCTAGGAGATACCATCTCTGCCGGTGGTGGGGCCGAGGCTGCCACTGTTGCTAGAATTAGGTGTGGCTGGGGGAAGTTCAGAGAACTGATGCCAATCCTGACCATGAAAAGAATGCCTCTCCCCCTGAAGGGAAAGGTGTATGCCTCATGTGTTAGAAGTGCAATGACATACACCATTGCAGAAACATGGGCCGTTAAAGTAGAGGATGTCAACAGAATGGAGCGTAATGAGATGAGAATGGTGAGATGGATGTGTGGGGCCAGGCTACAGGATAGAATAACAAATGTTGAGCTGAGGAGATGATTAGGTATAAAGAGTATTAGCAAGGTGATGCGTACAAGTAGACTGGGTTGGTATGGACATGTGGAGAGAATGGATTAACAAAATTGGGTGAAAAAATGCAGGTCTGTGATTGTGGAGGGAGCTGCACCAAGGGGATGGACCAAGGAAGACATGGGATCGGACTATATACGCCGATCTCAAATCCAAGAACTTGACAAGTGAAGCAGCCCTTAACAGGGTTGCCTGGAACGCCGCCATTAGGACAAGAGACTGAAACTGCACTTATGTGTGGAACACTGTCTTAAAATTTGATGTATGTATGTATGTATGTATGTATGTATGAAATATATTTAAAATCAGTAGGTATGCAAATGTAAATCTCCCTTCAAACTAGTTTATCTCTATCTTACATATAAAGTTTCCTTGTGGGCATTTCCTCACCCATAAGATTGCATTTCCTCCAATTTTAAGGTACGGCTTTGTAACCGGAGGTAGCGTAGGGTGAGGAGAGAGCCTTCTACTCTGCTGTCCTACTATTCTACTATAAACGGTCCCTGCCTCTAGTAGCATTAAGGCCAGACCCCCTAGTAGAGATCGCAAGGTCTGTGTGGTTTGAGCATCTATGTCTATGTCCCCACCTGTCAACTTATGAAAGATCAAAGTTTCTTCACCACATAAACAAACTTTTTAGAGAAAGTGCTTCAATTTGCACCAGTCCACGTCCAAGTGATGACAATAATCAAGAGGTGATACTTACAACCTGTGAGTGTATGCAAGTATTGGTTGAAGTCCTTTAGATTAATGTAAGTTAGGTTTGGCTAGGTTGAGTTGCATATAATTAGTTCTGGTATTAATCCAGTACAATAATTAAAACACTGTCCATCTCGGTGTTAATTAATCACTGTAAAGGCAAAATTGAAGCATCAACCATGAACTGAGAACACAAATTATATAATATAATGCCTGTTCGGCTTGGAGGGAGTTGGCATTGCGACATCTTTAAAACTATTAGATTTGTTACAGTTATATTATATTCCCCCCTGGGGGTAAGGGATTAGAACATGCCCCACGTGCCTCTTGCGTGTCATAAAAGGAGACTAAAGAGGTTAAGTCGGTTAGGCTTGCGACCCTCCACTCATAAGAAACTCTGCAGCAACAAAAAACGAACAAATGGCCTCGGAATCAGATGGACCTAATGTTGACAAACTTCGACCAAACATGGACTAAATGGGTGAAGCCACAGCGTGTGAGGTGAGGTTGAACGGTCAGGCTATGGAGAATGTCAGCTCATTTAAGTATTTGGGCAGTGTGTTGAATATTGAGTAAATATGGGAGTATGGATGAAGAAGTGCGGGAGAGGGTGCAACAGGGGAAGAGGGTTGTAGGAACGCTGAAAGCAGTAACAATGAATAGGGTGGTCAGCATGGAAGTAAAGAAGTCCTTGCATGACAGTGTGGTAATCCCAACATTGACTTACGGGAGCGAAGCATGGACGTTGGTGGAGAGACTCAGATCAAGAGTGAGAGGGGTGGAAATTAGTTACTTGAGAAGTGCTTGCAGACTTACATGGAGGGATACATTGACGAATGAGGAAGTAAGAGAGAGGTGTGATGTGGATGTAGATGTGCTGGAAAGTATGAAAAGAACACCTTGAGATGGTTCGGCCATGTGGAACGTATGGGAAGCTAGAATATAACTGAGAGAGTGTATGAGAGTCAGCTGGAAGGACAGAGAGGGAGAGGTCGACCTAGTGAGAGGTGGAAGGATGAAGTTGAGAAGTATATGCGTGAAAGAGGTGCTGGATGGGAGGAGCGGCGTCGACTGACTGGGGACAGAGGTGCATGGGGTCGTTTCGTTCGTGGGCACCCCTTCGGGGAGCACGGCGTCAGGTAATAGATAGATAGATAGATATTAGGTGAAGATTGCGTATAGGCTATGTTCGGCTACATTATCCTATGTTAGCTTTATTAGATTAAACTAGTGTATAGCATCTATTTTAAACAACGTTCTTAACACCAACAACACCCCAAATGTTAAGGAATAATGTTAAATATAATGATTTAGGTTAATTAGATCATTTATGAAAATTAGAAAGAGAATATGAGATAGGACAGAACCCTGAGGAACACCGGAGTTGATAGGATGAGGATATGAGCGATGGCCGTCCACAACCGCAGCTATGGAACGGCCGGAAAGGAAATTAGAGACAAAGGCACAGATGGAGGGACAGAAACCGAAGGAGGGCAGTTTGGAAATTTAATATTTGTGCCAGACACTATCGAAGCCGTTTGATATGTCTAGTGCAACACAAAAAGTCTCACTGAAGTACCGAAAGTTGGATAAGAACATAAGAACATAAGAACATAAGAAAATGGGAGTCTGCAGAAAGCCGATTGGCCTAAGCAAGGCAGATCCCTGTCCCACACAACCCCAAATCAATCACAAAGCCCAATTATAGGCTCAACACTCTAATACCCTGAGGATCATCTTACCAAAACGGTTAGAGATTAACGCAGGATTATGGGGGTCTGCAGAGCGCTGATTGGCCCAACCCGGCTGATCCCCCTTCACACCCAACCCTTCTCGTCCATATGCTTATCCAATTTTATCTTAAAGCTCCCTACAGCTTTAGATCCCACTATAGCACTTGGTAGTCCATTCCACCCATCTACAACTCTGTTACCAAACCAATATTTGCCTATATCTTTTCTGAAACGAAATTTATCTAATTTGAAACCATTGGTACGAGTTCTTTCGCTATCACTGAGCTTTAGTACATTTGTCATGTCCCCTTTGTTAATCCCACTAACCCACTTGAACACCTCTATCATATCCCCTCTAACTCTGCGTCTCTCTAACGAATGTAAACCTAATTTCTTCAACCTTTCTTCATACGGAAGATTTCTAATATTATGGATCATTTTTGTCATTCTACGCTGTACTCTCTCCTATGAATCTATGTCCATTCTGTAATAAGGACACCAAAATTGGACTGCATAATCCATATGGGGTCTCACTAATGACAAGTAAAGTTTTAAGATAACATCAGCAGTTCTGTTACTCACACTCCTAGAGATGAACCCGAGAATCCTGTTTGCCTTATTACGAACGCCTATACACTGTTTTCTAGGCTTCAAATCATTGCTAACAAACACACCTAGATCTTTCTCGCAGTCTGAATTTTCTAATTCTAAATTAGCTAGTTTATATTTAACATTTGTTTGCATCTTCCCTATCTTTAATACCTTGCATTTGTCAATGTTAAACTTCATCTGCCAATTTACTGACCATTCATGTAAGGTATCTAGATCCCTTTGGAGGCACTCTATATCGCTATCTGAATCAATTGATCTCCCCATTTTAGTATCGTCTGCGAATTTACTTATCCTACTAGTTATACCTAAATCTAGGTAATTTATGTATATAAGAAACAACAGGGGACCTAATACCGATCCCTGGGGGACACCACTTTTGACTGCTCCCCACTCTGACTTGGTACCATTTATGCTGACTCTCTGTTTCCTACCAATTAGCCATGACCTAATCCATCCCAACAACGCCCCACCTATTCCATGTGCCTCAACCTTTCTCATCAATCTCTCATGAGGGACTCTGTCGAAAGCTTTACTGAAATCAAAATATATAATATCGTATGCCTTGTCATTATCTACTGCTTCATATACCTCTGAGAAAAAACTAAGCAAATTAGTAAGGCAAGAACGTCCCTGTGTGAATCCATGCTGAGAAGAATTGATTAAGTTAAATGTTTCTAAGTGGTTTCTCATTTTCCTAGCAATAATTGACTCTAGTAGCTTTCCTATGATTGAAGTGAGAAGTGACCAAGAGTTAGTAAGATTTGAAAGAAGATCACCAGTAGAGCAACTCTTAAGGAAGCCATACTGGCGATCTGAGAGCAGATTATGAGAAGAGAAATGCTTAAGAAATTTGGAAGCAAGAATAGTTTCTAAAACTTTAGAGATACAAGAGATGAGAGCAATTGGACGATAGTTGGAAGGTTGAGAGCGGTCACCCTTCTTTGGGACAGGTTGAATGAGAGCAAACTTCCAGCAAGAAGGAAAGACGTTAGAGGAAAGACAGAGACAAAAGAGTTTGCCTAGGCAGGGGGTCAGCACGGAAGCACAGTTTTTAAGTACAACAGGAGGAACACCGTCCGGACCATACACCTTCTTAGTATTAAGCCCAGAGAGGGTAGAAAGTACATCTTTAGAAGAGATTAGGATATTAGGCATAAGTAGGAGAGAGGGGGTAGAGAGGGAGGAATAGCACCGGAATCATCCAAGGTAGAGTTTCTGGCAAAAGTTTGAGCAAAGAGTTTAGCTTTGTCAGAGGAAGCAGTGATGGTTGTGCCATCAGAGTGGAAAAGGGGAGGGAAAGACGAGGAAAAAAAGTTGTTGGAGAGGTTTTTGGCTAGATGCCAGAAAGCTTGGGAAGAGCTAGAGTTGGATAGTTCAGTGCATTTATGATTGATGAAAGAGTGCTTGGCAAGTCGACGAATAGATTTGGCTTGATTCCGGGCAGAAACATAAGAAGAATGAGATTCTTGAGTTTTAAGGTGTCGGAACCGTTTGAATGATTCCTCCTTGTTGCGGACAGCAGTAGAATAAGCGTGAGTAAACCAAGATTTTTTGCATTAGACTGAGAGAAAGAAAACAGAATGTACGCTTCCATGCCCGAGAGGATTACCTCGGTGATGCGTTCAGCACTCTCCGAGGGTCCCCGGCCACGGAAGCAGATGTCATTCCATGGGAAATCAAAGAAGTAAACCACTGTTTGGACACTTGATCCTCAGTGTTTTGGAGGACAAGCAGCCTAGAAGGGTCACTAGTCTGTTGTTGCTTGATTTCCTTTGTACTCCTTTGTAAGTACTGCCGGAGAGCCTCCCATCCAGCAGCGCCAAAGTGCCACAAGCGCCGCCGGCTAGGAGGATCGGATGGCGGTACTGATAGAACAGGTGACGGAGATAAGTTTATGGTCGGAGGAGCCCAAAGGAGAGAAAAGATTAACAATATAAGAAGAACGGTTAGAAGTCAGAAATAAGTCAAGAATGTTGGGCCGATCTCTGAAGCGTTCCGGGATAAGGGTGGGTTGCTGGACCAGCTGCTCTAAGTCATTTATGATAGAATAGACATAGGCTTGTTCACCAGGTGGGTCAGTAGAGTAAGAGGAGAGCCATTGGCGGTGGTGAACGTTGAAATCTCCTAAGATGGAGATTTCAGAGAAGGGAGAGATAGATAGAATCTGTTCCACTTTAAAGTTTAGATAGTCGAAGAATTTGGGAAAGTCGGTAGAGTTAGGGGAAAAATAGATAGCACAGAAATATTTAGTATGAGAATGACAGGATAGTTTGAGCCATAAAGTTGAGAATTCAGAGGAGTCGAAATCGGGACCACGAGAGCAAGTGAGTTTGTTGTGCACGTATGCTTAACATCCGCCTTTGGCTTTGAAACTAGAATAGAGAAAGTAGGAGGATACAGAGAAGGGGCTGCTGACAGTTGCTTCAGACACCTGAGTTTCGGTGAGGAAAAGAAGATCAGGTTTGGAGGAGGAGAGATGGTGTTCGATAGAGTGAAAATTAGAGGAAAGGCCGCAACTATTGCAGAAGTTGATAGTAAGAGTGACAGGCCATGGTCCAGAGTCTTTAGAGGCGTTTGTGGGTTAAACATGCAATTGAGTCACTAACGACCAGATCGTTTGAGAGAGAGAGAGACAGAGACAGGCAGGCAGGCTGGTTGTCAGGCCAGGAAATTAATGGGGATGGACAGAATTGAAGGGGGAGAAAGAAGAAATGAACGGAATTATTTGAAGATTAGTGTGTGTCTATCTATCTAGCTATATACTCAGGCACATACCCCATAGCTGGGGGTGGCCAACTCGAGACAGAGCCTGAATAAGGACAACACAACACAATAAAAAAAAAACACACAAACACAAAACATAAATTTACACACAGTGTAGGTTGCCCAGGAGAAAACCCAGAGACTCGGGCCCAATTGGTTGTCTCCAGCTAGATTCCCAGGTCCCAGACCTCCCGGAGAGGTTTCCGGTCTCAGCAGGCAAACATGCAGCGAAGCTATACCACTAAAAGCCCGCCCAACACGTATCGAGGCATAACCTTCATATACAGTATACCGGCTCCCCGGGCCAGGCGCCAGACGGACTATTAGCTATAGGCTAGTCTATTCGTTGTACGTAGGCGAAAATTCATTACCTCTATACTTTGTAATTACCAAAGGGCTAGAGCAAATGGGCTGTAAATGTCCACATCTATTCCCTGGCTGGCCCTTCCCAAATGGTAGAAATATTAGCTTGATTACTCTAGTCGTTTCTGAGTTACAGAGGTTAGAGGTCATGATTTATCGCCAACTTACAGCAAATAGACTATAGTCCAACTGGCGCCTGATCCCCTCTCCCAAACGAGCAAATTTTCACTCATCTACTCACTAGATTTTTCCATTCATTTATATTTATTACCACATCTCTTGCCTGATCTATAGTCATTCCTCTATCTTCCAACGCTTGTATTACACATTTTCTCCATCTCAATGGAGGACTTCCTACCCCTCTACCTCCCTTTGTATCTTACTCATTATATTCTCTTTGTAAATCTTTTACCTTCCATTCGCTCAACATGTCAATACCAGCACAGCACGGGTCATGAATAGAGAGTGGACAGAAGGGTGCTCAGCACCTTCTGTCCACTCTCGATTCTCCCTACGATCACCTCTATTACACACCATCACTTTACTTTTATTGATGTTCACCCTCAGCTTCCTTCTCCCACATACCACACCAAAGTCTTTGACTACTCGCTGCAGTTTCTCCTCAGAATCCGCCACCAACGCTGTGTCATCAGCAAACAGCAACTGGTTCAACTCCCAATCGCTACCATTCTTTCCTACTAAAAGAGTGCGTGTACCTAATGTCCGTATGTGCATCAGTGTGTATGTGTACTTGCGGGCATGGCAGATTAAACATGGATACGCAAATTTAATACTAACAAACACTATTACGTAATAAATTGTATAATTAAACTTATGGTACCTAGCAAGAGCAGCACAAAATTCTTGCTATCATAAAAAATGCAAGGGTAAAATAATTCTTGAAGTTTTGCTATCCTACTATCTCGTGACCCTAAAGTTTCTCTTAAACGACTTTCGGCGAAAATGTTGCCACATTTCTTTTATTTACTACAAACATAAATGTAAATATAAATATAAATGTAAAAATTATAACCCCCCATATACACTGTTAAATGTCATCGTTAGAATGCTAAACAAATCGATGTTAATACAAATATTAACACCTTTAGAATAATTTTTCGACAAATTGTTTGACAAATTGAAAAGTGTGATGATGACTTTAGACAAAATTGTGTAAAGGGAAGATCAGAATGTCAGTCTGGGAGGAGGGAGAGAGAGGCTTCCTGCCTGGGCCCAATAATGTCTCTTGCTGATCCTCCTTACCCCTTTAAGGAGAGTGGCTACTGAATGACTAGCAACCCAATGTGTTCTTTTTCACATAGCTTGGTTTTCGTTTGCTATAGCTTTTCTTATATTCATATTTTACCCTTCCTCAGTATTCTTTCCTTCTCTATTCACTCACCGTCCAATCCACCTTTTTGTTTTACTCTACGTACCAATATCCGTTTTTTTCCGTAAGGTTCATATCATTATTTGTTTTGTTCATTCCACCTAGTATGCATTATATAATTATTTAGTTTATATATATTGTGTTCCTTTTTGTTCCGCTCGTGTTCTTATTGTTGTGATGGTTATATGTGATTGCGGTTACGCTGTAATGCACTAAGTTCCTTGGTATTTATTGTTTACCCTTTTTGAACATGTTTTGTACTTTGATCTCATACTATGACTAGTTTCACCCGATTATACTCCAAAATCACCTAACACCGAATCAGCAAAGTTATCTTGATGTAATTTCAATTGTATTCTGTATTCCGGGTTGTTTTGTTTAGTCTTGATTTACCACGTTATCTCAATTCATCCAGTGGGTTTCATTTTCAACAATTCATTAGTTATGTGTCTTTTGCACCATCCGGGAATATTAGTATTGCTAATGACCGATTTAATTTTATAAGGTTATGTTCTAAAATAATGATACCTTTGTTTGTATTATCATAGTCTTATCTGTTTCTATTACGTTTTCGTTGTCACCTTCCTCTCTTTTGATTATAATAACATCTTTGTTCTATTTACTTTGTTAATGTTCTTCCTCTTCTCCAATCTTCTCTTTCTTGTTTTCCCTCTGAGTACAATAACCCCGATCTCCATATCAGTGTGTTGCTACCTAGATTGACTTGACCGTGACCGTGTCCGTATTAAATATCTTCTACCTTTCGATCATTGCACCCTTCTTGATGTGTCATATTCATCCCCTTTCATGGTTTCCATTTATCTCTTCCATGGTCACTCCTTTTTGTCCATTCACTCTCAGTTTATATAAAGGTATTTAAATGTTTTGTTTTGTGTAATTCACTTCCTTTCTGGTCCTACTCTCTTGCTCCCAACTGTACTCCTTGTTTTCAGCATGTAACTGCACTAACAGTATCTATCAATATTAGTTTAGTATTACCAATTCATCGTTTTTGTTTATTTTCTCATATTAGTTTCCTTTCTCCCTGTGTCTCACATTTCACATATTCGTATAGTTTCCCCCTCAGTTTTCCTTCTGTATATATAAGCCCAATATGCCTCCATTCTATTAATTTGTCATATACAACCTTTTTACCAACTTTACTCGCTATCCATTCCCATGGGTATATCTCCACCAACACAACACAGCGAGACAACTACTATTATTGTCTATTTTTGTTTCCTCGTACCTTACTGTATTCTATCTTTTATATCCCATTCTCAACTTTCATTTATCTTCCCTCGTATGCAGAAGATATACCCAGAACACTATGCATATTCTCCTCACATATACCCAGAACACTATGCATATTCTCCTCACATATACCCAGAACACTATGCATATTCTCCTCACATATACCCAGAACACTATGCATATTCTCCTCACATTATTATACCCAGAACACTATGCATATTCTCCTCACATATACCCAGAACACTATGCATATTCTCCTCACATTATTATACCCAGAACACTATGCATATTCTCCTCACATTATTATACCCAGAACACTATGCATATTCTCCTCACATATACCCAGAACACTATGCATATTCTCCTCACATATACCCAGAACACTATGCATATTCTCCTCACATATTATACCCAGAACACTATGCATATTCTCCTCACATATATTGTATCGCTCTAAATATTATTCGTTCTCAACTTTCCCCACTAGGTGATAATATGTGTGAGTGATAATACCCACTGTCCATGGTTGTAGTCCTAGGTGATAATATGTGTGAGTGATAATACCCACTGTCCATGGTTGTAGCCCTAGGTGATAATATGTGTGAGTGATAATACCCACTGTCCATGGTTGTAGTCCTACTGTAGGTGATAATATGTGTGAGTGATAATACCCACTGTCCATGGTTGTAGTCCTAGGTGATAATATGTGTGAGTGATAATACCCACTGTCCATGGTTGTAGTCCTAGGTGATAATATGTGTGAGTGATAATACCCACTGTCCATGGTTGTAGTCCTAGGTGATAATATGTGTGAGTGATAATACCCACTGTCCATGGTTGTAGTCCTCCTGTAGGTGATAATATGTGTGAGTGATAATACCCACTGTCCATGGTTGTAGTCCTAGGTGATAATACCCACTGTCCATGGTTGTAGTCCTAGGTGATAATATGTGTGAGTGATAATACCCACTGTCCATGGTTGTAGTCCTAGGTGATAATATGTGTGAGTGATAATACCCACTGTCCATGGTTGTAGTCCTAGGTGATAATATGTGTGAGTGATAATACCCACTGTCCATGGTTGTAGTCCTAGGTGATAATATGTGTGAGTGATAATACCCACTGTCCATGGTTGTAGTCCTAGGTGATAATATGTGTGAGTGATAATACCCACTGTCCATGGTTGTAGTCCTAGGTGATAATATGTGTGAGTGATAATACCCACTGTCCATGGTTGTAGTCCTAGGTGATAATATGTGTGAGTGATAATACCCACTGTCCATGGTTGTAGTCCTACTGTAGGTGATAATATGTGTGAGTGATAATACCCACTGTCCATGGTTGTAGTCCTAGGTGATAATATGTGTGAGTGATAATACCCACTGTCCATGGTTGTCCTAGGTGATAATATGTGTGAGTGATAATACCCACTGTCCATGGTTGTAGTCCTAGGTGATAATATGTGTGAGTGATAATACCCACTGTCCATGGTTGTAGTCCTAGGTGATAATATGTGTGAGTGATAATACCCACTGTCCATGGTTGTAGCCCTAGGTGATAATATGTGTGAGTGATAATACCCACTGTCCATGGTTGTAGTCCTAGGTGATAATATGTGTGAGTGATAATACCCACTGTCCATGGTTGTAGTCCTAGGTGATAATATGTGTGAGTGATAATACCCACTGTCCATGGTTGTAGTCCTAGGTGATAATATGTGTGAGTGATAATACCCACTGTCCATGGTTGTAGTCCTAGGTGATAATATGTGTGAGTGATAATACCCACTGTCCATGGTTGTAGTCCTAGGTGATAATATGTGTGAGTGATAATACCCACTGTCCATGGTTGTAGCCCTAGGTGATAATATGTGTGAGTGATAATACCCACTGTCCATGGTTGTAGTCCTACTGTAGGTGATAATATGTGTGAGTGATAATACCCACTGTCCATGGTTGTAGTCCTAGGTGATAATATGTGTGAGTGATAATACCCACTGTCCATGGTTGTAGCTCTAGGTGATAATATGTGTGAGTGATAATACCCACTGTCCATGGTTGTAGCCCTAGGTGATAATATGTGTGAGTGATAATACCCACTGTCCATGGTTGTAGTCCTAGGTGATAATATGTGTGAGTGATAATACCCACTGTCCATGGTTGTAGTCCTAGGTGATAATATGTGTGAGTGATAATACCCACTGTCCATGGTTGTAGTCCTACTGTAGGTGATAATATGTGTGAGTGATAATACCCACTGTCCATGGTTGTAGTCCTAGGTGATAATATGTGTGACTGATAATACCCACTGTCCATGGTTGTAGTCCTACTGTAGGTGATAATATGTGTGAGTGATAATACCCACTGTCCATGGTTGTAGTCCTAGGTGATAATATGTGTGAGTGATAATACCCACTGTCCATGGTTGTAGTCCTACTGTAGGTGATAATATGTGTGAGTGATAATACCCACTGTCCATGGTTGTAGTCCTAGGTGATAATACCCACTGTCCATGGTTGTAGTCCTAGGTGATAATATGTGTGAGTGATAATACCCACTGTCCATGGTTGTAGTCCTAGGTGATAATATGTGTGAGTGATAATACCCACTGTCCATGGTTGTAGTCCTAGGTGATAATGTGTGAGTGATAATACCCACTGTCCATGGTTGTAGTCCTAGGTGATAATATGTGTGAGTGATAATACCCACTGTCCATGGTTGTAGCCCTAGGTGATAATATGTGTGAGTGATAATACCCACTGTCCATGGTTGTAGTCCTACTGTAGGTGATAGGTGATATATGTGTGAGTGATAATACCCACTGTCCATGGTTGTAGTCCTAGGTGATAATATGTGTGAGTGATAATACCCACTGTCCATGGTTGTAGTCCTAGGTGATAATATGTGTGAGTGATAATACCCACTGTCCATGGTTGTAGTCCTACTGTAGGTGATAATATGTGTGAGTGATAATACCCACTGTCCATGGTTGTAGTCCTAGGTGATAATATGTGTGAGTGATAATACCCACTGTCCATGGTTGTAGTCCTAGGTGATAATATGTGTGAGTGATAATACCCACTGTCCATGGTTGTAGTCCTAGGTGATAATATGTGTGAGTGATAATACCCACTGTCCATGGTTGTAGTCCCTAGGTGATAATATGTGTGAGTGATAATACCCACTGTCCATGGTTGTAGTCCTAGGTGATAATATGTGTGAGTGATAATACCCACTGTCCATGGTTGTAGTCCTAGGTGATAATATGTGTGAGTGATAATACCCACTGTCCATGGTTGTAGCCCTAGGTGATAATATGTGTGAGTGATAATACCCACTGTCCATGGTTGTAGTCCTAGGTGATAATATGTGTGAGTGATAATACCCACTGTCCATGGTTGTAGTCCTAGGTGATAATATGTGTGAGTGATAATACCCACTGTCCATGGTTGTAGCCCTAGGTGATAATATGTGTGAGTGATAATACCCACTGTCCATGGTTGTAGTCCTAGGTGATAATATGTGTGAGTGATAATACCCACTGTCCATGGTTGTAGTCCTAGGTGATAATATGTGTGAGTGATAATACCCACTGTCCATGGTTGTAGTCCTAGGTGATAATATGTGTGAGTGATAATACCCACTGTCCATGGTTGTAGTCCTAGGTGATAATATGTGTGAGTGATAATACCCACTGTCCATGGTTGTAGTCCTAGGTGATAATATGTGTGAGTGATAATACCCACTGTCCATGGTTGTAGTCCTAGGTGATAATATGTGTGAGTGATAATACCCACTGTCCATGGTTGTAGTCCTAGGTGATAATATGTGTGAGTGATAATACCCACTGTCCATGGTTGTAGTCCTAGGTGATAATATGTGTGAGTGATAATACCCACTGTCCATGGTTGTAGTCCTAGGTGATCATATGTGTGAGTGATAATACCCACTGTCCATGGTTGTAGTCCTAGGTGATAATATGTGTGAGTGATAATACCCACTGTCCATGGATGTAGTCCTAGGTGATAATACCCACTGTCCATGGTTGTAGTCCTAGGTGATAATATGTGTGAGTGATAATACCCACTGTCCATGGTTGTAGTCCTAGGTGATAATATGTGTGAGTGATAATACCCACTGTCCATGGTTGTAGTCCTAGGTGATAATATGTGTGAGTGATAATACCCACTGTCCATGGTTGTAGTCCTAGGTGATAATATGTGTGAGTGATAATACCCACTGTCCATGGTTGTAGTCCTAGGTGATAATATGTGTGAGTGATAATACCCACTGTCCATGGTTGTAGTCCTACTGTAGGTGATAATATGTGTGAGTGATAATACCCACTGTCCATGGTTGTAGTCCTAGGTGGTAATATGTGTGAGTGATAATACCCACTGTCCATGGTTGTAGCCGCCAGTGTCCCAGCTGTGACTCGTTATGTCTCCCTAAAATTGTGTGTTGTTTCTGTGATCTGGGTGTTATTAACCCCTTCATACTCATATGATGCAGAGGTTGCCAGATTAGCAATAAGAAATAGAGTTCTCTCACTCCTATAATTACCTCTCCAAAATTAGTTTTCTGCCCACAGCTAACTCAAAGACAACTGCAGAGGTTGAAATAACTAAACTAAAGGTTTCTAAATACCCCTGATGGTAACAAAGGCTTTAAAGTATCCCTAATCGGCATAAAATCGCGTCATATGTCGGAGAGGGTTAAAGGAAGGGATATTGTACTCGGCTAACAACATGTTGGCTACTTTAGTTCCTCGAGTTAATTTGTCTGAAATACTGTCACGGATTATAATGCATTTAAAAAATGTTGTGTTCTTGACATTTGAAGAATTTTGGGTTTGATATGTCGGTCCAACAATATATGATAATTATATATAACTCAATCGTGTTATCATATTGTTACTGCCACTACAATGACAACCATCATCTGTTTCTCCGTTATTACCCACTACCTTCACCACACTCTACCCACCAGCATTATCATATCAATTATAACTACATTAACCACTGGTTATACTGTATTATAATACTGTTGCCATCACCAACATCATTAACACCAACATAACAACCACATGCACTACCAAATACTAATTATTGCCGTCATAACACATGCGTCACTACACTACTACCACTACCACCCCCATTACCATTACAAAACAACCAGATCCACTACCAGTACTACCTTAATACTTTTACGCCACCAAGCACCAATACCATCATCATCAGTACCATTCATCCTCTTCCACCAATGCCTTAATATACCTATCATTAATACCATCATCCATCCAATAACCACCTACAACTCCTCCACAGTTCTGTTCACCACTTGTAGCTCCACCTTCCTCCTCCCCTCCCACAGTAAACAACATGGTCTGTCTAATAACCTGGTCCAAATATTGACTAAGACACAACACAAACCTCAATGACCAATTCATGGAGAGAGTGAGAGTTTGTGTGTGAGAGTAAGACATCGGCAGACACAGAAAGAGAGAGAGTGTGTGGGTGTGTGTGTGGGTGTTTGAGGAACTGGGGGGGGGGGGAGGTAACTAAGGTAAGATAAAGTCATATTAATAAAACAGTATAATGTGAAGCAGGAATAACATGTACTGTTATTGTGTATTCGTAAATTGTATATACTCTAACCACACCAACGAGTGGCCGACAGACTTGTACAACACTTATGTTCCGGCAAAAGTGTTTCTGTAGTCAACAGGGGCTGCTAATTGGATCTCCATTCAGTCGTATTTTCTCTCAAGCTTTTTCGGTTCATAAAACATAATAGTCGGGAGAATATATTCTATTAGAATTTAAAGCTTCATAAATTGTTATCATTGTGTGTGTGTGTGTGTGTGTGTGTGTGTGTGTATGTGTGTGTAATAGGTTAATGTAGGTAGGTGGTCTGTAATGGTCTGTAGGAATTGCCACCATCTTGGTTGTTATCCTCATACTCCACAAACCTTCCTCTATCGCCCTACCTATTCACAAACCTTCCTAGTAGTAACACTGCGCTGTTTCCATTATCCACTTAAAGTCTTACCCCACTGAGCCCCAGCTAGTTTATAATAAATGTACCACCAGGGACCGGCTGTTACTGAAATGGGTTTTTTTCCCCAGAAACTTTAGCGAATGGGTTAGGAATGAAGGAAAAAACACAAAAAAACTATCAAAAAGGTAAAAAATTGGTCCTACGAAGCCCCCGAAAGTCGATTTTACAAGAGTAAAAAATTGAAGGCAATAACACCCAAAATACCGGTTTTTGTGCGCTCACACGCACGCGGTTGGACTTTGAGAGTTTTCAACCATCGGCATGGTAACATGGGATACTTACACAGTTCCCATACATATCTGAGCCCTCTAGGTGCCATAGGACCGGAGTAATTGGGACCGGACCGGCCAGGACGCATGGTTTGCGTCGCTGGGGTTGAGCGTTACATACATTGTAAACGCAAACCCTGCGTTGCTGGGGCTCAGGGGGTTAAACCAACACCTTCCCAAGTAAGAACCACTTCTCTATTCAGCCAATACTCTCTTCCATTTACCAACAACCATTCTATTCAACAAACGCTACTCAATTTACCAACCATGATATTCATTACTAACACACCAACACCCTCCCCCCCCCCATCACCCAGTAACGACCCACCATAAGAGATGTGGACAAGGGAGGGAGGAATGTAGAGATGGGGAACTTATGTACGAGTAATGTCTCCCTCACCCTCACCAGTCAGCCAGCCCAGAGATATATTAAGGCTGTATGTTATAAGGGTGTATTTGGTTGGTCCAGGCTCCTACAAGATAACCGCTTCCATTCCTATATTGTGCAATCTCACCTGAACCATTGGGTTATTACAATAAATGCTACTTTTTACAACACCACGACGAAGAGAAGGATTCTCAAGAATGTTAATCGTACAAGAACCAGACTTCTGATGACCCTACCAAATCTGTCCCTGGGCTGAAGGCAATCATCTGGTCCTGGAGTGATTAATGGTGGTGGGACACGGTTGCTTCAAGTGAAAAAGTTTGAACCATAATGGTAAATGGTGTAGGAATATTGGTGAATAAACCAAACTTTATCTCTCGGCTATGGTTGGAATGAGGTTAGGATGGAAAGAGGGAGGGAGGGAGAAGAGTAGGAAGTAAGAAAAATAAACTTTAGACAAAAAATCAATTCGGGAAGGAAGGGGATTGTAAGGAATAGTGTGTAAGGAAGGAGAGAGAGAGAGAGATCTAGGACCTGGGAGTCTTTTGCTGGGGACCTCAAATTGGCTTTAGTCTCTGGGTCTTCTCCTGGACTACAAAAATGTGTGTTATTGTTGTATATTTATTTCTTTATGCATTACATTATTATTATTATTTTTATAATTTTCTTTGTAATCTTTATTTTTTGCTTCTGTTTGACTGCTGGCTCGAGTCAGCCACCCCCAGCTATGGGGTATCTATCTAACTATTGCCTGACGCCGTGATCCCCGAAGTGGTGGCCACGAACGAACCGCGCCCATGCACCTCTGTCCCAAGTCAGTCGACGCCCCTCCTCCCAACCAGCACCGCCTTCATCCATATACTTCCTCACTCCATCCTTCCAACTCTCTTTCGGTTTACCTCTCCCTCTCTGTCCTTCCACCTCGCTCACGTACACCCTCTTAGTCATTCTCTCGCTTCCTATACGTTCCATATGGCCGAACCACCTCAAGGTGTTCCTTTTTACACTTTCCAGCACATCTTCCTCCATAACACACCTTCTTACTTCCTCATTCGTCTGTCTATCCCTCCATGTAACTCTGCACTCACTTCTTAAGTAACTCATTTCCACCCCTCTCACTCTTGGTCTGAGTCTCTCCACCAATGTCCATGCTTCGCTTCCGTAAGTCAGTACCGGGATTACCACACTTTCATGCAAGGACTTCTTCACTTCCATTCTGACCACCCTATTACTTGTTACTGCTTTCAGCGTTCTTACAACCCTCTTCCCCTGTTGCACCCTCTCCCGCATTTCTTCATCCATAGTCCTATCTTTACTCAACACACTGCCCAAATACTTAAATGAGCATACAGTCTCCATAGCCTGACTCTCTGTGGCTTCACCCCTTTCGAAGACCATAACTTTGCTCTTCCCTGCATTTACATTCAGATTCCGTTTTTTTGCACACTGTTCCAAACATATTTACCAGACCCTGCAACTCCCATTCATTATCGCTCATCAGAACTGTATCATCAGCAAACAGCAGTACAGGTAGCTTCCACTCATTTCCCTCCCTTATCAGTGATACACCAACATCCACTGCTCTTCCTTGTATTACTTTCATGACTCCATCTATATACAGTATACAGTAAACAACCACAGGGATATCACACACACCTGTTTCAACCCAACATTCAGATCAAAGAACTCGCTCTGCTAATTCTCTACATGTACTGCCGCTTTTAACACCTTATTGTAGGGCTAGGCGGTCTATTTGACCGAACCGCACAGTGTTTTTTTTTTACCCTAAATAGGGTTGTTTACGTGATCATTTTCATGCCTAAATAAGACCCAGAGCGTAAAACAAATATCTTTCCCTGAAAGGGCATAAACAGAGCTTTCCAATGACACCTGAACCATCCTTGTACGACCACTGGTTCTCTTGCAACGATCGTGCAACACGAGTGCAAAAACCCTGAAATAAGGTAATTTCCTTACATAATTCCCTGTGTAGCGAGTGAGAAAGGAGGGGGGAAAGTAGAATACAGTTCAGTATGTCCACGGTGGTCGTGGGGAGCGGTCATAAGGTTACTACGCTCGTCCCACCGCTCAGTTCTCTCTCTCAGCAACATTACGTGCTGAAAATGGCGCTCGACAGCTGTCGTGCACCGCCACTTAGTCCAAATTTATTTCACTCGACATATGTTGCGCGCCGCCAGTTAAGGGTTAAACCTTCATACATGCTCTTCACTGCTTTCAGCAAATTGCCATCTACTCTGTATATTCTAAGTACATTCCACATACCTTCTCTATCCACTGTCATAGGCCTTCTCCAAGTCCATAAAGGCAACATACAGTTTTTGTTACGTCTCCAGATATTTCTCCACAACACAATTCAGGGTAAAAATCTGATTTTCAAATCCTCTTACCTTCCTAAAACCGCCCTGCTCGTCACCTATCTATTTCTCCATTCTCGCTCTCACTCCCTCAATCACTACCCTACTGTACACCTTCCCTACTATGTTGAGTGGTACTTGAAAAGTAGACAGAATGGATAAAATATTATATGATCTTCTACACTTAATAGTTCCTACTACCCTCGCCTCTTTATGCCCCAGCTCACACTTATATGCCATCCACCTTTACCCTCCCCTGTCCTTTCAGATACGTCCCCTTTATTGTCCTCCCTCTCCCTCTCTCGCTCTCTCTCTCTCTCTTTCCCTTTTAATCCAACCTTGGAAAGAAAAAAAACACCCTCCCCTCTCCTTTATACCTCTAACACCTTCAACCCTACCCCCTAAATGCGCCAATCCCTCGCTTTCGCTTTACAATTCAGCTAATCTCTTCCCTACTCCCAGCTCCTCTCTCTCTCTCTCTATGTTCTTTATTGCTAGTTCTGTACCACTATAAATTATATTAGCACTATCTTCACTGTTTTCATTATAATTGTTACGATTAATATTATCATCTGTATTATTATTATTATTATTATAGTTGTTATTATTTTTATTATTATTATTATTGTTATAGTTAATTTTATTATTTTGTACTAGTAGAGTTGTTACCCTGTACGCATGTTTGTATGTCTGTTTTTGCTAGTTCCTACTGATGTATTTGACCCATATATAGGCTCCGCCTCCCCTCCCCCCATGCTTCTTCCCCCTCCCTGTCCTGCCTCCTTCCTCCCTCCCAACCCCCACCTCCCACTCCTCCCCCGCCACCTGTCTGGACGGATATTTAAGGCCTCCTATGTACCAGCATTTGTTAGTGACCTGATGAAACTATCTGCGAAACGTTGTCAATAAAGTGCTCTTCCTCAGATGGTGTTTTTTATCCATTCCCTACTATGCTTAGAAGACATATTCCTCGGTGGTTACCACACACTCCTCTTTCCCCTTTACCCTTATATAGGGGGACTATTATGCCTGACTTCCAGTTATCAGGTGCACTTCCCTTCTCCCATGCTAGTTTGCACATTTTCCATACCCATTCGATCACTATCTCACCACCATACCTTAGCATATCCCCACACACTCCATTTATTCCTGGTGCTTTCCCCAACATCACCCTTTTCATAGCTTCACACACTTCTGACCTATGGGGTATGTGCCTACATTATATACATACGGTACATTATTAATAATAAAAAGATCAACACGATAGAGAGGGCACTGAGGATAACAATGCAAATGTTTGAGATAGGAAATTAAATTATAGAGATACTAAGCATATTTAGATAATCAAAGAAAATATTGAAAACAAGAAGGAAATCGGCTAGTCACAGTGAGGCAGGAGAGGCGACAGGATTTTTGCCGCCGGCTGACTGTTCTATGACTATTACTAAACCTGTAACTCACTAATCACGAAGGTTCAAAGGCTGCAAAGCTTTGCGGCAAGAGGTGCAGATGGTAGGGCTAGGAAGTATGATCACGTTACACCCATTTTCAAAGAATTACAGTGGCAAAACGTAAAGAAACAAATTAATTTTAACTCAGTAGTAACTATTTTTAAACAAGTCACCCACCACTACCCTAATCACTTCCTACCCCTCCCAACTGTTAACAACATGACTAATAATAATACAAGACAACAGCACAATCTTTATGTCCCCAGAATCAAGACTGACGCCGGAGCCAGAGGTATGTCTGTAACATGTCCTAAGTTATGGAATCAACTACCATCGGACATTAAACAGGCAAATACCCTACATGCGTTTAAATCAAAGTTGACAAAGAACTGCCTAACTAATACATAATCTAAATATCAGGCCTCTTTGTTCTCTATGGTAATATGATGTATTTTATATTCTTATTCATATTTTTATAACTTTATGTGGGTATTGCAATATGGATACATATAGACTATATACAATCATGCAAATATGAATGTTTGTGTGAACGTATGCAAGTCCACGCAGATATTTATGTAATGTATGTATGTACATTATTCCCACTTAGAACAAAAACGTTGCTATAACGTTATGAGAACGAGGTACTTTGGTTACCGTTACGTAATGTAAATACGTAAATACTACGAAATTGTGTAGAGTCGCGGCGACGTGGTTACCGACGTAATTACACGACGTAGTGATATAACGTAATATCGTCGCTATTACAGTGTTAAAACGAATTGCTTTGGTTACCATTTTATTATGTAAACACGTAAATACTACATAATTGTGTAGAGTCGCGGCGACGTGGGTACCGACGTAATAACACGACGTAGTTATAGAACGAAATATCGTCGCTGTTACGTTGTTAAGATGAATTGCTTTGTTTACCATTACGTTATGTAAACACGTAAATACTGCGTAATTGTGTAGAGCTTCGGCGACGTGGTTTGCCAAACAAGAGCTAGCCTAGGATATTGAACACCATTGACTCTTGCTAGAGGTTGACCATTTTGGCGACCCTTACCGATTTCGATGAAAACAACCTCAGCGTGTAGGAAATGCAAGCGCGCATCCAGCCATATATATATGTGTACCAACAAAAACAAATTGGGGGGTGGGGGGTTCATCCGTTGTTGAAAAATGTAGTGCGAATGGCATTGCGCGGCGAGAAAAACATCGAGCTGAAAGATTTACCTGCGCGTATATTCTGCCGTCTCGGGTTAGAACCAAGGGGAGAAGAGGGTGAGTTGATGATAATATCGCATATATATCGTAAGTTTAGCCCTTTCAAGCCTTCTAGTGTACATGTACGTATGTAGGTGACCCATCTGAATATTACATAGCTAGAAATAAGGCTCATATAAGCAATATACGATATATAGAGGCGAAATTGTAGAGTGAGAAATGCTGAATGAATGACAATATAGGGGAGGGAGGTAGAGTCGCCCGAGGGCAGGGATGTGATCTTGTGCAGTTTGTATGAACAATAAATTTGAGATCCTAGAATGAGGCCGAATGCTGGAGGAGAGAGAGAGAGTGGAAGGGATGAGGATGGTTCGTAACTTGGCCTAAGTAAATATACGATGGCTAAAAATAGGCTGGTGTCAGATTACACTTGATACTGGCTGGGCAAATTGCCATATGAACAGTGTTTTATGCTTTTACAAGTAATATACAATACAAATAACTTTTTTGATTTATATTTTATCTATTATGTATGCACAATGACAATAATGTCACTATATATACATCTACAAGCAAGCAAGCAAGCAAGCAAGCAAAGCAGTGAGAACGAAGGCGAGAGAGAGAGGAAGGGAGGGAGGGAGGAAGGGTTGTTGTTGTTGTTGTTGTTGTTCCCCAAGCTGCCTGGCCGAACAGCCCCAAGGCCCCGAGCAAGGCCATAACCGAGCGCCCCCACAGAACCCTCCCCACCGACCACAATAAAGCCTGGGTGACCGAAGCCACTCCATGGCGGGGAGCTAAGGAGGGTGCGGAAATGCCCGGGAAACCAAAGCCCCACCCAGGGCCCTGTGTCCCTCAGCAATTATGAAGAGAAAGTTGAGGGGCAAGGGAAAAATGTGACGCTTTGGCTTCCAATCTTGGTAGATTGGGAGGTCAATCCACGTTAGAGACGCCGTCACTTGAGATCTAGAAAATATATAAGTAAAAGGAACAGTCAGAGTAAGCTATGGGTATGGCAGAGATTGCTCAGTTCTCACTCTGATAGACCAGCCCATCACCACATGACTAGAACCCAATCCTCTCAGCATCAGCTAGGAAAGGCCCTAGAAAGCCGCCTTTGGCGGGGGGATAGCTCCCCTATTTCAACCCTTTTCGGGGTTGGGCACCCGCCCAGGGAGGAAGGGTTATCAGGATGACCGCACGATAAACTTGTGTCACACCAGTGAGGACTGTGGCTCGTCAATTTTTTATATGAACACAGTTGTAAACTGTTTCGTTTACACGTATTGAACAATATATATATATTTTGTACATGTTTTTACTTACTTGCTATCAAGTAAATGAATGTATCATCGATTTACGCAAGTAAATTGATATCAACCTTTTTTTTTTGGTCACAATTGTCAGGGCGAGTCTACAGACCAACTTTTCGCTGACATATAGTATGACCAGCCGTGGCCTAGTCGGTAAGGTGATGGAAAGGGAAACTGAAATGATGCCAGGGGAGTGGGTTCGAATCCAGGAGGGGGTTATGGAGAAGGATTTTAAAAGCTTAAACTAATTTTGATATTTTTTTTTTTTTACAAACTCATGATCTTGTATTCAAACAATATGAAATATTCATAGAATAATTCATATTGCATGGATACAAGGACATGAGTTTTATATTTTTGTTTTTTTATTCTGTTTATTTTTATTTTGTAATTTTTTATATAATTATACCGTACAGTATATATAAGGAAGACATACAGTGCATTGGATAATATTTAGATATACAATTTTTGTTATTACAAAATACAATATATTTCGGTGATAAAGTAATAGTTTGATATACAATTATTGTTAATACTACATACAATATATTTGATTGATAAAAATGAATTATATATTACATTATTATTGCATACAAATACAAATAACATTATGCTAAGATTTACATATATATATACATTATGATGCATTGAGGTAGGCGTGGTTCAGGTAGGTCGGGTCAGGTTAGGAAGGGCATTAGTCAAGGCGGGGCGGCGACACTCGGAAGTTTTTGATGGTGTGATAGTCACGGAAGCAATCACCCAAGCATAGGCCAAGTTTGCATTCATTGCAAATAGTGTTGACCTTGTTTTGCTTCCTGGGGCGTCTCGTGGTGTTAGCGCAGACGTGACATTTCACCTGCCTTCGCCGACCGCCAACAAAGTCTGTGTGGTCTGGGAAATGCCTCTGGAGACCTGGCTGCATGCGGTCAGGTAGATGAGGAGCTCGCCAGCCCACATGTGCTGTTGTTGGCTCGCCATAAGTCTCCAGAAGCTGAAAGGACACGTTATATTATACAAACTCACGAAACTTGAGTTTTTGGTTCGGGGCCATGTCCTTTTTCACCAGCCACATGTTGAAGGCGTTGAGCATCGTGATGCCAATGAGGTGGAAGAACAACTTGTGGTACCATCTCACAGTCTTCCTCAGACACTCAATGCCAGCAAGTTGGCAGTCGGACTTGTCAACCAGGCACATATACTTGGTATAGTCCACTACCATGTCAGGTTTCTGGATGGGTTTTTTCGTTCGGTAGTGGACTTTACCTGAGTCAACCTGTGCGCCTGAGTGGACAGTTGACAGCTGGTGAACTTCTCGCTTGTCCTTCCACTTGATTGCCAGGACTTTCCCCGACTTCTCCATTTTCATAAATTTTCCTGGTCCTCTTCTTCGCCGTCTCAGTTCTCGTCGTTCGCGGTGTTCTTGGGCTTCTTCGTCATCTGATGGGGTGTCACTGGACAAGGGGTTGTCAAGTGGAATTGGCTGACCGACAAACTTGGGCATCAACTTCCTGGTGCATCTGACAGTACCACATGACCCCATTTAGTTGTCATGTAGACACTGGTAGAGAGCAGGAGAAGTATACCAATTATCGGTGTACAATGTGTGCCCCTTGCCCATGTAAGGTTCCATCATTTTCTTTACAATGGCTCCAGACATGCCCAAGGGGTCATTGGCAGTGACTCTTGGCACGTCTATATCAGTGCCTGTATAGATGATCATATCAAGCACTATGCCGGTTTCACAATCGCACAACACAAACAACTTGATGCCAAACCTATGCCTCTTCAGGGGGATGTACTGCTTGAACACTAGACGACCCTTGAACAGTACGAATGACTCATCAATCACCATACTGTGGAAAGGGGTAAAGTGTCTCCTGTACCTCTCCATCAACATGGTGAAAACATCCTGAATTTTCCATATTCTATCAGCCCTGTTAGGGTTATCATTGTCTGCGAAGTGGATAAATCTTAGCAGCAATATAAACCTATCACAGCTCATATATTTATTGAAAACTGGGGTGGCGATGAGGGCGTCGTGTTTCCAATAGTGTTGTAGTACATGTTTCCTGATCAGAGGCATCAACATCAACAGTGCCAAAAAAGTTGTGAACTCTTTCACTGTTGTATCAACCCAGGCTCGAATTCTTGCCCGGGGAGAAATCACATCAATGCGGTCTTTCACCCACCTATAGTAGGCATTTGTTTGGGCCTCAATGAACGTGATGAGCTTCACGTCAAAAAATGCAAGGAAAAAATCACTTTCCTTTGCATCATCACCACAGAACCAAGTTCCAGCTGACCCATATTGACTTGCATCAAAGTGGTGCAAATCAGGCTGGAAATCGGCCCCGTCAGACCATGCAAATCTGTGGACGTGGGCATCAGGGATAGGTGGGTCGTCTTCCCCGTCAGCGACACCGTCAGATATGTCACTGTCTTTGTCCCTGTACAGCAGGTCATCGTCGTTCTCCTCCTCAGACGAAACCCCTTCCTAAGCCGTGTCGTGCTCAGACTCACTGTCAATGTCAACGCCCCACCCCATCTCCCTTGCATCGTCGTCATCAAAGGTCTGACTTTCCTCGTCAGACGGGAAGAGCAGGGCACCATACTTTGATGGAGTCAAGGGTTTAGCCTACCTGACTCTCTTGGGTGTCTTGTGGGCACTGGCAGCATGGGCGGCGGCAGGGGTGGCAGTGGAAGGGATAGAGTCATCAACGGCAGGCACTTTTCTCTTAGTTTTCGCCTTGCCTGCACCCACTTTCCTCCCACTTGCACTGGCAGGGGTGGCAGGGGCGGATGGCGGTGGTGGCGCAGTGGTGGTAGAGACAGATGGTAGTTTTTTCCTTCGTGCCTGTTGCGAAGCCATGCCCTTCCCTCTCCCCCTAGTGGCCCCCGCACCTCCTGCATCCCTAGGGCGGCCTTTTGTTGCAGCAGAGAGCCGTGTTGTAGTAGAGGCAGCAGCAAAAGTGGTGGTGGTGGTGGTGGTAGCCCGGGCGGCAGTGGTTGTATCGACAAAGCTCAATGACCTTTGTGCACGTGTAGTGGTAGTCGCACGTGCCTTACGTGGCTTTTTTGGTGGTTTCTCTTCGTCAGAACTATCCAAAGAAGTATAGGTATACAGGTATTGTGGCCTCCTGGTAGCTCTCTGGCTTCCACGGGCGCTGACACCGCCCGAAGCAGGGCTGGCTGTGTTATCAGGCGGCGTGGGAGAGTGACGTGTAGGCTCCATGACAAGTGCTTGTGTACTGCTTGCCCGCACGCGGCTGGGATGTGCCGGGTGGTGGTATCGAGAGTTGCCAACTACCACTACTCGCACACCACTTTGTTGCCGCCTGACTCATGACCCGCGGTTTTCGTATGTGTTTAAAAACCCGGCTCATATGAGGACGGTCGCCGCCCACCAGTACAGACTCATATGAGGACGGTCGCAGCCCAGGGGTTAACGATGTAATAACAGGACGTAGTTATATAACGTAATATCGTCGCTGTTACGTTGTTAAGACGAATTGCTTTAGTTACCATTACGTCATTTAAACATGTTAGTAGGATGCTAGCAACACATAATTAGCACGTTCTTAACACGTGATACATTACATAATGAAATACAACTTGGGCACGTTGCTGCGACCCACAAATGTATGTAATAGGTACGTGTAATTTTATTATTAGGCTCACGTTAACACAAAACGTTATGAACACATAATTCATTACATCCGCAATTACGAAGACATAACATCACTGCGAGTGCCCACAATAACGAGGTAAGTAAGTATTATTATGATGATCTTGACACGTACCGTAGTACGTCAATAGTACGTGTTATATAATGTAATGATCACGTTCACACAAAACGTTTTTAGCATGTTAACCCTCTCACGTCCTGACGCAATTTTTGAGCCTATTAGGGATACTTTAAAGCCTTTGTTACCGTCAGGGGTATTTATAAGCCTTTAGTTTATTTACTTCAACCTCTGCAGTTGTCTTTGAGTTAGCTGTGGGCAGAAAACTAATTTTGGAGAGGTAATTATAAGAGTGAGAGTAATCTATTTCTTATTGCTAATCTGGCAACCTCTGCGTCATAAGGATGTGAGAGGGTTAACAAATACGTCTGAAAGAATGAAGTTATTACGTCATTGTGAGCGCCCACATTTACATGGTAACGACATGTTATTGTCATCATGTAACAATCTACGTCAGTAGCACGTGTAATTTTAACGCAATTATCTTGTTAACAAATAATATTTTTACTACGTCGCTCATTACGTCGGTAAGTATGATATTGTAACGTCATTGTGAATGTTCCTTTTTACATAACAAGTATGTGTAATTATGATGCTATTGGCACGTAACATACTACGTTGGTAGCACGTGTAATTCTAATGTAATGACCTTATTAAGACAACACGTTATTAGTATGTTACACATTACGTCGGGAAGTATGATATTGTTACGTCACACACTTCTGACCTATGGGGTATGTGCCTACATTATAATACATACTGTACATTATTAACACCTTATTAGCGGGCTAGGCGGTATTTTACATCGAGCCGCCCAGCGGGCACAATCCCGAAATATTCGCTCACTTTCACTCGCCCTAGCGCCGTAACTATGGCTCCAATCGGAACGAAACGATGATTTTTGGAACGAACAACTCTTCGTCTCCCCATAGAAGTCTATTCTGAATGAATTGAGCGAGTGTGGAGGAGGGGAGGAAGGGAGGCTACTTTTTGGTGTATTTCCCAGGCGCGTTCGGATGCGTTCGCTTTGTCCTGACTTCGGCCTCACGCGCGTCTATTATTCCTTCGGTAAGCCCTCTTATTTTATCTTGTTTCTCCTTATTTCTGTATTCTCTGTATTCTCGCTCTTTCTCTCTCTCTCTCTCTCTCTTTCTGTCTCTCTCACTCCTCTCGTCTGTCTGTCTGACTCTCTCTCTCTCTCTCTGGCTAGCTCGCTTTCTTTCTCTCTCTCTCCTCCCTTCTCCTTCGTACGCGCTGTCTCCCTTCCTCCCTGTCTCTCTTCTCTATATTTCTCCCTTTCGTATATGTAATTCTCATTATTCTTTTCTCTAATCCCTCTTTCTTTATTTGCTTGTAATATTTCTGTATTATTATATCTTTTTCACTCTATTTTCAGTTCAGTTTCTGTATTCTCTTTCATTTATCACTAATAAATTTCATTCCTTACAAGCTACCGTACAAATACGGTATTCCTTCGGTAAGCCCTCTTATTTTATCTTGTTTCTCCTTATTTCTGTATTCTCTGTATTCTCGCTCTCTCTCTCTCTCTCTCTCTCTCTCTCTCTTTCTGTCTCTCTCACTCCTCTTGTCTGTCTGTCTGACTCTCTCTCTCTCTCTCTCTGGCTAGCTCGCTTTCTCTCTCTCTCCTCCCTTCTCCTTCGTACGCGCTGTCTCCCTTCCTCCCTGTCTCTCTTCTCTATATTTCTCCCTTTCGTATATGTAATTCTCATTATTCTTTTCTCTAATCCCTCTTTCTTTATTTGCTTGTAATATTTCTGTATTATTATATCTTTTTCACTCTATTTTCAGTTCAGTTTCTGTATTCTCTTTCATTTATCACTAATAAATTTCATTCCTTACAAGCTACCGTACAAATACGGTATATATATATGATTATATATATATATATATATATATATATATATATATATATATATATACTGTATATCGGTGTATATCACGGTATACGGCATATTTCTCTCCTTACGAAAGGAGAGAAGAGTCATAGCAATTTCAAGGTCACCTTCGTAAGGAAACAAATATACCGTACATGGTGATATATATACGCCTATCAAATGATTGATATCAATATACGGTATATATATATATATACTGTATTTTGGTGAATATTGATATCAATCATTTGATAGGCGTATATATATCACCATGTACGGTATATTTGTTTCCTTACGAAATGACCTTGAAATTGCTATCACTCTTCTCTCTCCTTTCGTAAGGAGAGAAATATACCGTATACCGTGATATATACGCCTATCAAATGATTGATATCAATATATATATACTGTATATTGGTGTATATTGATTTCAATCATTTGATAGGCGTATATATCACGGTATACGGTAGATTTCTGTCCCTACAATGTACCGATACGTACATGATGATATGTATGCCTATCAAATGATTGATATCAATATACGGTATATATATATATATATATATATATATATATATACTGTATATTGGTGAATATTGATATCAATCATTTGATAGGCGTATATATATCACCATGTACGGTATATTTTTTTCCTTACGAAGGTGACCTTGAAATTGCTATGACTCTTCTCTCTCCTTTCGTAAGGAGAGAAATGTACCGTATACCGTGATATATACGCCTATCAAATGATTGATATCAATATATATATACTGTATATTGGTCTATATTGATTTCAATCATTTGATAGGCGTATATATCACGGTATACGGTACATTTCTGTCCCTACTATGTACCGTACCTGTGACCTGGAAATTGCTATGACTCTTCTCTCTCCTTTCGTAAGGAGAAAAATGTACCGTATACCGTGATATATACGCCTATCAAATGATTGATATCAATATATATATACTGTATATTGGTCTATATTGATTTCAATCATTTGATAGGCGTATATATCACGGTATACGGTACATTTCTGTCCCTACTATGTACCGTACATGTGACCTGGAAATTGCTATGACTCTTCTCTCTCCTTTCGTAAGGAGAAAAATGTACCGTATACCGTGATATATACGCCTATCAAATGATTGATATCAATATATATATACTGTATATTGGTCTATATTGATTTCAATCATTTGATAGGCGTATATATCACGGTATACGGTACATTTCTGTCCCTACTATGTACCGTACATGTGACCTGGAAATTGCTATGACTCTTCTCTCTCCTTTCGTAAGGAGAAAAATGTACCGTATACCGTGATATATACGCCTATCAAATGATTGATATCAATATATATACTGTATATTGGTCTATATTGATTTCAATCATTTGATAGGCGTATATATCACGGTATACGGTACATTTCTGTCCCTACTATGTACCGTACCTGTGACCTGGAAATTGCTATGACTCTTCTCTCTCCTTTCGTAAGGAGAAAAATGTACCGTATACCGTGATATATACGCCTATCAAATGATTGATATCAATATATATATACTGTATATTGGTCTATATTGATTTCAATCATTTCATAGTAGAGAATATCACGGTATACGGTACATTTCTGTCCCTACTATGTACCGTACCTGTGACCTGGAAATTGCTATGACTCTTCTCTCTCCTTTCGTAAGGAGAAAAATGTACCGTATACCGTGATATATACGCCTATCAAATGATTGATATCAATATATATATACTGTATATTGGTCTATATTGATTTCAATCATTTGATAGGCGTATATATCACGGTATACGGTACATTTCTGTCCCTACAATGTACCGGTACGTACATGGTGATATGTATGCCTATCAAATGATTGATACCAATATACGGTATATATATATATATATATATATATATACCATATATTGATTGAAATCATTTGATAGGCGTATATATATATATATATATATATATATACTGTATATATATATATATATAGGCGTGCATTTTCACTCTCTCTCTCTGTTTCGCTTGCTTTGCAGGAATTTTTGTTTTGTTTTATAAATAATATTATTTCAACACATTTCCAAATCACCCTATGGGGTAGTGTTGATGACTCATTTTTTTTTTTGTGGTGTTCCCAGGAGGTGTAATCCACATTTCATTGAGGTAGAAAAGGCAGTTATAGGATTGAGGTAGATAAAAGGCAGTTATATGATTGAGGTAGACAAATGACATGGATGTATGAGGTAGACCAAGAAGCAGATGGATGGATGAGATTAGAAACTTATGGATGTAATGGGTGATGTTGCTGATGATGATGAATGCACTTGTGTTTGGGTAGTGTGCTATTCCACCATATGAATGATTGAATGACATGAATTCATGAGGTAGTTTGAAATAGATGAATGAATGATTGCATGAACTTATGAATGATTGGCAAGAGGTCTAGAGGAGGAGGAGGTCTTGGAAGAGGTCTAGAAGTGTTCCAGTGTGTGGTACTCTGTGTAACATGGAGAAGCGCATAGTCCCACATTACAATAGCTACACATGAACGTAGTTTCCTTCCTAATTTGGTTCCTCCTTGTTGTATGTCTGCAGACGTGGCACTGCTTCAGTCCGTGCTTCCGGTTGGCTGCGATCTGTGATGCTGAGCGGGGGCAAAACTCAAGCATGGGGGTCAAGAAGTAGTCCCGGCTCTCAAGGCGGGCAGGCATATTCACGATCGGCCTCGGAGGTGGTAGCATACGTGTGGTTCCGTGCTTCCTGAAGATGGAGTCGATGATGTCCTTCGCGAACAGCCTTACCGAGCTCTTCCTTCCTGTCCGCGTCATCCACAGGTTGTACGCGTTCAGGATAGTGACATCAAGAAGATGGAGTACCACCTTCTTATACCACTTACACGTCTTCCTGAGGCAGTCAACAGCAGTGATTTGCATGTCACTCTTATCCACCAACCGCATGTTTATGTTGTAGTCCATAACAAGGTCAGGTTTGGAGATAGGGACTAGATGCTTCT
>CM064580.1:6023533-6098350 GCA_032716605.1 Paralithodes platypus
ATACTATGAAATCAATCCTACACCGTGATATACGCCTATCAAATGATTGAAAACTCGCAAACACGAAATAATAATATCAATACCATCATTTGATAGGCGTCTATATCACGGTGTAGGGTTGATTTCATACTATGAAATCAATCCTACATCGTGATATACGCCTATCAAATGATTGAAAACTCGCAAACACGAAATAATAATATCAATACCATCATTTGATAGGCGTCTATATCACGGTGTAGGGTTGATTTCATACTATGAAATCAATCCTACACCGTGATATATGCCTATCAAATGATTGAAAACTCGCAAACACGAAATAATAATATCAATACCATCATTTGATAGGCGTCTATATCACGGTGTAGGGTTGATTTCATACTATGAAATCAATCCTACACCGTGATATACGCCTATCAAATGATTGAAAACTCGCAAACACGAAATAATAATATCAATACCATCATTTGATAGGCGTCTATATCACGGTGTAGGGTTGATTTCATACTATGAAATCAACCCTACACCGTGATATACGCCTATCAAATGAATGGAAACGTAATATATGAAGACCAACACCACAATCTTCAATCGCTTGCAATCAAACTTGCAAGCAATTTCAGTCACATGCGTAAGGAATGTATTCTACTGTACACCGATATATATGTATTATATAGCCTACGCCTATAAGATAATAAGATAATGAATGGAAACGTAATATATGGAATGGAAACATAATATATGAAGACCAACACCACAATCTTCAATCGCTTGCAATCAAACTTTCAAGAAATTTCAGTCACATGCGTAAGGAAATAATGAATGGAAACGTAATATATGAAGACCAACACCACAATCTTCAATCGCTTGCAATCAAACTTGCAAACAATTTCAGTCACATGCGTAAGGAATGTATTCTACTGTACACCGATATATATATGTATTATATAGCCTACGCCTATAAATAATGAATGGAAACGTAATATATGAAGACCAACACCACAATCTTCAATCGCTTGCAATCAAACTTGCGAGCAATTTCAGTCACATGCGTAAGGAATGTATTCTACTGTACACCGATATATATAATGTATATAATCTCTATCAATCTCTCAAATAATATAAATGTACATTGTACTTACCAACACCAACACCAGTGTGTTCATTAAGCTCCTCGTCACTATCTTCACCATCTTCGCCCCGCAAGTTATGGCGTCTGTGAAAACCGATGACAGGGTTATCTTCCAGTTCTTCTTCCTCCTCACTTCCCCCACTGTCACCAAGCCCTTCCATGCTTTCATTCAACGATATTCTAGATACCGCTGAAGAGTTCATCAGCAGAACTAACTCCTCGGCTGAGAGCGGGATCCTACGCCTTGGCTGGCGCGACGTACTAGGGGCGGGCACCGAATCGAACACAGGCAAATCTTGTCTCTCCATTGTGGCGGCTAGAGCGGTACTGAGCCAAGCTCACGTGGTGGGGATGTGTGGGTGGGACTTACTAGTGCACTGCCTGACCGCTAGATTTTGCTTTCCACTTAAATTACGGCGGGAAATACCAACTCGACCTATGTCGCGCGCCGCCAGATAGTCCAGATTTATTATACTCGACTTATGTTGCGCGCCGCCTTTTAAGGGTTAATAATAGAATGATCAACACGATAGAGAAGGCGGTGAGGATAACAATGCAAATGCTTGAGATTGGAAAGGAAATTATTGAGATACTAAGCATATTTAGATAATCAAAGAAAATAGTGAAAACAATAAGGAAATCGGCTTGTCACAGTGAGGCAGGAGAGGCGACAGGATTTTAGCAGCCGGCTGACTGTTCTATGACTATTACTAAACCTGGAACTCACTAATCACGAAGGTTCAAAGGTTGCAAAGCTTCGCGGCAAGAGTTTCAGATGGTAGCGCTAGGAAGTATGATCACGTTACACCCATTTTCAAAGAAATACAGTGGCATAACGTAAAGAAACAAATTACTTTTAACTCAGTAGTAACTATTTTTAATCAAGTCACCCACCACTACCCAGATCACTTCCTACCTCTCCCAACTGTTAACAACATGACTGATAATAATACAAGACAACAGCACAATCTTTATGTCCCCAGAATCAAGACTGACTCGGGAGCCAGAGCTATGTCTATAACATGTCCCAAGTTATGGAATCAACTACCATCGGATATCAAAGAGGCAACTACCCTACATGCGTTTAAATCAAAGTTGACAAAGAACTTACTAATTAATACATAATCTAAATATCGGGCCTCTTTATTCTCTATGGTAATATGTTGTCCTTTATATTCTATTTGTATAACTTTATGTGGGTATTACAACAAGGATGCATATAGACTATATACAATAATACAAATATGAATGTGTGTGTGAACATAATTATGCAAGTCCACGCATATATTTATGTAATGTATACTGTATAATAATGTAGCCTACATTATTTCAATATGTCCTTATTTTGCAGTATATATATATTTATGTATGTATTTATGTATTGCTATTTGTATCTATAAATATCTATAAGTTTGCATGCATATATATATGGGTATGTTGTATAGGCATGTACTGTATTTACTGTATGTAATGCGTATGTGGGTAATTATGTGTATATATAATATTTGTATGTAGGTGTTTGTGTATACATACAGTAGGTATATATGTGTGTAAGTATGTATATACTGTATGTGTATGTGTGTATATGTATATATATGTATAAATGTATATGTATATATATATAATATATATATATATATATATATATATATATATATATATATATATATATATATACTGTATATAATAATTAAGCATTAATGATTTACAGGATATACAGTAAATTAATCAGTGGCTTCCAACCATGTGCTATAAGCCGAACACTGGCATTGGTCTCCCCCTTCATCCTCCCCTCCCCTCCCCCCTTCCTCCCCCGCCCCCTTCCTCTCCCCAATTTCCTAGTTTTTTACCCAGGAATGTTGAATAATAATCATAATTAGTTTCAGGTTGACATAATGTAATTTATGTTCCCTTTATTAACCGTTTACAACTAAAATTATTTTCTGTTAATATCAAACAGAAAAAGGAGAAAAGAGGGCTGGATGTACAAAGGAGTAGAAAGGAAATCAAGCAACAACATATCTAGTGACCCTTCTAGGCTGCTTGTCCTCCAAAACACTGAGGATCAAGTGTCCAAACAGTGGTTTAGAGTGGGTAAGGGAACATTGGAAAGGGAACTACTGCCCTGCCACTAACGTGGCAGGACTAGGAAGTTAGTAGGGGACATATGGGTTAGTAACTGAGGGGAGGATAAAGTTATTCATTTACAAACGCAGTCAGTCGCGGGTTTGATGCGAGATATTTGTCTAGGCGGAATTTAAATGAATCAACGGTGCTGCAGTCTATAACGTCTCGGGGAAGCCCATTCCACAAGTTGACAACTCGATTGAAGAAGAAATTCTTAGATTCGTGCGAGTTAAAAGATTTACCAATAATTTTGCAACCGTTTCCCCGCGTGTAATTAGATTGGTCGATAGTGAAGTACTTACTACAGTTCATATTGTCGATGCCTTTGATGATTTTGAACACTTGAATTAAGTCGCCTCTTAATCTGCGCTGGGTTAAAGGAAATAGATTTAATTCTCTAAGATGCTCTTCGTATGGTTTGTTCTTTAAGCTAGGTATCATTTTGGTAACTCTACGTTGAACTCGTTCTAGCTTGTTTATATCTTTTTGGTAATAAGGGCACCAGGATTGAACGCAGTATTCCAGAAGAGGGCGGACTAAGGAATTGTAAAGGGTTAGGATAACTTCTTTGGATTTATGCTCAAATGACCTGCCTATAAAGCCAATTATTTTGTTTGCCTTCTTAACAACTTCTGAACATTGTTGACTCGGGTTTAGGTTACTCGATATTGTTACTCCCAGATCAGTTTCTCTGTTTACATTCTTAAGCTGAGTGCCATTCATCGAATAGTTTGCTTTCTTATTTAGGTATCCGATATGTAGTACTTTACATTTATCCGCATTGAAACTCATTTGCCAAATTTGGGCCCAACATGACAATTTTTCTAGATTGTGTTGCATATCGTCAACTTGTTCTTTTGAGAGTACGCTATTTGCAATTATATTTGCAATTTGTATCGTCAGCAAATTTTGAGATTGTGCAGGTGAGACCCTCATCTATGTCGTTGATGTAAATTAGAAAGAGAATTGGTCCTAGTACCGATCCCTGGGGTACCCCGCTACTTACATTGGTCCATTTAGATGCCTTACCGTTTATGACTACCCTTTGCTTTCTGTTGCTGAGCCAATTTTCTATATATTTCAACACACCGTCTTGTATTCCATGCGCTTTTAGTTTTAGCAGTAAACGTTTGTGGGGAACTTTGTCAAAGGCCTTTTGAAAATCAAGGTATATAATATCTAGACCTTTACTCTCATCGTAGAGGTTGAGGATATCGTGGAAGAAGTCTAAGAGGTTTGTTAAACAGGAACGTTTTTTACGAAAGCCGTGTTGAGTATCTTTAAGTATATTATTTTCCTCTAAGTGATTTACGAGTCTGTCTCGTATGACCGTTTCTAGCATTTTACATACAACTGAGGTTAAGCTAATTGGACGATAGTTACTGGGTAGGGATTTGCTGCCTTTTTGAATATCGGTGTTACGTTGGCTAGCTTCCACTGATCAGGCATAGTTCCAGACTGCAAGGATTTATTGAATAGTAATGTCAGTGGTTTGGAGAGCTCATTCTTAGCTTCCTTTAGAACTCTAGGCGAGATTGTATCAGGTCCTGGCGTTTTATTTACCTTGAGTTTATCTAAACAATTCAATACTTCTCTCTCTGTAACGGTGATATTGCTTAGAACATCTGAATTATCAATCTGAATCGGCGATGGTGTAGGGATATCACTGAGGTCTTCTGTTGTAAAAACTGATGCAAAGAAGGTATTGAGGGCATTACTCATTTGTACTTCGTCTTTGGTGTATTCTCCTTTTCATCGACTAACGGTCCAACAGTTGAAGTAACTACTTTTTTCTTTCTGATATAACTATAGAATTCTTTCGGGTTTGTTTTACTTTGATTCGCAATATGTAACTCTAAGGTCTTTTTACTTTGCTTAATTAACTTTTTGGCTTTGCGTCGTAGCTCTACAAATTTCACCCGTTCTTCGTCATTTTGTGAGGATTTTAATCTATCATTAGCAAATTTTTTAGCAAGCAGGCAGTTTGAAATATCTTTATTCCACCATTTGGGCTTATAATTATGGCCTGGACGCCGTATTTTCGATGGTATGCAGTCTTGCACTGCTTTTAGGTAAGTGGTTTCGAATAACTTCCAAGATGTATTTATGTCGTTATTGTTAATTAAAAAGCTCCAGTCAGTTTCTTTAAACATAGCTCTAAGTTTATGGAAGTTTGCTTTCTTGAAATTAGGGACTTTTTCGATGCTACTATTTGGTTCGTTACTAGTAAACTTTAAAGTGAAAGTTATCGTACGATGGTCGCTGTTACTGAATTCATCACCAACATTCAAATTCTCTATCAATTCTTCTTTTGTTGCAAGTACAATGTCAAGAACGTTATTACCACGGGTCGGCGTTCGAACAAATTGATAAAGCGAACTCTCTTGCAAGTTCGTATACAAGTCATGTCCGGAGTGTGAAGCAAGAGTATCGCCCCACTTGGTCACAGGTAAATTAAAGTCGCCAAAAATTACGGTATCTTGTGAGTTACTTACATCTGCAATTTGTTCGTAAATTTCTCGGTCAGTTTGAACTGATTGAGCTGGAGGTCTGTATATTAACGCAAGTATTATTTTTGTACCTATATTATTCTTTATTAGCACAAAAGATGTGTCGACGTTCACAATTTAAGGTTTTGACACAAGGGTCGGGTTAAGACTTTCTTTGATATAAAATAAAACGCCACCTCCATTTTTATTTATTCGGCTGTTCTCAAACATTACATAACCGGGAAGTGAATACTCTGCTAAAAAGTCTCTATCTTCTGTATTGAGCCAAGATTCTGTTATGCCAATCACATCATAATTTTCTGTAAACACTAGTTCCTCTAAATCTGAAAATTTATTGCGTATGCTACGAGCGTTTGCATAGAAAACCTTTAAAGTTGCGGTTTTAGAACTCGCAGAACGTTCTTTCATCGAATTTTTGGTTCTGGTCGGATCTACATTTACATTCATGGCTGTCCTCGGTCCTCGGTCGTTATCCCTGACGGTTTTGAATTTGGGTCGTGTTGGTGGAGCTTTATCCAAATTCGCGGTTCTTGACGGTTTAGTATTTAATTCCTTTGTAGGTTGCCGTCCTCGCTGTCTTCGGTCCTCCTTCCTGGTTGTCCTGTGCTGAGTCGATTTCTTCTCCGACAATCCTTCACCGCATCGTTGAGAAGACGCCCAAAACGTGCTGCTCCCACCTGGTTCAGATGAACTCCATCGTCCGAAAACAAATAGTCATCGTAGTAGAAATTGTCCCAGGTGTCGACGAATCCCACGTTCTCCTTCCTGCAGAGGTTTGCTAGACAACGATTTGTGCTGGTGGCTATGTTGTAAAATCGGCTCTCTACACCGAGCCGGGGGACGATTCCTGAGACGATGATCCTGATGTGATGGAGACGAGCTGCTTGAGGAGTATGTGTGGAGTTACTCGTAGAGACAGATTGAGGAATGAAGAGATACGTAGGAGAGTGGGGCAGCAGGAACATTTGTCAGCCAGAGTGGACAGAAGGGTGCTGAGCTGGTATGGTCATGTTGAACGAATGGGAGATGAAAGGCTTACAAAGAGAATATGTGAGTCAGGTACAAGGGGAGATAGAAGGGCAGGAAGACCCCATTGAGATGGAGAGACTGTGTAAAACAGGCTTTGGATGATAGAGGAATGACTATAGATCAGGCAGGGGAAGTGGTGGTGGACAGGAGTGAATGGAAAATGCTTGTGAATAGTTGAGTGAACACGTGGTCATTTGGAGTAAGGGGTCGGGCGCAAGTTCGACTAGATAATAGTCCATCAGGCGCCTGGCCCGGGGGGACGATTAATATGAAGGGTGTGCCTGGAAGTGTGGTGGGAGGGCTTGTGGCTTTGGCTCCGCTGCGTGTCTGCCTGCCGAGATCGGAGCCTCTTCGGGTGGTCGGGGGCCGGGGGAGTGCTGGAGCGACCTTGGTGGCCCTGGTCTCTGGGTCTTCTCCTGGGTGACCTGGATGTGTGTGAGTTTGTGTTTTTTGTCTGTGTTTATTTTATGTTTTATGTTGTTTTTGTGATTTCCCTGTTCTTGCTCTGTCTTGAGTCGGCTACCCCCAAAATGGGGATTGGGCCTGAGCATATAGATAGATAGATCGATAGATAGATCAAACTTTTATGTATCTTTCTTTCAACATAGGAAACACCGAAGGTATCTTGCATGAAACAAAGTACGATCTTCAAGCGGTCTGCAGATATTAGTGTTATACAGTATGTTAGTAATTATTACCAATGTTGAATGATAACTAGAACCAAAAAGTTGGGGCATTACGAGGTTATTGCCCAATGTTATTTAATGAATTGTACAGTTGTGAAAATGTATTCAAATACAGACATATTCGAAGCGGTCTCGGGTTGAATCGAATCTCCTAACTAATTGATACTGGGTATTTGAATATCAGAGATTCTTTTAATCAGTTCGACACTTCTAAATCGATAAGAATTAATTACCACTGCTGCACAGTCACGAGCATATATGCTGCGACATCAACCAGATAACGTCAACTCCTTCATCACTAGGGTTTCTACTAAGCTGAATAAAATCGCTTGACGGTAGCTAGAATGAAATACAGAAATAATTGTGAGTTTGAATTCAAAGTTTTTCATTACCTTTGGAGACAAAGGGGCGAAAAAATATTTGGTTGGTGTCGAGGTACTTATGCTCGTGACTGTACATTGTTATTACAGTGTAATACGAAGATTAATTGAAACAAATACTGTATAATTCCCACCAAGTGATTTAATGCAGTTTTGAAAAGTTATTCATACCCAATATTATTTATCTTTGAATCTGTAGGCCTATATCTAAACATAAAACATTTGTGAATTTAACTCAACATAGGAAAGTCATTAGCCATCTTACAATTTGATTTTAATATTGCAAGTGTATGGTTTTTACTCTCAAGGGCTCTGTAGTTACTACATTCGCATGTTAGTAATTTTTGCAATGTTAGGTGATAATAAAACCAGACACTGTGTGTATTGTTATTATATTATACAATATCATTAAATGTATTGTACATAGTAATTACAATGTTTTATTAGGAAAAGAAAATTCCCATCAACCGAGGCTAAACGTAAATTTAATATGGAATGTGACTAACGAATCATATCAGTGTTTCTCACTTAAAAAAACATATCGGATTCATACATTGTATTTATAATGGAAATTAAATTATGGATAATGTACACTGATACTGTACAATACGTTACAAGCCCATTACAATAGCTGCTCCATGTGCCTACCTCCAACATCTAAGCATAAACGACATCGGCGATTCATAGACTGACGTACTCGCTCAAATATCAGTGGCATAGTACGTACTTGCTCAAATATCAGTGGCATAGTACGTACTCGCTCAAATATCAGTGGCATAGTACGTACTCGCTCAAATATCAGTGGCATAGTACGTACTCGCTCAAATATCAGTGGCATAGTACGTACTCGCTCAAATATCAGTGGCATAGTACGTACTCGCTCAAATATCAGTGGCATAGTACGTACTTGATCAAATATCAGTGGCATAGTACGTACTCGCTCAAATATCAGTGGCATAGTACGTACTCGCTCAAATATCAGTGGCATAGTACGTACTCGCTCAAATATCAGTGGCATAGTACGTACTCGCTCAAATATCAGTGGCATAGTACGTACTCGCTCAAATATCAGTGGCATAGTACGTACTCGCTCAAATATCAGTGGCATAGTACGTACTCGCTCAAATATCAGTGGCATAGTACGTACTCGCTCAAATATCAGTGGCATAGTACGTACTCGCTCAAATATCAGTGGCATAGTACGTACTTGATCAAATATCAGTGGCATAGTACGTACTCGCTCAAATATCAGTGGCATAGTACGTACTCGCTCAAATATCAGTGGCATAGTACGTACTCGCTCAAATATCAGTGGCATAGTACGTACTCGCTCAAATATCAGTGGCATAGTACGTACTTGATCAAATATCAGTGGCATAGTACGTACTCGCTCAAATATCAGTGGCATAGTACGTACTCGCTCAAATATCAGTGGCATAGTACGTACTCGCTCAAATATCAGTGGCATAGTACGTACTCGCTCAAATATCAGTGGCATAGTACGTACTCGCTCAAATATCAGTGGCATAGTACGTACTCGCTCAAATATCAGTGGCATAGTACGTACTCGCTCAAATATCAGTGGCATAGTACGTACTCGCTCAAATATCAGTGGCATAGTACGTACTCGCTCAAATATCAGTGGCATAGTACGTACTTGATCAAATATCAGTGGCATAGTACGTACTCGCTCAAATATCAGTGGCATAGTACGTACTCGCTCAAATATCAGTGGCATAGTACGTACTCGCTCAAATATCAGTGGCATAGTACGTACTTGATCGCATGCAGCCTCAATCCGCGGGAGTAACTCATCCTCACTGTTGACAGGGGTTTCATATACAATGGATTTGATTATGGCCCCAGAGAAAACAAATTATGGGGTTAAGGTCAGGTGACCGTGCTGGCCAGGCAATAGGACCGCCATTTCCTATCCACCTACCATGAAAACGGTTGTCAAGATATTCCAGTACAGCTATGCTGAAGTGTGCAGGTGCACCGTCATGCATGTACCACATCCTTCTACGTGTTGTTAAAGGTACATCATCCAGTAATGTTGGCAAATCAGACTCTAGGAAATTGTGATAAAGTGGGCCAGTCAGGCGACCCGGAAGGACATGTGGACCTAGGAGACAATCCCCAATTATGCCGCACCATATATTTATTGAGAAGCGGTGCTGGTGTCCTCTGTGCCATGTAATATGCGGGTTCTCCTCACCCCAAAAATGCATATTGTGGCTGTTAAACATCCCTATCCTTGTAAAACTTGCCTCATCAGTAAACAATATAATTCTAGAGAAGTCATTATTATTAGCATTTTGATCTAAAAACCACTGGCAGAATGTAGATCTTCTTGGAAAGTCACCTGGGATTAAATGTTGCACTTTCTGAAAATTATATGGATAAAGGAGTTGATCGTGAAGTACAGTCCATACTCTTGTGTGACTGACGGGCATACCACTAGCTATGCCACGTGTGCTAGCTTGAGGATTATCAGCAACTGCCTCTAAGATGTTTTCTTCCATTTGAGGTGTTCGAGCAGTGCGTGGTCGTCCTGTATCTGACATATTATGGCTAAATGATCCTCTTTCCCTCAGTCTTCTGTCGATGGATGGGAATGTAGTGTGACAAGGATGATGTCGTCGGGGGTATGTATCAGCATACAGTCGAGCTGCTGCTCTGCCTTGTCCCTGTGCAGCACCATATGCCAGATTCATATCCGCAAGTTCTGCATTATGTTAAGCGTAACAACCTGCATAGATAAATATAAAACCCATTTACTAACCCAGACAATGGATATTGCATCATACACCCTCTTAAAGCGGACAGATTTATGAACAGACATTAAATAGTATAATACATTGCTAGCTTTATATTGGAGAGAGAGAGAGAGAGAGAGAGAGAGAGAGAGAGAGAGAGAGAGTATTAAGGGGAGGCAGACCGTTTTTCTGGACCCCTTCTCCCTCATGTTTAGCACCACTAGTTTTGAGATTATAAGACGTTCAGCCCATTAGTTTGGCCATTTTAACACCTTTTGCCCCATTTTGTTGTAAATTTTAAGACCTTTCGTGCTATTTTGGTGTCCATTTTGTCCTGGCGAGCGATAGCGAGCCTGCAATTTCAAGAGGAACGGGCCTTCGGTCGGTACATTTTTCTACCGAAAAATGTACAGATTTATCTTGAAGGGGGGGTCTAGGTGTTTGTTTTATAAGCTTGATGGAGGTCTAGGGAGGAAACTAAAATAAACATATGAATACATGATTTACTAAACCAAACAAACGGTCTGCCTCCCCTTAAGAATCAGAAGTGTATCACGTGTTCAATTAAATTTGTCAGTTACAGTACGTAGAAAATGGGTGTACTACAGCCCTCTTCAATGTCCATGATACTTGATTATTTGTAGTCAACTCATGTAAATTACATTTAAAAAATGAATATACATATGTTTCATAAGCATTGTTTGGTAATAATCAAACTAATACAATTATGTAAATACTTGTATGAACCAACATACACTTGGATATATCCTAGGTCTTTGTAGACTATGACCATCAATTATGTAAATACTTGTATGAACCAACATACACTTGGATATATCCTAGGTCTTTGTAGACTATGACCATCAATTATGTAAATACTTGTATGAACCAACATACACTTGGATATATCCTAGGTCTTTGTAGACTATGACCATCAATTATGTAAATACTTGTATGAACCAACATACACTTGGATATATCCTAGGTCTTTGTAGACTATGACCATCAATTATGTAAATACTTGTATGAACCAACATACACTTGGATATATCCTAGGTCTTTGTAGACTATGACCATCAATTATGTAAATACTTGTATGAACCAACATACACTTGGATATATCCTAGGTCTTTGTAGACTATGACCATCAATTATGTAAATACTTGTATGAACCAACATACACTTGGATATATCCTAGGTCTTTGTAGACTATGACCATCAATTATGTAAATACTTGTATGAACCAACATACACTTGGATATATCCTAGGTCTTTGTAGACTATGACCATCAATTATGTAAATACTTGTATGAACCAACATACACTTGGATATATCCTACTATGGATTTCAAAGGCAGCGTCACACTGTTTTTCGCAAATATCTCCCAAATGAATTGTTGTATCAGTATGGTATTTCAGCACAAAGCCTGTTACACCCCGACCTAATTTATGGCCGATATAGCATTTTGCTATATGTGTTACGTTAGCAGTTTACTCGTGAATATTAAGACGAAGCCGGGAGGTCACGTGTACACATTCAAAGGAATGTGTAGTATTCGTCTTGCCCCCCCTCCCCCAACACCCCCCAAACCACTGCTTAGCTACCCCTAAATCTCCTCCTCCTCACCTTCCTTACCCCTCACCGTCTCCCCATCCACACCCCTCCTCACTCTCGTCTCCCTGCATCTCCCATCAATATATTATACGGTTCATGTTATGCACTGTACTTGTAGCTACTTATATTATATTATGTCAGTATATATATAGATATAATAATTATAGTGTATGCACTAATATTCATGCAGCTTACGATATTATTGAGTACGTAAACAAGGGGTAGTGCAAATTATTATGGAGGCAAGACGTATTCCACACTGTTAATTACTGTATAACCGGATGTTTGTGCACATGTGGTAGAAGGACAAAGAACACGTTCTATTGGTATTACCTGTGGTCTGGACCTATTGTGATAACTTGTTTTAATTTGTGCTAAATACTGTGCATTCATCATAAAATATAAACATGGTTAAGTTAAGATATTAATATTTTGTTAACTTGTGTCTTTGATAACCACATCATCACCTATAGACTGCATATACTTCTCTCCATCACTGCATCTCTCATTGTAGCCTTATCAAATAAATATAAAGTACCAAATATACTGCATATATTGTGACGTATCATTAGGACTATTACATACATTACATTACTGTCATGAAGTAGATGCATTATGATCGATAAATATATTGTAGGAATAAAATGAGGCAAACATGACAATACTGTAAACCATTTATTCGCTATCACTGCCCATGAAAACATCGTCAGAAAGTGACGAGGGATGGGGGGGGGGGGAGGGGCAATTACAGGAGGCAGAATGTATTCAATAAAGGTACACTTTACATATGACACTGTTCAGAACACACGTAATAACATACGATTCCGTGTATTTGGTTTACTACACATGACTGCATGCATTGACCTCCTAATACACACATACGGCAAAACAGTCATTACCAAGGGGATTATGCCTTGCTTTCATGCTCGTTCGCCCCACTTCTCGTTTCCATGCCCAGACATAGCAGTAACTGTATGAATAATAGCAAAGTATGATACTTAAATACATAATTATATAGTATTTAATGTACGTAATCACAATAACCTAAGTATTCATGATAACATAAACCGTATACTACAGCTTTGAAAGAGGGAGGGTGAGTGGGAGTAATGAGGGAGACGGGGAGAGGGTGAACTAGGCACTGGGGTAATGGTCTGGGGGTTGGTAGGGGGGTTGGAGGGGTTAGACAGTACCCCACACTCGTCTGAATGTGTACAAGACCCTAGAGGCGATGACTGGATTAGACTTAATATTCTTCAGTAAACTTCTGACTAAACACTTATGGCAATGTAATATATTATCTATAAATTAGGTCGGGGTGTAACAGGATTTGTGCTGAAATACCATACTGATACAACAATTCATTTGAGAGATATTTGCGAAAAACAGTGTGACGCTGCCTTTGAAATCCATTAGTAGGTCTTTGTAGACTATGACCATCAATTTTGTACTTTACAGAAATGCCGTGCCAGCATTTCTGCTCACGCAGTACACACATACACACACATTATTGATCATAATAGTCACAGTGACAGATTAGTTACCTTACAGATTATATGAAACGTGAATGCATTATTATACACACACACACACACACACACACACACACACACACGCAATCATTCTTGCCATTATCTTAACTCTACAAATGTGAAAGCGTTCCCAGTAACAAATACACACACACCGTTATTACCAGTTAGAACCTCGAAAGTAGCTTAAGCTTTCGTAGCACGAGATGTCTTGAAATTACATTCGTTTTGGGCCAAGGCGTTTTATGAAGCTTCGGATTCCACTCGAATCTGCTCAAATATCGAATTATCGGCGTGGACATGATAACATGCCTGTTTTCCAAATATCTAACCTAATTATTTGTACAGTACAGCTGTTACACACCAATATTGTCAGTAATAGTTGATGACGTTATAATTGAGACAATGAGCATTGATTAAGGACACTTCACACACACACACACACACACACACACACACACACATATACGTCTCCCTTTGTCACGCTTATTTTATTTCCCTTACATAACCATGGAAATGAGAGGTTTATGTGTGTGTGTATGTATGTCTGTGTATGTCATTAATTTTCTTTAACCTCACTCTTTTATAACATGAGTGTTTGGTCAGGTATGCGTGGTTACAATTGTACTGTATGTAACATTTGGCTCCTATAACTTTTCGTATTGCTTGATGAATCTTCATTCCTGAACATAACTGTACATGCAGTATACTATCTTCATTCCTGAACATAACTGTACATGCAGTATACTATCTTCATTAACTGTACATGCAGTATACTATCTTCATTAACTGTACATGCAGTATACTATCTTCATTAAATACGTAACAATTGCGCGAGAACGATCAGCCCCCAATAGAACTACGCTTCATAAACGATTGAATTACCTTCTGCTTCGTTCGGATACCCGACCCAGACTTGGGCATCAGCATTATGTCCCATGACCAGAGTTACAAATGTTACATATTGTGCTTACGCTAATATGTTGCTAATAATTAGTAATTTTCTGCTAACCACATAATATCATCAACACATTCTAAGATACTTTTATTTCGTAATTACTAATGTGTGAATAGGTAAACCCATGCTTTGCCTTTAGCTAAGTCGATAATAAATATGTTTATCATGTATTAATAATTTAGTGCTTTACTTGTAACCCTGTTTTGCTACATTTCTAAATAGGCATTTATCTCTATAATAACATATATATGGGAAATATGTGATACAACAATATATGTTTTTTTTTCCATTATACAATGTGTTCGTCATAGTCTGTAATATTAGTTTCAATACACCCTACTGTATATATATATATGTGTGTGTGTGTGTGTGTGTGTGTGTGAACAGTGTATGTGTATAATTATGTATAATAATAATAATCGGTTTATTTCGAGCCGACAACCAATGAGGCACACAATTCCTTAATCTTACTTATCGTAAGTAGTCAAAAGATTTTATTCTGGCTGCCACAAGGGCGCCTACATACCCCCAGAAAGGGGTAGGATGTGGGAAGGTAACCAGGAGGAACCTAGAGGTGGCGCATCCACACCTTTCCTCCACAGCCCGGAAAGTCAGAAACTCACCAGCAGGTAGCTAGGATATATAATAATATATGTAGAAATGTACTGTATATATGTGTGTATATGTGGGCATATTTTTATATACAGTATATGTATGTATTGTGTGTATATATACATCTGAATGTATAATTATGTATAATCTAAGTCTATACAAAGTTAACCCAAAAACGGACAGTTAGGTGTAATGGACACCACACAACTGGGTGGACATATTAGGCTCCATTCCCACCTATAATCGTCATTTTACGATAAATATCGTTATTACTTATTCATATGCGCCTATTTTACGTTTAGTATGTAGATAACAACAGGTAACAACAATAAAACAAGTGGGAATAGTGCTTGGATGGTCAAAATCGCGAATAATTGCCGACCGGCCATTCATCAAGTGTGGAGCTGAGGCGGGCCACACCCTCCCTTCTCGGAGCCTGGAGCTAGACTGACTTACTCACACTCTCAGACACGACACCCTCTCTATCAATATGAGCACAGCTTAGACCGGTTTGGAGATATTGGCATGATAAAGACACCAATAAATATGGGAATAAGAGGACAAATAGGTGATAATTGAAGGGGTGGCTGGGAAGGCGGGGGTTTTGACACATGTGGAGGAGTGATAAGAGGTATGGAGGGGAATTATCTCACTTAACACCTTAAGAGCGGCCTATGCGGTTTATTTATATGTACCGCCCAGCGTTTTTTTTTTAGCCAAAATAGGGCTGTTTACGTGATCATTTTCATGCCTAAATAAGACCCAGAACGTAAAACAAGTATCTATCCCTGAAAGGGCATAAACAGAGCTTTCGAATGACACCATAACGATCCTTTTATGATGGCTAGTTTTCTTGCAATAACCGTGCAACGCGAGTGCAAAAAGCATGTAATTAGCCACTTTCCCGATACAATTCCTTATATAGCGAGTGAGAGAGGGAGGAGGGAGCTGGGATTTGTGTCAGTATGTTCGCCGCGGTGGTCTGGAGCAGTCATACGCTCGCTACTCTCCTGCCACCACTTGTCTCTCTCTCTCAGCAACATTACGTGCTGAAATTGCCACTCGACCTATGTCGAGCGCCGCCACATAGTCCAGCTTTATTTAACTCGACTTATGTTGCTCGCCGCTAATTAAGGGTTAAACACCATTTCTTTTCTTTTTTAAGTGCTACTGGGGCCTTTTAACACCTTACGAGCGGCCTAGGCGTTATATATGACCGTGCCGCACAGTGTTTTTTTTTTTTACCATAAATGGGGTTGTTTCTGTGTTTTTTTTTATGCATAAACAAGACCCAGAACGTAATACAAGTATATATCTCTGAAAGGGCGTAAATTGAGCTTTCCAATGACATCCGAACCATCCTTCTACGATCACTGGTTGTCTTGCAACGATCGTGCAACCAAAGGGCAAAATCGCAAAAATACGGTAATTTCTTTATATAATTACGTATGTAGCGAGGGAGTGAGGGTAGATGTAAGTGGAGTAAATCTCAGTAGGTCCACGGCGGCCGTGGCGAGCGGTTACGAGGTAACCCATGCTCCTCCAGTCACTCGTCTCTCTCTCAGAGCCAATATTGCGCCAAAATTGCACTCGGACTTAACCCTTAAAAAGCGGCTCACCACTTAAGTCGAGTTAAATAAAGCTGGACTATGTGGCGGCGCTCGACATAACTCGAGTGGCAATTTCAGCACGTAATGTGGCTGAGAGAGAGAGACAAGTGGTGGCAGGAGACTAGCGAGCGTATGACTGCTCCAGACCACCGCGGCGAACCTACTGACACAAATCTCAGCTCCCTCCTCCCTCTCTCACTCGCTACATACTCAATTATGTACCGAAAGTACCGAATTACCTGCTTTTTGCACTCGCGTTGCACGGTTATTGCAAGAAAACTATCCATCATACAAGGATCGTTATGGTGTCATTCGAAAGCTCTGTTTATGCCCTTTCAGGGTTAGGTACTTGTTTTACGTTCTGGGTCTTATTTAGGCATGAAAATGATCACGTAAACAGCCCTATTTTGGCTAAAAACACCCCGCTGTGCGGTACATATAAATAAACCGCATAGGCCGCTCGTAAGGTGTTAAGGCGGGCCCCGCCACTTAAGTCGGGTCCCGATCTTTAAGGGTTAAAAGTGTTTTTTTAGGCCTTGGCTCATAAGAGGACGCTCGCCTTCGCCCAGTACAAACTCATATGAGGACGCTCGCCGTTTATGGGTCAATACTTAATGTACACTTTGCTATTGTAATTTATGAGCAGAATAACCACTTTTCAGTGGAAAAAAACATTGTATTACTATTATTGAACATAGAAACTCACAAAAACTCACCAGCAGGTAGCTGGGATATATATATATATATATATATATATATATATATACTGCATATACAGTATGTGAGTATATATGGGCATATTTGTATATACAGTATATGTATGTATTGTGTGTACAGTATATTTGCATCTGAATGTATATGTATAATCTAAGTCTATACCTAGTTAATACTAAATGTACACTTTGTTATTGTAATTTTTGAGTAGAATAAAAACAAAATCAGTGGAAACAAATATTTTATTATTAATATTACTCTCTCTCTCTTTATCTCTCTTTCTCTCTCTCTCTCTCTCTCTCTCTCTCTCTCTCTCTCTCTTTCTCTCTCTCTCTCAACGTTCCATTATTCTCTGGGCCTCATTAACCATTCTGTTTATTGTCATTGCATACCTTGTCTGGATGGATTAATTTCTTGGAGATGTGACGATATTCTCTCGTGGTTCATTGTCGCCCAGTTTGCTCTTAATCACGTTTTAATTGTGTGTACTCTATATCATATTAGTGGGTTTCTTTTAGTAATATAATAGTGGCCTTTTCTGGAAGGCCAATGTAGATATCTTGTAGACAGGTCGGAAAATAAAGGAAAACTGATGAGCGAGAAAATATGTTTTACTTTAGTATTGTTCATGTACTCAACTTGTTTACAGATCATCGTCCTCACACACAACCCCTTCGATCTCGAGAATATATGACTGCGGGACAAATTCCGGAACGCTTTGGCAATTTACAACAATTTACAGGCTTTTAAAGCCTCTTAAAGCCTGTAGAATCGAGTGCGAGTGAGGGGGAGCCTGACAAGCCACCCATCATCTCTCCAGCCAGCCGGCCGGGTCACTGAGGAGTATAAGCTATACTCTCGCTAGACATACAGCGCTGCCAAAGGCAAATGTAGCGCGACATTAGCGATAATTGCTCAGTATTAGCGAATGTATATGGTAGCGCTGCGGGTGAAGCCCGTGAGCTACAAAGCTCGTTTTGGTATCATTCTGTAGCTATTTTCTTCTAGTCTTTGGCTGAATACATTTCATTTCATGCAAATACTTGTTTAATCAATCGGGAGTGCCTGAATGAGCCCTAATATGGCGGAAATATGCCTGTGTTATAAGTGTTAAAGGCCCAATTTGAGAGAGTAGGGCAAGTTTGGTCCAGGCTGTCTGACTGGCTGGATGGTGCTGGATGTGGGAGCTTCAAAAGTGTGTTGTTGTTTTGTGAGACCCTTGGCTAGTTTGGGATAGGGAATGGCTCTGGAAATACACCTACTTTTTGGCGAGATTACTGGGCGTGTATCCGTGCGTGTGTGTTAAGGGTACTTCACAGAGTCAGGAATGGGAGCTAGAATCACTAGGAGTAATGATTCCTGGTGATTCCTGGGAATACACCGCGAATGTCTGTAATACCCTGTGGACTCACAACACCGTAGGAACCAGTGGGAGTGTACCTGCGAATCACTGGGAGTCACTGGGAATCACCTGGATAAAACCAGGAATGAAGTGCGAGTGATTGAAAATTTGAAAATTTCGGATTTTTACTGTAATATACGAGTCGATAGGAGTAATATAGGAATCACTGGGAATTAGATAGGAGTCACTGGAAGTCACCGAGCATCACTGGGATTTGTTAGGAATGAGATGCGAGTATGCCAGGCATGGCCCCCATTGTGAAGAGCCCCTATATAAGGGGCCCCCAAGCTGTGCCAAGCCACATGCACACTCACCACCGACCCACGTACACTATAACTACAGTCCTCTAATATCGTCATTAAGTATTATGACTGTATTCATACATCATTTCAGACATTATTATAATACGATAAGTCTGTATTATTATGTACCGTAAGGTCATAATATCAATGCTTACTATACTTTAAGAAACAAATATATTTAAACTATTGTCTAAATAGTGGATATTTAATCATTCCCACCTTCTTGTTTTCATTCGTTACCGAGTTCTGTAATATTTCATACGATTACCTAAAATAGGTAACACTTATAGGTTGGGTTAGTTTGCTTAAGTTAGGTCAGGGGAGTTGCAGAACTTTTAGATTATTAACCGGCGACTACAACGGCCCCTAAACAACCAAGTCATGATTGCGCTGGCTCAAAGTTTACCCCGGCGACTACAACGCCCCTCGAAGTAGTAATCCAAATTCCACTCTTCACCAACAAGCTAACTTGACATTTCAAAACACATACAAACACGTCTCCACCACTCTCGTTATGTTAGGTAAGGGGAGTTGCAGAACATGTTTACTACAAGTAGGGTATTGTAACATTGACCATACATTGTTCACATTTTTAACCCGGGAACAGCGAGGGGGGGGTAATGAACTAGCTCCCCATGGGCGAGCATATGGGCTCCATTCAGCCCTATAATCGTCATTTTACGATAAATATCGTTATTACCTATTCATATGAGCCTATTTTACCGTCACTATGAAGATAGTAACCGTAACAACAATAAAACAAGTGAAAATATATTTTTTCTGGTCAAAATCGCGAATATAGATGGACCAGCCCATTCATGAATTATGGAGCAAATTGAGGCAACCCCTCTCTCCATGAGGCCTCAAGCCACACTGAGCCTACTCGTACACACACTCGCTTGTGGCACACCTGCTAGGCACGTAAGCACATCCCCCACACAGTTTGCTAATGTTAGCACAAAAATATACCAACAAATTAGGGAATAACAGGAAAAATAGGTGATAATTGAAGGGGGAGGGGAAAGGGAGGAAGGAGGGTATGTGGAGGAGTGATATGAGGTATAAGGGAAAACAAAAAAAAATTGTTTCGTGCTGTATAAATGGTATTTTTAGGCCTCCCTCTTAAGAGCTTTGCCGCCGTCGCCCAGTAAAACCTCTTAAGAGCTTTGCCCCCATTTACGGGTTAATTACCTCACCTACCGTAATTTCCTTCTCTACACACAATCACTGGGTGAATACAATGTCTTGTGGGAAATTGTACTTACACAGGTTAATACTAGGCCTATTTATAATATTTGACCAAGAAACGTTAACTACCCGTATACTGTATATTATACTTTCACGTGAGAAGTATTACAGGTTTATATGAATAATATATTTATTAAAGGGTACTTCACACAGTCAGGAATGCAAGCTAGAATCACTAGGAGTAGCTGAAAATTCTGATTCCTGGGGCTATTCGCGGTGAAAATTTGATGACTCCTAGTGACTCTAGTGATATCCTAGTGATTCCTGTTAGACTCCCAGTGACTCCAAACCACTCGCGGCCGATTGGCCCTGTCCGACAAAATGTTCACCGTGTTTAAAGTTCTAGCCACGAATCGGACCATTCCCAGTGACTACCAGTTGATTCCCAGTGATCCCCAGTGCCTCCCAGTGGGTCCTGGTGATTCTCAGTGTTTCGTATCTGATTTGCGGACAGGTTTTGGTTTCAGTTTCAGTTCATATCAAGATCACCAGGACTCACTGGGAGTCACTGGGGAATCACTGGGTATCACTGGGAATCACTGGGAGTGGTCCGATTCGCGGCGAGAACCTTAAACACGGTGAACATTTTGTCGGACAGGACCAATCAGCCGGGACTGGTTTGGAGTCAATGGGAGTCTAACAGAAATCACTAGGGTATCGCTAGAGTCACTAGGAGTATCGATTTTCACCGCGAATAGGCCCAGGAATCCGAATTCTCAGCTACTCCTAGTGGTTCTAGCTCGCATTCCTGACTGTGTGATGTACCCTTTAGAGGTAAAGGTTGCGAGTTTGTGTGTAACTGTGTATGATACAATGACCGTGTGTGTGTGTGTGCGCGCGTCTATGATGTGGGTATTTGTTCATAAATCTCTGTCTATTAACACCTTAAGAGCGGCCTATGCGGTTTATTTATATGTACCGCCCAGCGGGGTGTTTTTAGCCAAAATAGGGCTGTTTACGTGATCATTTTCATGCCTAAATAAGACCCAGAACGTAAAACAAGTATCTATTCCTGAAAGGGCATAAACAGAGCTTTCGAATGACACCATAACGATCCTTTTATGATGGCTAGTTTTCTTGCAATAACCGTGCAACGCGAGTGCAAAAAGCATGTAATTAGCCACTTTCCCGATACAATTCCTTATATAGCGAGTGAGAGAGGGAGGAGGGAGCTGGGATTCGTGTCAGTATGTTCGCCGCGGTGGTCTGGAGCAGTCATACGCTCGCTACTCTCCTGCCACCACTTGTCTCTCTCTCTCAGCAACATTACGCGCTGAAATTGCCACTCGACCTATGTCGAGCGCCGCCACATAGTCCAACTTTATTTAACTCGACTTATGTTGCTCGCCGCTAATTAAGGGTTAATATTCCAATTACAATAGTATTGCTTTAGTGGTCCTCGCTCTCTATCAGTTGGTCAGTCTACTTTACCTTGTATTATAAGTAAAGATATATCCAATCAGACGATGAACAAAGTGTCAGTGTGGTGAACCAGGAAACACAGGTGGACCGGTAATGTGGGTCATGGTCCACCAACTACTAAACTATTGAAGGCAAAGTCAGTCGTGGATTGTTTAACAGTAGGGCTATTATTTAGTGTGTGTGTGTGTGTGTGTGTGTGTGTGTGTGTGTGTGTATGAACGTGTACGAAGAAACTGACATACATAAAATGAAAAGAAGAAGTGAATGTATATTTCCAATACCCGCAGTTCATATCCCTTGATGTTCTGCAAAGTTTACAACAAGTGAAGTTTTGTTGACACTAATGCTGCAACTCCTGAGATCAGTCAGACGAAAAACAACATATGATAAGCGAAGAAGAAGACTGCGAGAACCAAATAAACTGCATCAGAACATTATTGGTATAGCCTCAGTGTACTTGTGTGTGTGTGTGTGTGTGTGTGTGTGTGTGTGTGTGTGTGTGTGTGTGTGTGTGTTATTAGGTAAGCTATACAAAGACAGGTAGAACGACGCACACACATAATTATGCTATTACTCCTTATGACCTAAATCATGGAACAGCTATTCAGTTGCGAGAGGATCATTTTATATATATTTGCTCTTTGTTGTAATGGATTTTGTTAAGAAAAAACAGCATGAAAATATTGATAATATGTATAATTGTGAGGATAAGTAGTAGGGTGTTAAGGGTGCAAATCCACATATAGACAACGTGTGCTTGGGTTTGTGTTCATGTCAGTGCTCGTGTACGGAGAAAGTATTCGTGGGCAATCTTTGAACAGAAAGGATAATATATTTACGAAACACAGTTTATACAGTAGCTGGACTATTGGAGAGAGAAAGAGAGAGTATGACAGTGGAAGTGAGTGAGATATGTTAAATATAACTTAAACATTTTGATGATATGATTATAAACCTTTTAATGACAATGTTTTGCAGATAGCTTCTTAGATCAATTCTTCAGTGACTTGAAAAAGCTATCTACGAAACGTAATTAAATTGCTCCTCTTCATATGGGTCTTCTCCTGGGCGACCTAGATGTGTGTCTTTTATTTTTGTGTTGACACTGTTTGGGCTCTGTCTCGAGGCGTCCACACCCAGCTAAACAATAGAACAGAAAAAAACATAGGGTATGTGCCTGAGTAAGTAGATAGACATGTTGTATATGCAGAGATGAACATGTTATACCGGTACTGCACAGTATATGCAGCCTAACATATTATATGAGTTCTGTATTAGAAAGAAAACTATAATGACAATAATTTACTCTCTCCTCATGTTGTCACCATTGTTATAGTTTCCCATTCACTTTCATCATCAACTTGCCCACTCTCATTTTCCTTATTTCGCTCCCCTCATTGGTGTTTCCCTTCTTTACATCTATTTATAAACGGTCTCGCTCTTCCCCCACTCTTCATATTTCACCTTTCCTCTCACATCCCCCCTCTGCCTGTACACATCCACCAACACCACCCAACAAGGGCCACCGCTCACAAATATTTCACCACCACCACCACCACCACCATCACTATCACTACCACCACCACCGGCACAACCACCATCACATTGTTGAGTAAACTAGTGCATTACCCATATGCTATTGCTATTTTGCCCACATCTTTCTTATGCTCTGCTATGTTAATATATGAAAGAGTTAGGTTAAGGTAGGTTAGATTAGTTGTTTTTGTTGTTGTTCCCTAAGCTGCCTGGTCGAACAGCCCCGAGACCCTGAGGAAGGCCACGGCCACGATCGGGCTTTCCCACAGAGCTCTCATTGAGTGTAGATTGTGTTGTTGGCATAAGTAGTTGTGTGAAAGGCAGTCTTCTATGATGTGTTTGATGGTATGTGGTGCTGTGTTACATCCCGGGCAGGTGTCGACGATAGAGTCATCCAGTCTCTTCTGATAGCTCAGAAGAGCTGGATGGTGTCCGCATCTCAGCCTGGCCAGATGGACTCTGTCCTCGCGAGGAAGGGAGGATTCAGAAGGATGGATTTCGGGAGGTCGTGCTTGCAGCTACGAGATGTCTATGAGTGAGTGGATGGATCGGCGAGAGATACGAGTATGGATGTGCTTCTGGAAGTTGGTTTGGGGTGGGCAGGAAGGGAGAGAGGACAGTATTTGTGTGTGATACCGTATGCTGGGTGTTGTTATTATATTTCTTGGTGTCTGTGGGTGTGTTGCCATGTAGTGTAGTGGGTGGTTTTGGTTCGTGGAGGCTGCTGCCAGGAATTGAGTGCCTCTCATGTCCAGATGGTCTTTGACTTTGAGGATTTTGGTTTCTTGATGTAGGTGATCTGTGGGTGTAGTAGCTGTGCAGCCTGTAATGATTTTTAGGGCTTTGTTTTGAATAGTCTGTAAGGTCTTATGATGTGCTTCAGCTAGGTTAGAAGCCCAGGCTGGGCTTGCGTATTCCATCACTGATCTTATGTATTGTTTATAAACTGTGGTGGTGGTTTCTTTGTTGTGTCAAAATTTTGTGTGAGTATGTGACCTAAGGGCGTTAAGTCTGGGTGTCAGCTTCTTTTTCATGTTTGTGGTGTGCTGTTTGAATGTCATATGAGTATCATATGTTACGTTGGGGATTCCATCCTACGAGGACAGGTCGAAGAGTTCTGCGACAGAGTCCCAAATCAACGAAAAAGATTTTGCATCCCAGGAGCTGGACTGGACGACATTGTGGAAGCCTTCGAAGATACCACAAAGGATGCAAATGAAAATACCCTTTTTGTCATCCATGCTGGTTCAAATGACGTCATGCGCACCAGATCCGAAGAGTTGATGGAGAAATATCGCAAGATGATCCAGCACTACAAAAACAAGTCAAGGAATATCATCATCTCAGGCATTCTCCCCAAGATCGACGCACCTGACAAATTCTACGACAAGGCTTTCAGCACAAATAGCCGACTAAAACATTTGTGTCTGAGGGAAGAAGTTGAATTCATCAACCTCTGGGACAACTTCTACAACCAGCCTACTCTGTTCCGCAAGGATGGCACTCATCTAAACCCTGTGGGTTCAGCACGCATGGGTCGTCTCCTACACGAAGCAGTCCGCAGCCATGGATCAAAAAACGCCATCCGAGAAGAAGCAGCAGTGACATAAATCATCCAACGCCAAGAAAAAAACAGAGGCAACCGAGGACCACCAGCGATAAGGACCGAAGACAGCGAGGACCGAGGACAGCCATGAACATAAATGTAGATCCGACAAGAACCAAAAATATTATTAAAGAGCGTTCCGTGAGTTCTAAAATAACAAATTTAAAGGTTTTCTATGCAAACGCTCGTAGCATACGCAATAAATTTTCAGATTTAGAGGAGCTAGTGTTTACAGAAAATTATGATGTGATTGGCATAACAGAATCTTGGCTCAATACAGAAGATAGAGACTTTTTAGCAGAGTATTCACTTCCCGGTTATGTAATGTTTGAGAAAAGCCGAATAAATCGAAATGGAGGTGGCGTTTTACTTTATATCAAAGAAAGTCTTAACCCTACCCTCTTGTCAAAACCTCAATTGTGAACGTCGACGCATCTTTTGTGCTAATAAAGAATAATAAAGGTACCAAAATAATACTTGCATTAATATACAGACCTCCAGCTCAATCAGTGCAAACTGACCGAGAAATTTACGAACAAATTGCAGATGTAAGTAACTCACAAGATACCGTAATTGTTGGTGACTTTAATTTACCTGTGACCAAGTGGGGCGATACTCTTACTTCACACTCCGGACATGACTTGTATACGAACTTGCAAGAGAGTTCGCTTTATCAATTTGTTGGAACGCCGACCCGTGGTAATAACGTTCTTGACATTGTACTTGCAACAAAAGAAGAATTAATAGAGAATTTGAATGTTGGTGATGAATTCAGTAACAGCGACCATCGTACGATAACTTTCACTTTAAAGTTTACTAGTAACGAACCAAATAGTAGCATCGAAAAAGTCCCTAATTTCAAGAAAGCAAACTTCCATAAACTTAGAGCTATGTTTAAAGAAACTGACTGGAGCTTTTTAATTCACAATAACGACATAAATACATCTTGGAAGTTATTCGAAGCCACTTACCTAAAAGCAGTGCAAGACTGCATACCATCGAAAACTCGGCGTCCAGGCCATAATAATAAGCCCAAATGGTGGAATAAAGATATTTCAAACTGCCTGCTTGCTAAAAAATTTGCTAATGATAGATTAAAATCCTTACAAAATGACGAAGAACGGCTGAAATTTGTAGAGCTACGACGCAAAGCCAAAAAGTTAATTAAGCAAAGTAAAAAGACCTTAGAGTTACATATTGCGAATCAAAGTAAAACAAACCCGAAAGAATTCTATAGTTATATCAGAAAGAAAAAAGTCGTTACTTCAACTGTTGGACCGTTAGTCGATGAAAATGGAGAATACACCAAAGACGAAGAACAAATGAGTAATGCCCTCAATACCTTCTTTGCATCAGTTTTTACAACAGAAGACCTCAGTGATATCCCTACACCATCGCCGATTCAGATTGATAATTCAGATGTTCTAAGCAATATCACCGTTACAGAGAGAGAAGTATTGAATTGTTTAGATAAACTCAAGGTAAATAAAACGCCTGGACCTGATACAATCTCGCCTAGAGTTCTAAAGGAAGCTAAGGATGAGCTCTCTAAACCACTGACATTACTATTCAATAAATCCTTGCAGTCTGGAACTATGCCCGATCAGTGGAAGCTAGCCAACGTAACACCGATATTCAAAAAAGGCAGCAAATCCCTACCCAGTAACTATCGTCCAATTAGCTTAACCTCAGTTGTATGTAAAATGCTAGAAACGGTCATACGAGACAGACTCGTAAATCACTTAGAGGAAAATAACATACTTAAAGATACTCAACACGGCTTTCGTAAAAACGTTCCTGTTTAACAAACCTCTTAGACTTCTTCCACGATATCCTCAACCTCTACGATGAGAGTAAAGCTGTAGATATTATATACCTTGATTTTCAAAAGGCCTTTGACAAAGTTCCCCACAAACGTTTACTGCTAAAACTAAAAGCGCATGGAATACAAGACGGTGTGTTGAAATGGATAGAAAATTGGCTCAGCGACAGAAAGCAAAGAGTAGTCATAAACGGTAAGGCATCAAAATGGACCAATGTAAGTAGCGGGGTACCCCAGGGATCGGTACTAGGACCAATTCTCTTTCTAATTTACATCAACGACATAGATGAGGGTCTCACCTGTACAATCTCAAAATTTGCTGACGATACAAAAATTGCAAATAGCGTACTCTCAAAAGAACAAGTTGACGATATGCAACACAATCTAGATAAATTGTCATGCTGGGCCCAAATTTGGCAAATGAGTTTCAATGCGGATAAATGTAAAGTACTACATATCGGATACCTAAATGAGAAAGCAAACTATTCGATGAATGGCACTCAGCTTAAGAATGTAAACAGAGAAACCGATCTGGGAGTAACAATATCGAGTAACCTAAAACCGAGTCAACAATGTTCAGAAGTTGTTAAGAAGGCAAACAAAATAATTGGCTTTATAGGCAGGTCATTTGAGCATAAATCCAAAGAAGTTATCCTAACCCTTTACAATTCATTAGTCCGCCCTCTTCTGGAATACTGCGTTCAATCCTGGTGCCCTTATTACCAAAAAGATATAAACAAGCTAGAACGAGTTCAACGTAGAGTTACCAAAATGATACCTAGCCTAAAGAACAAACCATACGAAGAGCGTCTTAGAGAATTAAATCTATTTCCTTTAACCCAGCGCAGATTAAGAGGTGACTTAATTCAAGTGTTCAAAATCATCAAAGGCATCGACAATATGAACTGTAGTAAGTACTTCACTATCGACCAATCTAATTACACGCGGGGAAACGGTTGCAAAATTATTGGTAAATCTTTTAACTCACACGAATCTAAGAATTTCTTCTTCAATCGAGTTGTCAACTTGTGGAATGGGCTTCCCCGAAACGTTATAGACTGCATCACCGTTGATTCATTTAAATTCCGCCTAGACAAATATCTCGCATCAAACCCGCGACTGACTGCGTTTGTAAATGAATAACTTTATTTTATCCCCCCCTCAGTTACTAACCCATCTGTCCCCTACTAACTTCCTAATCCTGCCACGGACATTAGTTCCAGGGCAGTAATTCCCTTTCCAATGTTCCCTTACCCACTCTAAACCACTGTTTGGACACTTGATCCTCAGTGTTTTGGAGGACAAGCAACCTAGAAGGGTCACTAGATCTGTTGTTGCTTGATTTCCTTTGTACTCCTTTGTACTCCTTTGTACTCCTAGGATTTTGGGTGAGTGTGTATGTGTTAGGGGTGTGTTGTTTATGGTGAGTTGAGGGATGTATTCGTTTTCTCCTGTCCAGCTTGTGAGCAGGGTTGCGGTGGATTTGGCTGGGGCTAGATTAAGTCTGTTTGTAGTGCACCAGCCATGTAGTGTGTTGAAATAGGGTTGAAGGAGATCTGTTGCTGTGTTTGGGTCATGGTGTGTACATGTGAGTGTTATGTCATCAGCATAGGAGGCTAAGTTTATTTGGGGTGTATTGGGTAAAGTTATGTCGTGCATGTACAGATTGAAGAGTGCGGGCGATAGGACGGATCCTTGTGGGACTCCGTTTGGAAAGTTTCTGATGCTAGATGACTGACCGGCAAAAGATATGTGTGCACATATGCCTGCTAGGAAGTTGGCCAGCCACCTTTTTGTGTTGGTGTGCATGTTTGTGTTGTAGATTTTGTTTGTTAGGTTGTGGCGGGGGATGGCATCGAAGGCTTTACTAATATCGAGTGTGGCTAGTAGTGATCTGTGTGGTGGTCTAGCTGAGTTGATGCCGACAAAAGCTCTTTGTGTAAGGTCTGTGAGAAGAGTGTTTGTGGAGTGCAGTGGCCTGAAGCCATGTTGTGTTGGAGCTAGGGGTAGGTCGGGTGTAATTAGTTGTAGTACAAGGTGTTCCCTGACTTTGGAGGGGGTGCAAAGGAGTGTGATGGGGCAGTATGAGGAGGGTAGCGTGGGGTCTTTGTTGGGTTTGGGGAATATAATGATGATACCATACTTCCAGATGTCTGGTAGTGTGTTGTGTGAATAACTGTAGTTGGATATGTTAGTGAGTGCTTGTATGCCTTGTGGTCCCAGGTGTCTGAGGTGTATGTTGCTTATGTTGTCTAGGCCTAAGGCGGGTGAGTGCTTGAGATTGTTGATGATGTGCTTTGTCTGGTGATTAGTGAAGGGTGTATAGTCAGGGTCTGTGGGGAATTGTCTCTTACGTCGGATGACACATCGGTCGTCTTTGTGGGGTTTTAGGTGGCTGACACGTGAGAAGTGATTGATGAGAGTGTTTGCTTGTTGTTTACATGAAGGAATAGTCTTTCGTTGTGATTGCAGCATGTGATTGTGTTGTGATGCTGTTGGAAAGTGTGATGCTGTTTAGTGTTTTGTAGAGTTTTTTGGGGTTTGTTTTGTTATCAAGTGTTTCTAGGAAGTTATTCCAATTTAGTTTTTGTTGTTCTTGTATTTTGTAGTTAGTCTGGGTGTTGAGTGCTTGGATTTGTTGTGTGATGTCTTGTGTGTGGGGTGCTGGCGAGTGTTTCAGTATGTCGCGTTGTCTGATGAGGTTTTGAATTTCTGGTGTGAAGTTGGGGTTGTGTCTTTTTCTGCTACCTCTTGGAATATGTTTCTTGTTAGCGTTTTGGATAGTTTTATTGAGTATGTGTACAGCATTGTTGATGTTAGTGATGGTTACTCTGTTTAGAGTTGAGAAGTGTTGTTCTGTCTCATTTGTGAATGCTTCCCATATAGCTCTTTTATAATTGGTGTAAGTGTGTTTGTGGCTAGCTGAGGTGTGTCTGGTTTTGGTGGTGATAATGATCAGAAGGTGGTCAGAGCCTAAGATTCTAATCACCCTCCAGGATGTTGTGGGGGCGAGTTCTGGGGAGCAGAAGGTGATGTCTGGAGATGAGGGGTTATAGAGGGCTTGGTGGGGAATATGGGTATGTTGATGGATGTCGTTAATGATGATAAGGTTATCTGTTTGGAGTTGAAGTACCAGCACTCTGTCTGTGTCGGGGTTGTCGACAAACCAGGCTGACGTCTTTGTGTTGAAGTCACCACCCAGGATGATGTGTGGGGTGTTTGTGATCTGTTGTAATTGTGGTCTGTAATCATTTGGTACTGTAGGGGATGTTTGGGGAGGGATGTATGTGTTTATGATGGTTATGTTGGAGTTGGTGCCAGTGCGTATATAAATTGATTGTATTTCTGTTGTGTTATCATTTTGGGGGGAGGAGGGATTTGGTATGTACGTACACTGGTGACTGTATGATATTTCTTTGTATACCAGGGTGATGAGTCCACCGCCGCCGCCGCCGGCCCGGTCTTGTCTAATGGTGGTGAAATCATGAAATGTACGTGTTTTTGGTGTTGTGAAGAGTTTTGTTTCTTGTAAGCTGGCAATGTGTATGTTGTGTTGTTTGATGAGGTGTGAGAGTTTGTGTTTCTTTGTGTTGATGCCATCTATGTTTAATTGGAGAATGTTAATGTTATGTGCACGATGTATGTTGGGTGCTGCTGCACGAGGATGTTAAGATTAGCTGTGAGTTAATCAACTCCGAATATCTATTGGACAATGCAATTATATTCGACAAAGTATTGTAAATCAAGTGTTGCTGCCGCCAGTGGTTCCAGCTGTGATTCGGAAGGTCTAGGGAACTACCAGTATTTGTGTGCTATTTATGACTGCTTGGAGAAATATATAAAGGGATATTGTTTTCAGGGTGATGTATGTTTAATTACTGAGTTCCCTCTTGTCAATAACGTTAGTATATTTTGTCTGTGGGATATTTTGATGTATTATATGCTGTTCATTTCCTTTTCTTGCCGTAGTTTACATTTTTACTGCGCACAATTGTTTTATCTGTTACCTGACCCTGCCTCCTGAGACCATGATAGCCAATACAGCCCACTACCTTCATTACCTACCCCAGTAACCCAGGTGGTCTGTTATAATAACCTGTATCAAATATTGACTATAAGGATGAACACAACAACGGTGGCCGGATCAACAATGCTCACACACTAATTAACGCTGGTTGTTATGACGGACTGCGAGTACGTGTACCTGTGTGTGTGTGTGTGTGTGTTTGTTTGTTTGTGTGTTATTATTAATGAGGAACAGTCTAGCTATCATTCAGCCAGTCAGTCAGTTAGTCCACCAACAGACTGATAGGCAGACATACAGACACAGAATAATGTGGCATGTGGACTATAGTCATTATTTTTGTGTGGCTGTTTGTGTAGTGTTGAATGTTTGAAATTTTATTGTGCCTGTTCTTTATGAAAGGTGATCAGGACTTTATTCGCTGACAGGTAGGTAGACAATACTTTAAGACCATTAACCCATTGACTGCAGGAGATGTTCTGAAACGCCATGGCAATTTACAGGCTTTTAAAGCCTGTAGAATCTAATGCTAAGGAGCGGAAGCACGACAAGCCTCCCATCCTCTCTCCAGCCAGCCAGCCGGGGCACTGAGGAGTATGAGCCATACTCTCGCTAGATATACAGCGCTGCCAAAGGCAAATGTAGCGCGACATTAGTGATAATTGCTCAGTATTAGCGAATGTCTATAGTAGCGCTTCTGCGGGTGAAGCCTGCGAGCTACGAAGCTCGTTTTGATGTCATTTTGAAGCAACTTTCTTCTAGTTTTGGTTGAATCCATTCAATTTAATTCAGACACTTGCTTAATCAATCAGGAGTGCCTGAATGAGCCCTATTATGGCGGAAATAGGCGAAAATATGCTCGCGGTTTAAGTGTTAAAAAGTCTACTTTACAATTAAGTTAGGGACCAACCCTATGGGAGCTCTTTTGAGGAGCTCATAGTTCTGGTTATAAACTTCTCACGCCCCCTTGTCTCCCACTTTTCTGTTTGTTATATCACCTGCCCACTTTCCTCGGCCGTTACACTTTCCTATCCTTGTTTGTTCTGTTCCACTCTCCAATGTATCTTGTTTCATTACTACGAGAGGATAAACTTACCCTAATTGGCTTCTGGAGTTGTCCGATCTCGGAACTGTACCGGGATCTTTAACGAACTCGGTAACGCCCAATGTTGTTATTATAATTACTGTCCCACTGAGAAAACGGATGATCTTAGATTTAGTGTCACCGTTTTTCAACTGATTGAGTGTATATTCACCTAACATTCTCCATTGTTATATATCTATACGTTTGTTGTACATTATGCCATATAAATAAAGATTACATTTAAATCATTTAGACAGAGCAATAGGTTAGGTTAAGTTTAGTAATCCTGACACTACTTATGTCTAACAATACACTACTGTACCTCCACCATAACAATGTTCCATCATCGTCCACAACACACCACAATAACTAACAATGACGATTAGTAACTACCTCAACAGACACACACACACACAGGTATACCTATATTTTAAACTATTATATTTAGTATAACACAGTAAATCAAAGGACCTAAAGGGTAATGCAATCTTCTTCACCGAGTCAATCGCATCAGAATTTTGCTTACACAGACTGAACCTTTCAAAGTGTCAAGGTCTATTTACCGCTTCAGAGCTTCTCCACTCAACTTCCCGGACCCTTCTCCTGTATGTGTAGTTTGTGTTGTTCCACCTTACACGTATGTCACATTCAGACATTTGCTTCGCCTTTATAATTTATACAGCCACATTAAAATGATACCCAACAGCTTTGACGAAACTACGATTCAAGTTAAAAGAGGAAAACATCAAAATTAATATCCTATGGTAACAATTAGTGAATTATTAGAAACAGGTAATAAATTTAATTTTATGTTTTAATCTTGATGCAATAATTTAAAATTTTGTTTGTCAAAGAAGTTTTGTATCCTACAATGGACACAGTATCTTTACATAAGCAACCTTGTTGTTATAGTATTATGTGTTATTAATTTAACTTATCTCCTTCCTCTTCCTGTTCACTCCTCTCTTCTCTTCCTCCATCATATTAGTCTCCCCTCTTATTCCTCCCTCCACGCCTTACTCTTGTTCCATATTTATCTTTGCTACTTCTCTTCCTCGCTTCATCCCTACAGTTTTCTCATTTCTTTAATTCACATTAATACCCGCTTACAATATTATTGTACAATATATTGTGTCCGTGTTGTCATTATTTCCTCCACTTTTTTCTGTTTTCGTTTTATTCTTCTATTTCTTCTTCACGCCCTCTTTCTTTTTGTTTTCCTTAAATGAGTTAAGGTTCTTCCTCTATACAGATTTACCTTTCCCGCTTGTTTGTATTGTCCTTAACGTTCCTCAGCAATTATATTTATTTCACAAGTCCACCGTTCATAATTATATTGGACAATTGTCTTGAGAGCAATGAACCTCTTCCTATATTTTTGTTTGTCGTTCCTGGTCGTCAGTTTGTATTCTTACCCAGTTTGTATTAACCCCTTCACATGTTTTACCCTTGTTGTTTCTCTCTACCCGTCTGTTTACGAATATTGAAATTCTTCACTCTGATAACTTCCTTCCGTTCCTGTTAAATTCATTTGCATCCAATCTATTACCAATAATATTATCACAACACACACACACACACTTCTCTCTCTCTCTCTCTCCTTCAGAAATTAACTTCATCATATCCAACCAACTTCCCTTTTTCTATGTTCCCTATTTGCCATCCTTCCTTTTCTCTGGCTATTATACTGTTCTCTCTTTTCAATATCCGTTTTTCGTCCTCCATCGTTCCTTACTATTTTCTCCGTTTCATTTTGCATTCCCTTCTTCGCCCATCCTCATTATTCCCTTCTTTCTTATATTCTATCCTCCCCATCATCCTTTGAGCTATCTATTTGTTGTGTCTGCATTTTCTCTTACCTAGTTCCTACCTTCATTTTGTTTGTTGAACATTCTGCACACAGGCGATCTTTTCTCTCCCAGTAATCCGCCTCCCACTGTCCTATATTTTGCTCCAGTTCTCCCCTGCCTACATTTTACTTCTTGCCCCGCATGTCTGACCCTCTTTTTCTCTTTAGCCTTCTGGTCAGTTTATTATATGCAAGGGTCCTCCCACCAAGGCTTTACTCTTCCTTCTTTTTGTTCAGTGTGTGGCTTCATCCTCGCCCAACTGTTTTGTGCAGCAGCTCTGCAATTCACACTAGTGCACTTTATGATGATTCATATTTTGTTTTGTTTTTGTATTTTTTTTAATTTGATATAGCTATAATACTTTTCACAAAACACATATATTCTTCTCTATCATTTGTGTTATGCATCTTACAAATTTTTCTTACAAAAGCCTAAGGAAATGTGAACAAATGTAAATGATTATTTCCATGTTTGACATGCCTATGTTATTTGTTTTCTCCTACTTTTAACCTGATTATCCTGAGGCCCTGCAACAGAGATAGTTAGTTGTATGTGTATGTGTGTGTGGTGTGTGTGTGTGTGTGTGTGTGTGTGTGTGTGTGTGTGTGTGTGTGTGTGTGTGTGTTTGCGTGTGTGTGTGTTTGGTTAGAGAAAATTAAACGTTATATGCTTATTATTATACTAAACTGTGCACCTTCTGTAACGCCTACCAGATGTTTGATGAGTTGCCATTGATAACCTATATTGAAGTACATGAATGACTTTCTACCATTAACCAAAAATCAGTTAGCCAAATGCTAGATTCAAACTTATTGGGGTTCATGATATATATCACGTATTTATCCAACTGCATATGTCAATCTGGTATAACACTTGAGACACATGAATACCATATAATCTTTGTTTGGATCTTGGAATTAATAATACAAACATATGTTAATAGAGTAAGCTCACGCAGAATCACACACACACACACACATACAATTGGACAATTTCCCAACAACTGTAATATCAATAAATAATTATCATTACAGGAGAAGGAAGAGGAGACAAGATGGAAAGAGGAACACATAAAGGAGGTAGGACAAAGAAGAGGAAGAGATAAAGAAGGAGCTGGGAAGGAAAGAACCACCACCACCACCACCAATACCCTCCACCTCCACCTGCTCCTTGAAACACTATCTCGAGGGGGGCGTCATTACTGGCAGCGGTATCTGCGTCGCCAGAGAAGGTACCATTATATTACTTACTTGTATCTTACGTCTTTCTTTGCGTGTTTCCCATATTCAATCCCTTTATTTTATAATTTTCATATACTGTATATTTCACAGATATTCAATATGATTATGAGTATTTAATGTCATGTGGTACGCTGTTCGTAATGCATCTAGTAATAATATTAAATTGAGGGCTTATTGTGGAAATTCAATATATACCTATACCAGTAAACAGGATACAAAAGTCACTTTTATGAACTTCCAAATAGTCCAAATTTATGGGCCCACATTAATATTACCTTATAACAATAGACTCCCCATGGCCTAAGGATTCCATAAAGAATCTTGGTGCAATTGTGCGTGTGTCAATTTGGTACAATAATTACAATTTATTTTCCTCATTTCCTTGGGTTATAGAATTATAATATTCATGCACATTTTATATAATTTTCTTAGTGTCTATTTCCCTACTAAAATGCATGATACATTCTTGTATTCTTCGATATGTTTGAGGCAACTGGAGATTGGAGGGGGATTGTGTGGGGAGGGGCTTGTTGAGGTGGGAGGCCGGGTAGTGTATATGTATTGGATTTAGGGTCCAGGATGTCTAAGGTTGGTGGGAATTGTTGTGAAGGAAAGTGTGTGTGTGTGTGTGTGTGTGTGTGTGTGTGTGTGTGTGTGTGTGTGTGTGTGTGTGTGTGTGTGTGTGCCAGGTCGCCCCAGGCAGGATATGTTACCGCTTACCCCGACAAGTTTGTTCATCTGGTGTAGAAACTTTGTGCATTTGTTAGAAGACAGGTGTGGAGGATAAGAGGGAGGGAGGGGGGCGGGGGATTAATGGGAAGGCAAAGAGGAAACATTTCAGAAGAAGGTATCATTGGAGAGTTATACAATGATACACAGACTGTGCCTGTCCCTACACAACAGTCCAGCCTAGAATATAAATTACCAGTTATTAATTGGAAGAAAACAGTGGCTACAACAAGTGGAAGGTGAGGGGGGAGGGGGGAGGAACAGCTGACATTGTTTGAGGAAGAGAGAGGGTAGAGAGAGAGAGAGAGAGGTCGGGTGAGGGCATAGAGTACAGAAGGATAGAGAGGAAAGAGAGACGCTACAAATCTGAAAATAGCGTGCCGCGCGTTCGAGAGATGGCAGCACGATCGCGAAGGAAAATAGGAGGGTCCCCATTAATTTGTAATAATCCCTACCTTGTACTAATAACGGTATTAACCCTTATTTAGCGGGTGGTAAGGTATTTTACACTGTACCGATCAGCGGGCATAATCCCGAAATATTCTCTCAATTTCACTCGCCCTAGCGCCGTTACTATGGCTCCAATGCGAACGAAACTATCATTTTTGGAAAGAGCAACTCTTCGTCTCCCCATATAAGTCTATGAATGGATGTTATGAATGAGTGTGGAGGGTGGAAAGAGGTGAGGAAGAGGAGGTACTTTTTGGTCTATTTCCCAGGCGCGTTCGGTTGCGTTCGCTTTGGCCTGACTTTGGCCTCTCGCGCGTCTACTATTCCTTCGGTAATCGGTCTTATTTTTCTCTTATTTCTCCTTATTTCTGTATTCTCTCTCTCTCTCTCTCTCTTTCTTTCTCTCTCTCTCACTCCTGTCTGTCTGTCTGTCTCTCTCTCTCTCTCTCTCTCTCTCTCTGGCTAGCTCGCTTTCCCTCTCTCGCGCGCTCTGTCTCTCTCTCTCTTCCTCATCCGTATATGTAATTCTCATTATTATTTTCTCTAATCTCTCTCACTCCTCCTGTCTGTCATTCTGTCTCTCTGGCTCGCTCGCTTTCCCTCTCTTGTGATCCCTTTCTCTCTTCCTCATCCGTATAATTATGTATTTCTCATTATTATTTTCTCTAACTAATCCCTCTATTTCATTTATTTGCATGTAATATTTCTGTATTATTATATCTTGTTCACTCTTTCTTCAGTTCAGTTTCTGTATTCTCTCTATACGGTGGGAATGGTATTTCGTATGAGGGATGTGCAGCACAAATATTCAATCTTTCGTTGTTTGGTTGTTTGTATTACCGTAAGAAATTTACTGAACGCCTGCAAATAATACGCTATAAAATGCTTGCAATCAAACTCTCAAGCAATTTCAAGGTCACATGCAATTATAAATGTAGGCTATAGGTAGACCCTGAGAGGAAGAGACAAGAGAGAGAGAGTGTCGTGATAATATAACAATGTTACATATGTATCATATATATATGACAAAATAATATATACGGTAGGCCTACATCTGTTCCCCACAATCATATAATGCCAAGCACAAATATTCAATCTTTCATTGTTTGTATTACCGTAAGAAATGTACTGAACGCCTGCAAATAATACGCTATAAAATGCTTGCAATCTCTCTATTTTCTCTAATCTCTCTCACTCCTGTATCTCTCTCTCTCTCTCTCTCTGGCTCGCTCACTTTCCCCTTCCTCATCCGTATTATGTATTTCTCATTATTATTTTCTCTAACTAATCCCTCTATTTCATTTATTTGCTTGTAATATTTCTGTATTATTATATCTTTTTCACTCTTTCTTCAGTTAAATTTCTGCATTCTCTCTCTCTCTCTCTCTCTCTCTGTTTCGCTTGCTTTGCAGGAATTTAGTTTTTGTTTTATATATAATATATAATAATTTACTTATCATTACTTACTATATCGTATAAACAATAGTAGGTAGCCAACTTACCATAATACCGATACACCAAACCGATACGCATGCGGTTATGTTTATCACCTGTTTACTAAAGTGCCACCATTATCGATTTTCTTGGAGCCGACTCGAGCGGGAGGGTTACCAATTGAAGTTAAATCCGCTAGCATATATTGTTAGATGTAAGACATGATAAATACCACTAGAAATATGAATTGGCAAAATCCATATAATATCACTTCGAAATTGTTCTGAAATTTCAAAACAAAACCGCTAGTGTAAGTCATTGCTGCTAGATCGAAGTAAAGGTCTCTAGATCTAGCGGAAGTCGCTATACGTATTGGCAGTACTGCACACTCATTCATTTCATTCATTCATTTTCTATTGAGCTCGTCCTGGAATCTTTACGACTCTGAATCTTACGATTGCCGACGGCGATACGTTGTTAACATTGTTGTTGATGTTCCAGTGGAGGGATGAACAAAATATTGTCCTTGTCCAATAATAGCTATTTCATAGTCCCACAGGACTTATTTTGATATATTTATCAAATTTATTGAACGCCTGAAAATAATACGCTATAAAATGCTTGCAATCAAACTTTCAAGCAATTACAAGGTCACATGCAATTATAAAAAGGTATATTGTAGACCACAATCTTCGCCAAGCTTCGTTGTTGCTTGTATTATCGTGAGAAATGTACCATACACCCTGGTTATCGTGAGAAATTTACCGAACGCCTGCAAATAATACGCTATAAAATGCTTGCAATCAAACTCTCAAGCAATTTCAATGTCAAATGCAGTATATGTAGACCCAGAGAGGAAGAGAATGACAGAGAGAGAGGGGAAGTCAAAAACATCTGCTAGGTGTGATTTCCCCTGAGAGGGAAGAGATTAGTTAGGGGCGTGCCCTGGCCTACATCAGACAAAGAGAGTACAAAGGAGTACAAACAAAGAGAGTGAGACAGAGAGAGAGAGAGAGAGAGAGAGTCGTGATAATATAAAAATGTTACACATGTATCATATATATGAAAACATAATATATACGGTAGGCCTACATCTGTTCCCCACAATCATATAATGCCAAGCACAAATATTCAATCTTTCGTTGTTTGTATTACCGTAAGAAATTTACCGAACGGCCTACAAATAATACGCTATAAAATGCAAAGGAAATTTCTTGTAGAGTGCAATATTGAGGACGTAATGTGCTCTGAGAGAGAGCGGAGCGGTGATTAGGAGCATAAATTACCTCAAGACCGCTCGCCACACAGGGAATTATATAAGGAAATTACCGTATTTTAGGGTTTTTTCACTCGTGTTTTACGATCGTTGAAAGACAACCAGTGATCGTAAAAGGATGGTTCGGGTGTCATTGGAAAGCTCAATTTACGCACTTTCAGGATACATACTTGTATTACGCTCTGGGTCTTGTTTATGCATGAAAAAGAGCACGGAACAACCCCATTTAGGGTAAAAAAAAACCCCGCTGGGCGGCACAGTGAAATATACTCCACCAGCCGCTCGTAAGGTGATAAAATGCTTGCAATCACATTTTCAAGCAATTATAAAATATAAATTGTACTTACCAACACCCACACCAGTATGTTCTTCGTCAGGAACGTCTCCAATTTGCTCAAGGGTCTGTCCAATATCAACCACAACATCCACCCCACGCAAATTATGCTTGGGGTGAAAGCCTATGATCGAGTTATTTTCGTCTTCCGAGTCATCCACACTACCAAAACTCTCACCCAGACCTTCGACGGTTTCATCCAACAGCTTATTAGAAAGTTCTGAAGAGTTCAGCATGATATCTAGTTCCTGGGTGGTAAGCCGGGCGTGGTTAGTAGGGTGGCGCGACGCACTAGGCATGGCGGCCACCGAATCGAACACGGGCAAATCTTGACCTTCCATTATGGCTGCTTGAGGGTCACTTAGTCACGGTCACGCAGTGGGGATGTGTGGGTGGGCCCTTGTAGTACACCGCCTGACCACCAAGTTTCGCTTTCCACCTAAATTAGGGCGGGAATACGCCCACGGACTTAAGTCCGACCCCGCCATTTAGTCCAATTTTTTCGTATCGGACTTAAGTCCGACCCCGCTAAATAAGGGTTAATAACCAATTCTACGCTATCCAGAGACTCTATAGACATGACAGAGTTAAATAGACATAAGTAGAGGCTACTGTAAAGGACAGATCATCGTGAAATTGTCGTCATTATGAGGAGGTTCACAGCCACGTCTCTTCTACCCCCACCATTGTTGTTGTGAGAGTGGTGAGTTGCCAACGTTAAACATGCTGGGCCAAAATATCCCTAGATGTCATAAGTATAACCTATGAACGTATTTCGTGAAATGTCCTGTTTTAGTGCAACTTTATAAATTAACATCTACATAACATGTAACTAATAATATATATTCAAAATGACATTTTAATTTTTGTTATGTTGTTTGTAGTTATACAGCTTACGTCATATATAAGTACTTTTTATATTGCATATGTATTCCTAATAATTATTTTCCTCTTGTTTTTATATATCTAATTAATTTTAAATAATGTACAAGTGCTTTTACCAACATTAAATCACTCTTAAAGACGTTCCCTCTTTAATCTATTGCCCCCCTCATTTTGCGGAATTTCCCTTAACTTTGGTAACACTGCAGACAAGCCAGGCGCACAGATATCAAGGAGTATCTAATAAGGAAAAACGACTGTGGTATTTTGGTTGCATGCCCTACAACAGTGCTGCCACCAAATCCCTAGGACGCGCGGAAAAATAACCGTGTGATGTCACGCTTTCAGCTATATCCTTCTGTACTCTATGGAGCGTGGAGAGAGAGAGAGAGAGAGAGAGAGAGAGAGAGAGAGAGAGAGAGAGAGAGAGAGAGAGAGACCCATACGCCTCCTCCAGTATGAATTGAAATATATGTTCGCCAAATATCAGTTATTATTGTTGTTCACGTTTAAGTTCTTCATTACCTACGCACATCACATAATGCATGGCGAATTCATATGACAATTGCTGAATATAACCATCGCTTTGACGAAAATATCTGAGACAACGTTAATTCAGACTGAAAAATATGTGTATTAACCTACACTTAAGGTCATATAATACCTCAATTGACACGGTGACAAATGACAATGGTATTGAACAGTCACAATTTGTGAAACTAAATACACTATTGCAGAATAACTGCTTTCCATTTTATATGTAAATATACAAATAATTAAGAACAGTACCATTATACAGTATTGTTGATTAATACATATATTGTATATTACATTTTACATTATTGTTACGTACAAAGTTTTAAAATGTTTTATACATACAGTAAATAATATTATTACATCAATTAAATTACAACAAGATATGAAATATCATTATTTAGATAAAATATCTTTGTGTTGGGAAAATGTGTTGAGGGTCACAGTTGATAATGAGTTTGTTAAATATTGATTAAAGTTATCATGATTCACGATGTTTTGTATAATCAATTGCATGTATATGTAAGACAGTCATAGGTTCATAATGATTCTAAATTACCAGTAGCCAGCAAGAAACATTGCAGATGATGTCTTATTTAACTATATTTAGCCAAATGATAGTTATGACACGCATGATTATATATTAACCCTCCACCTTCAGCTGTCATTGCACGCTCCTATACCCCTGACTCTACCCCTGACTCGGGCCTTTTGTCCATATCACTCGATCTTTACACCTTCATAGATAAGCAATATGAGCATGCAGAAGTGTCAAACTCAATGGAAAAATGGAGAACTTACTGTTGTTGTTATTCAGGCGTGGACGTGACATTGCTACGTTACCTGGCAATGTTGTTAAGGTGTTGTGCAGATGACGATATTACACGTAAAATTCAGGCTGTGTTCGGACGTTTCGCCGCGGCCCCGGCTAGTACGCACTAAGTCACTCGTCGCACCAGTGGCAATTTGTCCTAGAGGCGATTTGATGGTTTTTATAGTTATTATCTATTACTATAATGATATTATTGCTTGGTATGCATTATTGAATATCAGTTTGTATTTTTAGCATTCATGGGTGTACAGTACACGATTTTAGGTGTCACTTGCACTTAGTAATAACCGTCTTGGTGGTGTAATGGTTAAGGTGGCAAAAATATGTGTGTGATAACCCGGGTTCGAATCCCGGTGGATCATATATACTTTAATTAATTTCATTGGGGGTGTGGTGGTGAGATTAATAAAAATAATATTATTAATTGTTATTCATTCATATGTGTAATTTTCACCTTTTTTTTTTATAAAAAGACCTCCGTCTACGTATTGTGCAAAACATGTCATCCTCCAGTAAATTGCGTGGGCGAGTGAGTGAAGTGAGAGCAAGTAAATTATGTGATGGATACATGTTTTTCATAATACGTTGTTGCTAGCCCCAAACGCGCGAGCAACTGCGGCCTTCAACTATCCGAAACATCCCCTAGTATTATTTATGTACAAATAATGTGTAGTTTCACTTACTAATAGGTTATTATAAATTACAGCAGCTTTTTTTATGTGTGGCACTTATGGGTGTATGGTACACGATTTTAGGTGTCACTTGCACTTATAATTATTATGTCACTTTTAGGCATTTTTATGATATATATTTGAGTCACTTTCGCTCACTGTTCTTATTTGTCACTTGCTCTTTCACCGATTTATTAGTGTCACTTTCACTACAGTTTCAAGTCTTTGGCACTTCAAAATTGTTTGTTTATATGATAGTCAGCAAAGCACGGAACTGCACATAGTGGAACTTTGCAGTCCAGGCAGTCATATGTTGTTTTGGTGGTTTTTGTGGGCCCATGGACAGTGTTGTAGCACACATGGCACCGTGTTTGGGTCTTGCGGTTGGTACCAGGTACTAGAGGAAGGGGATTGAGTCTGTGCTTTCTCTGGTACTCAGCACAGAGTGTGCGTTCTAAAACACCAGCTCCTGCTTGTGACTGGGCTCTTGGTCTTGGTGTTTGCTCTGCATACTCTCCCAGTAGATCCAGAATTACTTGTTTCTGGAAGATACACAAGTTCTTGTATTTCATTGGTGTTGTTGGGTTGAGAAGCTTATAGATATTATAAGCATTGAGGACGGACACGTCCATCATGTGCAGGAAGAACTTCTTGTACCACCAGCAGGAGGTCCGCAGGCAGTCTATGAAGCCAACCTGCATGTCAGACTTGTCGACAAGCCGCATGTTGACATTGTAGTCCATGACGGCGTCCGGCTTCATCGCCCTTTCCTTCGTCCTGTGGTCGACTTTGCCGCTGTCCACGAGCTGGCCCTTGTGAATGGTTGATATGACATGAATGGCTAGCATCGACTTGTGTTGCTTGGTGAATATGTCCTTCTTTTTGGTCTTCTTCGGGAATTCGGGCATGTTCTTCCTGTGTGCTCATACTGTGCCGACTGTCTGGGTTTGCTTGGTTTGCAGGTACTCGGTAAGGTGAGAGGACGTGTAGTAATTATCGGTATACAAGATTTGGTTCTTCTCAAAATACCGATCCATCATCGCCTTTCCCACCGCCCCACCAAACCCTATATCTGGATCTTTTTGAACTTCGCCCTCCTTGCCACTGTAGACGATGAAGTCGAGGACATAACCCGTCTTGCAATCGCACAGCACGAACAGTACCAGAGACTCGTCGATGACCACTTTCTGGAGCGGTTTTAGGAAGCTAGTGAAGTTTTTCCCGCATCAGATCCTAGAAGGCCCTAATCTTCCACAAGCGGTCTGGGACGTGCAGGTTGGTGTTCCGTGACGAAGTGGGGGTTTGATAGGATGCCAAGGTAACGATCACGGGGCATAAACTTGCCGAAGGCAGGAGTGGAAATGAGGTTGCCCGTGATCCAGTAGTCCTGACGCTGGTGTTTTTTCACATGGGCCATGAGCATAGTGAGGGCCATGAACATATAAATTTCCCCCATTGTTACTGCGGACCAGTCCTTCATAAGGCCACTTGTCGTCTTTCCATTCAGGTTTTCGGTGAGGGCCTGGTGTTTATTTGTCGCATCACAAACGACACTCAAGACTTTCCTTTCAAAAAAGGCCTTGAATAGTTGGCCTGGGGATGAGTTGGGACCCTCATGAAATGAGGGATCGACGCCTGCTCCATACTGGGCATCATCGAAGGTACTGTCTTGGGGCTGGAATGTGGCACCGTCAGTCCAGGCCCAAACATTGGCGTGTGTCCCTCCGTTACGCCTTGCTCCACGGCCACCCGCAGCACGACCGCGGCCTGTGGTACCCCTGGTAGCACCTCGACCTCGACCACGACCACATCTAGGTGTGGGGTCATCTGGATTATGACCATCGTCATCTGATTCAGTGGCAGTGGCACGTGGGGCATATTCATGTGAATCATCAGGGTCATAGGAAGGGTCCGAATCACTTGATGGTGAGGGAGGGTCAAAATCACTTAATAATGAGATATCAGGCGTTATTTCTGGGTCCCCAAGCCGTGGGAGGTGAAGAGGCTAATATTTCACTTGGCAGGGGTCTTTTGGTGGGGCGATGAGTAGTTGAGGGCCCCTCACTTGAAGGGGTTGAAAATAATACCCGACGGGATACTAGGTTTTTTTTTGTGGCTTTTCCCTTGTGTTGGGACGAAGTAGCACAACTATAACCACTGGTGGATGGCTGTGGGTGGTCAAATGGATGCGGCGGGGGCACTCTGGGCGGCAGAGGCGCTCTGGCGGCAGGGACGCCATGGGTGATACATCGCCATCATCTTCCTCACCATCTCTCTCTGATGTCTCCTCTCTTGCTCTCTTCAGCGCAGTTTCCAGGATAGCCTTTCTATAAAAATAACTAGCTAGGCTTACCTTTGCAGGGGAAGGGGCTATAGGAGCACTAGGGGTGCAAGAATGTAGTACACTTCCCAGCTCACTCACGTCCTGTCTTTCACTTTCCTCGTCACAATATTCACTTTCCATGGCAGTACACTCATATTCATTGTCTTTATCATCGTCACTATCACTAAACCCAGGAAATTAATGTGGATCTTCAACTTCTTCAATAAGTTTTCTTCACTATCGCTATCAATTTCATCAAAATCGGACAATTCTGTATGATCTAATTTATTTAGTACTCTCGTAACACCACCAGGACTTAGAATGTCTTTCGTTTTCACTTTCTTCTGAGTATGCTTACGTGTTGGTTGGGCCGCGGCATAGCTAGGCACATAATCGGACACAGGCTTTTCACTATTTTCGTGTGCATACATGATGACGTCTTGTTAACAACTGAAGATGCTGCCGGGCGCAAGCGTGGGTGCGCAACGGTCGCCCTCATAACAAAACAAATTAGCGCGCGATGTTCAAAATTACATAATTCACGCGCGGGAGTATAAGAGGCCTACCGAGGTCCGCGGTGGAAGTCGTGTGGGGAGTATAAGAGGCCAACCGAGGTGGAACGGTTAAACAATTGATTTACATCGAGGCATATTTGTTGATCAAATGTTTCATTATGATCACCGGTATAATTAGACCAGCTGGAAACCGTCTTTGAACTTTGAATATCAATTTCTTCCCTGTTCATGATGATATAAAGTCGATTTTCCTGTGTGGCTCCTGTCAAACTACCCACTATCCTCACCCCCTTCCCTCCCCTATTGTTTAGTTTGAGCATCTTAGCCTTTCTTGCTCTCTGACACTAGTTTGAGGTTAGCATGATTCGTTATACAGTTCCCTCCACCAACAACACTCCTAAATTTTACATTTCTTACTCGTAAGACCTACCAACATGTCTCAGGGTAAATCCTATAACCTAAACTATTCAGCTTCAGTACAAATCTAGTTCTTTCTGATTAACTTCCACTAAATATGAACATTAATAATACGTATTTGCTAATTTGGAAGACAATAGACACAATAATTACAAACATGTCGTAGAAATGTGTTGGTATGATTGGAGAACCCTGTCCAGTTCTTCTTCTTCGGAGAGAGAGAGAGAGAGAGAGAGTATTATGCTAATTTGTATTCAGACTATAAGATATCAATATGATTGCAAATGACGTGGTGTGAATAATAATAACCAGTAATTAGATGGAAGATAAATATCATTAACCAAATCAACATATTACTTAGCATAGGACCCTAACCAGCTTTGGGCTCTTCATAATTCATACAAGTGTTTATCACTAAAGTATGTCTTGCACTGTCTATGGGTTTTGTTTTGTGTAAGTAAATAGTAAATACTAATATCGTCATTAACAATAGGTAGAACAACAAATAGGACCGTATTTCTAGTCATGCCTACGTCTTGTCTACTGCTTCATGAATGATGACAAAGGGAATCTGAGTGTTAATATGTGAAAAATAACTTCATATCAGACAGATTCTTTGAGGTAACACTTTGTTTCTACAATTTTCGTTCATGAAGGAAAATAAATTGACTCTGCACCCACCCGTTCGCTGCTATGCAGGGATACCACTAGTCATTACTGGGGCACCTGTGTCTGTCCCGTATATTACGGCAAATTATAATATGCAATGTTCACATTGTGAAGACAAATACCTCATTCATTATGCAGCCAACATTAAAACACGAATATATATTCTTGAAAGTCGAGTAAGTTGTGGCAGCCAACGGGTTTTATATGCGTTGCCAACCAATCAATATAATGTGCTAAATTGTTTAAGCATATCTACGAACTTTTGGTGACTTTCCATGATCATATATTGCAATGTATACATTTGCATTAGGCTATTTGTTTCCTTTGCCTTGTTTAATATGTCTTATAACACTGATAGAGGCGAAATGAGATCGACCAATCACAATCCCTGTAAAACAAAGCCTCCTTACTACACTAAAGGTAGGTTCACACATAGGCGAGTCGGAGCGCAACTCCAACGCGAGTGATGATTTTTTTGCACTCGCCAATGATTATCCCAAATTCGCCGACACTCGCCGACACTCGCACAGACTCGCGTGGACTCGCGGTGGACCGCGTAGACTCGCGAACGCGGCCAAAATTTTTGTGCAGACACAAAAATTGGAGAGTCAAGTGCGAGTAGGACGCCAACTCGCATAGACTCGTGTAGACTCGCGTTGACTCGCGTAGACTCGCGTAGACTCGCGTAAACTCGTGTAAACTCCTGTAGACTCGTGTGACACTCATGTAGACTCGCGTGACAGTCACGTTGTACTATTTACAAATTTAATGATCGCGAGTCTACACGAGTCCACGAGGGTCTACGTGAGTCTACACGAGTACAACAGGAGTCTACACTATAGTAAACAACCAATATTGCCAAAGGCGAGTATAACGGGAGTCAATCAGGAGTCAACACGACGCTAACGCGAGTTACCACGGATTAACGCGAGTGTAACACGCGGTAACGCGAGTGTAACACGCGTAAACGATAGTACCCACGTGGTGGTCTGGATTTCACAATACATGTCGCGAGTCTATGCGAAACAAACACGAATTTACGCGATATTAACGTGAGTCTATGTGAGTCTATTCGAAACCAACGTGAGTCTACGCGAGTAACGGTGAAAGTAACTTGAGTCGATGCGAGTGGTGTGCGACTGCTGGCAACACCGCGCGAGTAGGTGGCACCACCGCGTCAACACCCCCTATAAAAAGGGACCGCCCGCGGTGCTCGTCCACTCTCCACCGTGACCCCACCAACGACCCATTGACCCGGACCACACAGCGACCCACGCTGCCCTACCACGCTGCCCTACCACACTGCCTGCCCTACCACGCTGCCCTACCTGCCTGCCCTGCACCATGCCTTTGCCCAAGGAGAAGGTGGCGGCCACCAAGTCTCGGAAGGGTGGTGATGGTGTTGGAAAGAAAGGCAAGGCTACACCTTCCGAACAACCCCGCATCGCACCCCCTGCCAGGAGGCCTGTTGCGTCGCAAGACTTGGACGACTCGGATGACATTGTGCCGGACAGCCAGCCCAGTGGACATGAGGACATGGACGTGTTTGATGGCGATATTGATGCTGACGACAGCCAGACCCCACCCCACCATCTGAGGAGCTACCGTGATTACCCACGTCACAGTAGAGGAACTTGTAGTCGGCGTCTACAATAGCCATGAGCACGATGGAGTGGAAGCCTTTGTAGTTGTAGAATTCTGTACTGGCATTTGGAGGGCATTTGATGGCACAGTGCTTTCCGTCGATGGCACCAACGGTATGCGGGAAATCCCAGCGCTTGGCAAATTCACTGGCAACATCCTTCCACTCCGCCGGTGTCCTGGGGCAACGTATAACCTCCTCCTGGTATTCTGCAATGATGGCTTCGCATGTTGCAGGCACAATGAGGGAGATGGTGTTCCGGGCCACACGGAACGCGTACTGTAGGCTAGGATATGAGTCACCAGTGGCCAGGTAGCGGAGTGTGATTGCAATCCTCAGCCCAGGTAACAAAGCATCCCTCCAGAAGGTGTCCTGCTTCTCTACCCTAGGCCCGACACGTGCCACCAACTCCCTAAACAGGTAGACGTCCACACGTAGGAAATTCCGGAATCCTTTGGGGTCCTCTCTCTTAAGCTCTTCCATAAGTTGTTCGTACACACCGAACTGTGGCCGTCTCAGTAGCCACCTCCTAGCCCAAACTCTCATTCGTGGCCTTTCCCCTTGACGTCTTTCTTCAGCCTCCTTCTCCTCCATCTCCTCGAGGTCTAGGAGACGCATCTGCATTTCCAGTATGAGCACAGCTGCCGCTCTCCGCCTCCTGATGGACATGGTGTGTTGGTGGGTGGGTGGGTTGGGCTGTATCCTGCAGAGTATACGTCCGTCCATGGTGGTGTTGCGTGGTGTGAATAATGGTGCCAGTGGGGGCCTCTTTATATACGTATCCTGACACTCGCCAACACTCGCACACACTCGTGTTAGACTCCCATACACTCCTGTAAACTTCCTGTAGACTCGCGTTCATCTCGTGTAAACTCGTGTAAACTCCTGTCACACTCGTGTAGACTCCCGTAAACTCGCACTATTCGTACCCTGGAATTTGACCGTTATTTTTCAAATTTTGGCGGTGCGTGTTGGGGTCGTGTTACACTCGCCGACACTCGCGGATACTCCTGTAAACTCCTGTAAACTTGTGTAAACTCGTGTAAACTCATGTAAACTTGTGTTATTTTCGTGTTACATGCGTGTATACTCGCATCAGATGCTACTCGCGTTGGGTTCGGGCTCCATCATGGTGAGTATGCGGCGAGTGTGACTCGCGTTGGCCTCGCGCTCCGACTCGCCTATGTGTGAACCTACCTTAACACCTTACGAGCGGCCTATGCGGTTTATTTATATGTACCGCCCAGCGGGGTGTTTTTAGCCAAAATAGGGCTGTTTACGTGATCATTTTCATGCCTAAATAAGACCCAGAACGTAAAACAAGTACCTATCCCTGAAAGGGCATAAACAGAGCTTTCGAATGACACCATAACGATCCTTTTATGATGGCTAGTTTTCTTGCAATAACCGTGCAACGCGAGTGCAAAAAGCATGTAATTCGGTACTTTCCCCATATAATTCAGTATGTAGCGAGTGAGAGAGGGAGGAGGGAGCTGAGATTCGTGTCAGTAGGTTCGCCGCGGTGGTCTGGAGCAGTCATACGCTCGCTAGTCTCCTGCCACCACTTGTCTCTCTCTCTCAGCAACATTACGTGCTGAAATTGCCACTCGACCTATGTCGAGCGCCGCCACATAGTCCTGCTTTATTTAACTCGACTTATGTGGTGAGCCGCTAATTAAGGGTTAAGTATTGCCAGATATAACTGCGAGTCCCAGCGCGAGGGTGGGTCATCTGGATCTTTGACAGACTGTACTTGGAAGATGAAGATAAGGGTCATGGTGGCTTTGGCCGGCCTGTGGGGAAGAATACAAACATCAGGGAAATCAGTCAAGCAAATGAATGAGTGCAGTGCAATGACATTTTCCATATGTTTTACTTTTCTAGGCAGGTAAAATCACAAAGTAGAGCTTCCTAATATATTGTAGTTTAAAAAACTACAGCGAGTTGGTATATATAATTGTATTCTGTGCTGAAAAACCCATAATTGAGTAAACAATTATAACGAAAACATGTATATGCAGAAGGTCGTCCAATAACTCATCCACAATCTACAAACCAAATTTGTTTTGAAACCAAGTGTTGCTCTCAAGGAAAAGCATACTAAAGACTGTAACAGAATAATGCAACATGGCATAATTATCAATAATTGACACTGCATTACACTTTTAACTAACACAACATAGAATACATTTATTGAACCAATGAATATGTGAAGCAAAGATCGATATGCTCTCGCACAACACAATTAACAAAGAAACACAATTTCTACAGAATACTTAACCTCTGCTAGACAAGTCAAAGTACATAGTGGACACACAAATACTTCACAAAAAAACAAATAAACACTTCTCACGGATGCGCAACACTTCAAACACAGCCACTCTGCAGCACCCTGGGTAGTGCAAATATTGATACAATGGACTGCAGGGAATTTATGGGTTTACATGCGGGTGCACGACTGGGTACACAATACCTTCTTCGTCATTATCTCGCTTCCCATACGTTCCATATAGCCGAACCATCTCAAGGTGTTCCTTTTCACACTATGTGCTCTGTGGATCGACCTACACCTGCCGAGGACAAGACCCATCACAATTGGGGTATACTATAGGCCACCAGCTGACACACAACTCTTGACCAAATTTGAACGAACTTTGTCATCGCTAGACCCTCGGAATGAATCCATCATACTAGGGGATTTTAACCTGTGTTACAAACAAGGAAATGATAGGCTTGTACGAGAATATAGGCATATACTGGCAATGCACAATCACAAACAACTCATCACAACCCCCACACGTATCTCTGAGAACACTGCCACAATATTAGACCACATAAACTGTAACAGAGAGGACAAATATCCCCCTCATGGGTTATACAGACTGGGATAAGTGATCACTTTGTCACATATTGCACACGGAAAACCACAAAAATTACCCTAGAGAATCACAAGGTTATCAAAACAAGGTCACTCAGAAACTACAATAAAGAAACATTTCTGGACGTTTTATGGAATACAGACTGGTCTCCAGTGTTTGGAAGTACAAACGTTAATGACGCATGGGTTGGCTTCAGAACCATCATCACAACCATTCTAGACGAAATAGCTCCTCTGAAAGACATACGAATTAAAGCAAGGTCAGACCCATGGATCAACAATGACATACTACACCATCTGGAACACAGAGACAATCTGTTAAAAAGGCTAGCGAAACATAGACAGGATCAAGGTCTGAAACATGAGTTCAACAGGGCCAGGAATAAACTAAGTAGGAAAATGAAATCAGCGAAAACTAATTATTTTCACAATAAGGCAGAGGAATATCAGAATAACCCAAAGAAACTATGGAGGCACCTAAAAACAACAGGCTACAGCAACAAGACAAGGGATTCGTCTAACACTAATATTGCTCTCACCATTAATGATCAGGTTTGCCACGATAAATGACAAATTTCAACCTACTTCAACTCCTTCTTCACTTCCATAGCAAACACACTTGCACAGAACCTACCTCAACCTCTCAATAAATACACAAAAACAACGGCCACCTTTCGTAATTTCTACAGAGATAAAGACATACACCCGAACACATTTGGATTGCAAAATGATACACCAAAATACACTTTTGACGAGCTGTCTAACCTAAATGTACATAAGAGCACAGGACCAGACAAAATTCCTGCCAAATTTCTACGAGATGGAGCCATTGGTATAGCAGGCCCCCTAACCCACATCATCAACTTGTCAATTAACACCAACACTGTACCTGCTGAACTGAAGGAAGCTATTGTAACCCCTCTATTCAAGAAAGGAAATAAACTAGAAGTTGGCAACTACAGACCAGTTAGCATATTATGTATTGTATCTAAAATCCTTGAAAGAGCGGTATACACCCAAATTGAACACTATCTCAAACAAAATGATCTATTCTATAAGTTTCAATCAGGTTTCAGATGCATGTACTCGACAGACTCCTGTCTCATCCACTTAACGGATCACATTCGTAAAGAAATGTCTAAAGGTAACTACACCGGTATGGTTCTTCTTGATCTACAAAAAGCGTTTGACACAGTAGACCATGATATCCTATGTAATAAACTACAAGCAATGGGCATAGGGTCTGTGAACTGGTTGAAATCTTATCTTAGTGGTAGAACCCAAAGAGTCAAAATTGATGATAATATATCTGATCCTATGCCAATTAACTGTGGGGTCCCGCAGGGAAGCATCCTTGGTCCCTTACTCTTTCTCTGTTATGTGAACGACATGGAACTGAGCGTCTCATGTAAATTATTACTGTATGCAGACGACAGCGTGCTTCTGGTTTCAGGAAAAGACCCAATATGTATTGCCGCTTCACTTTCCAAAGAACTAGCATCATGTAGTGAATGGCTAGTGGACAATAGACTATCTCTTCACCTGGGCAAGACGGAAGCCATCTTATGTGGAACAAAACGCAAACTGAAAGACATTGTGGGCTTCTCGGTCAACTGTAATGATATTCCTATAACAACAGTGTCACAAGTTAAATATCTCGGACTGAAACTGGACGCGCGTTTGTCAGGTGAAACAATTTTGGAATCTATCCTGAGTAAGTGTAGAGCACGTATAAAATACCTGTATAGACAGGTGGGATGCTTGCCCGCGGCGACCAAAAAGACCCTCTGCCAAGCGCTTGTTCAATGTCATTTTTACTATTCTGTGTCATCCTGGTATTCTGCATCATCTAAATCAGCACAGCACAAACTTCAGGTCACTCAAAATAAAATGGTTAGGTTCATGCTGAACCTAGGACCCAGATCACATGTTGGCCAGGAACAACTTCAGTCACTAGGTATGCTCAATGTCTCTGACAGGGCCAAACAAATCAGGCTCACTAATGCCTTCAAAATGTTCTATGACAGAGCTCCAGAGTATCTAAAGAATGATTTTGTTAAAGCAAATGAGAGGAGTTGACATAATACAAGAAACAGGATGTTTAATTTTAAGGTCCCGAGAATCCAAGGACAGGGTAAGCAAACATTCTTCTTCACTGCCATCAAAGACTGGAACGACCTACCCCCGTCAGTCCGTGAAAAGAGAACACTGTATTCCTTCAGACGTAGCCTGAAGGAACACCTGAACCGGACAGCTGCGAGAAGGGAGCACCAAGCTTATGTCTACTACTAAATACGACATAAGAGATAGACAAACCAAACTGAAATGATTACTGATTACGGATTACTGATATTTACTATAGGATGTAAGGTATCTTAAAATAACCCCCTAGAAATACTTTCTCTAAAGTATCTATTTCTTTATCTTCCCCATTTCCCCAGCTAACCTAATCCCACAAGGACCCTAATGGAAATACGCCTAACGGCCTTATTGGGCTATCCCTAGTTGGAATTATGCAAGGCTGGTACATGTCATTTTTGTAACATACTATGTGGTACCAACTCTGTAAATTGCTAACTGAATAAATATTATTATTATTATTATTATTATTATTATTATCCAGCACATCTACCTCTACACCACACCTCCTTACTTCATCATTCGTCTGTCTATCCCTCCATGTAACTCCGCACGCACTTCTCAAGTAACTAATTTCCACCCCTCTCACTCTTGGTCTAAGTCTCTTCTCAAACTTCAATGCTTCGCTTCCGTAAGTCAGTGTCGGGATGACCACACTATCATGCAAGGACTTCTTCACTTCCATACTGACCACCCTATTTCTTGTTACTGCTTTCAGCGTTCCTACAACCCTCTTCCCATGTTGTACCCTCTCCCGCACTTCTTCATCCATAGTCCCATCTTTACTCAACACACTGCCCAGATACTTAAAGAGCTGATAATCTCCATAGCCTGACCGTTCAACTTCACCTCACACTCTGTGACTTCATCCCTTTCGAAGACCATAACCTTGCTCTTCCCCGCATTTACCTCCAATTTCCGTTTTTCGCACACTGTTCCAAACTCATTTACCAGACCCTGCAACTCCCATTCATTATCGCTCATCAGAACTGTATCATCCGCAAACAGCAGTATAGGCAGCTTCCACTCATTTCTCTCCCTTTTCAGTGATACACCAACATCCACTGCTCTTCCTAGTATTTCTTTCACGACTCCATCCATATATACAGTAAACAATCACAAGGACATCACACACCCCTGTTTTAACCCAACATTCAGGTCAAAGAACTCGCTCTGCTCATTCTCCACACATACTGCCACCTTTGCACCCTCATACATGCTCTTCACTGCTTTCAGCAACTTGCCATCTACACCGTATATTCTAAGTACTTTCCACATACCTTTTCTATCCACTCTGTCATAGACCTTCTACAAGTCCAAAAAGGCAACATACACCTTTTGTTGCTTCTCCAGATATTTCTCCACAACACAATTCAGGGTAAAAATGTGATCTACACATCCTCTTCCCTTCCTAAAACCTCCCTGCTCATTGCCTTTCCATTTCTCCATTCTCACTCTCACTCTCTCAATCACTACCCTACTGTACACCTTCCCTACTACGCTTAGAAGACATATTCCTCGGTGGTTACCACGCACTCCTCTTTCCCCTTTGCCCTTATATAGGGGGACTATTATGCCAGTCTTCTAGTCATCGGGTGCACTCCTCTTCTCCCATGCTAGTTTGCACATTTTCCATACCCATTTGGTCACTATCTCACCAACCATACCTCAACATTCCCCCACACATTCCATCTGTTCCTGGTGCTTTCCCCAACTGCACTCTTTTCATGGCTTCCCACATTTCTGACCTCCTGGTCCCCACCTCCTCCTCCACTACTTCTCTTCTTCTCCCTCCCATACCATATCCAACTGTTTGCTGGCTCTTCATTCCTTACATTTAGCAACTCGTTGAAGTACTCCCTCCTTCTTTTGACTCTCTCTTGCTTCTCGGCTAGCATTCTCCTATTCTTATCTGTCACACCCTTACTGTTTCCCTTGCTACCTTCCATAACTTTCTTGACTTCTTTCCAGACCAGTTTCTTACACTCCCTCCATTTTACACTCAGATTCCTTCCAAATTCCTCATCTACTCTTCTCTTACTTTCCTTCAATACTCTCTTCACCACTCTCTTTCTCTCCACGTACCTCACTCGTTTCTGCCTCTCCAAATCTTCATTCCCTCTACTACCCAACCACTCTCTATATGCTTTCTTCTTGTCTTCCACAGCTATTTTTACCTCTTCTGTCCACCATGCTGTACCTTCCACTCCCCTCCCTCACTCCACACACCTCCTCACATGCTGCACAGATCTCTTCCTTAAACACCTTGCTCATCTTCTCCACTTCCTCCATATCTTCCAGGTCGAACCCGCCTAGTCGTCTTTCTACTGCTCTCCTGCACTCTTCCCTGATTTCCTCCCCCTGTAGCTTCTCCACGAAAAATTTTGGTGATAAATATAATATGTGCGGCTATGGTGGTGATGAAGGTGGTCATGGATCTAGTGATGGTGATGGTTATACAGATAATGGACGTGGTGTTAACTGATGATGGGAGTTGAATGTAACGGTGATGATAATTAAGATTTTGGTGGTAGTGTTGAACTACTTACATTGAATTTGGTAGTAGTGGTTAACATGGTGATGACGAAAAATATTGTCACGATGGTGATGATTTTAGTACAGGGGGCTATAAACCCAAATAGGATGGTTATATTATCAATTGTATTATTATGTATTAGATTATGATGGGACTTTATGTTAAAATAATACTTCGCAACATATGGTGACCAAACATGTCCCCTCCATGGTACCACCTGGGGGGAGCCTGGCCCCACATAATTCAGCACCCGAGGCCTCTCTCCTAGTACCCCCACAGTCCTGTTCTGGGGTCTACAATCCTGGTTAGTCCCTCCGCCCCCATAGTTCAGCATCCGAAGCCTCTCTCCTAGTACCCCCACAGCCCTGCTCTGGGGTCTACAATCGTGGTTAGTCACTCCCAGCCACCAGTTCATCCTCAACTGTTACAACTGGGAATTACCCCAGGTATCTTCTAAGAAGTAATCATACATAAATTTAAATACGAAACAATTAGGAGAAACAAACATTACACTGTGAAAATATAATATAGGAGGCCGCCAGAGACTATCTTCCTACAGGCCCAGACGAACCATCAATCTTCATATTTCACATCTTAAGAGAAACGAGGCAGGCGGATAAACAGAGAAAAAGAAAGTGAGAACACGAACGATGAGAGAGGAATAATAATACTAACTAAAAATGTCAGGTCTTATTAAGCACCATTTGTCTCAAGCCTCCAATCCGAGATTCAATAGCGCTGAAACAGCTAACAGAGACCATTAGGCATTCCCTTCCGTAATGAACAAAAAAAAAAAAAAAAAATCAAGTTGACCGGGCGCGAAGTCGAGACTCCTGGAAGTCAAGAATCTCTCCACTAGACCTCCCGCCAGCTAAAGAAGCCTATTAAGTGTGCCAATTAAGTGCAAGATGAAGATGAGAGACAATAAACAACAGAATAGAAGTCAAGGTAAGTATAATAATGATCGAAGTTAGGGTTTGTGAAGAGAGATAGAGAAAGAGAGTGAGAGAGGAGGAGGAGGAGGAGCAATTGGGGATAAAGTATGTGGAGGAAGTGTCCGTGAGAGGGCCGTGCGGGAAAGACAAATGGTGAATATCGGACTGAAGATGACAGAGAGAGAGAGAAAGGGCTTACTCCAGGTAGACCCTTACCTGCTCTGAGACACGAGCACCTCACACAAAAAGGAGGAGGAATAAAACAAATATATAGAACTACACAGATAAATGATGATACTGAAAAAATACATAAAACAAAATAACACGAATAAAAAGGTATAAATATAATAACTAATGAAGGAGAAAAGTGAGGGTATGAGTACTCAAAATACATTAATAATAAGAACAGAACATGATTTCAAACCAATCACGAAGGGGGGCGAGAGGAAGGTGGAATGGTGAGGAGGGTGGAGAGGCTACAGGAGGAGGAAATCAGGGAACAGTACAGGAGAGCAGTAGAAAGACGACTAATTGGGTTCGACCTGGGAGATATGGAGGAAGTGGAGGAGATAAGCAAGGTGTTTAAGGAAGAGATCTGTGCAGCATGTGAGGAGGTGTGTGGAGTGAGGAGAAGAGGGAGGGGAGTGGAAGGTACAGCATGGTGGACAGAAGAGGTAAAAATAGGTGTGGAAGACAAGAAGAAAGCATATAGAGAGTGGTTGGGTACTAGAAGGAATGAAGATTTGGAGAGGCAGAAACGAGCGAGGTACGTGGAGAGAAACAGAGTGGTGAAGAGATTATTGAAGGAAAGTAAGAGAAGAGTAGATGAGGAATTTGGAAGGAATCTGAGTGTAAAATGGAGGGAGTGTAAGAAACTGTTCTTGAAAGAAGTCATGAAAGTTAGGGAAGGTAGCAAGGGAAACAGTAAGGGTGTGAAAGATAAGAATGGGAGAATGCTAGCCGAGAAGCAAGAGAGAGTCGAAAGATGGAGGGAGTACTTCAATGAGTTGCTAATTGTAAGGAATGAAGAGCCAGCAAACATTATTGGATATGGTATGGGAGGGAGAAGAGGAGAAGTAGTGGAGGAGGAGGTGGGGATCAGGAGGTCAGAAGTGTGGGAAGCTATGAAAAAGTGAAGTTGGGGAAAGCACCAGGAACAGGTGGAGTGTGTGGGGAAATGTTGAGGTATGGTGGTGAGATAGTGATCGAATGGGTATGGAAAACGTGCAAACTAGCATGGGAGAAGGGAAATGCACCCGATGACTAGAAGACTGGCATAATAGTCCCCCTATATAAGGGCAATGGGGATAGAGGAGTGTGTGGTAACCACCGAGGAATATGTCTTTTAAGCGTAGTAGGGAAGGTGTACAGTAGGGTAGTGATTGAGAGAGTGAGAGTGAGAATGGAGAAATGGATAGGGGATGAGCAGGGAGGTTTTAGGAAGGGAAGTGATGTGTAGATCAGATTTTTACCCTGAATTGTATTGTGGAGAAATATCAGAAGAAGCAACAATGGACTTGGAGAAGGCCTATGACAGAGTGGATAGAGAAGGCATATGGAGAGTACTTAGAATATACGGAGTAAATGGCAAGTTGCTGAAAGCAGTGAGGAGCATGTATGGGGGTGCAAAGGCGGCAGTACAAAGGAGTACAAAGGAAATCAAGCAACAACAGGTCTGGTGACCCTTCTAGGCTGCTTGTCCTTCAAAACACTGAGGATTAAGTGTCCAAACGGTGATTTAGAGTGGGTAAGGGAACATTGGAAAGGGAACTACTGCCCTGGAACTAATGTCCCTGGCAGGATTGGGAAGTTAGTAGGGGACAGATGGGTTAGTAACTGAGGGGAGGATAAAATAAAGTTATTCATTTACAAACGCAGTCAGTCGCGGGTTTGATGCGAGATATTTGTCTATGCGAAGTTTAAATGAATCAACGGTGCTGCAGTCTATAACATCTCGGGGAAGCCCATTCCATAAGTTGACAACTCGATTGAAGAAGACATTTTTAGCTTTGTGTGAGTTAAAAGAATTGCCAATAATTTTGCACCCGTTTCCCCGCGTGTAATTAGATTGCTCGATAGTGAAGTACTTACTACAGTTCATAGTGTCGATGCCTTTGATGATTTTGAACACTTGAATTAAGTCGCCTCTTAATCTGCGCTGGGTTAAAGGAAGTAGATTTAATTCTCTAAGACGCTCCTCGTATGGTTTGTTCTTTAGGCTAGGTATCATTTTGGTAACTCTACGTTGAACTCGTTCTAGCTTGTCTATATCTTTTTGGTAATAAGGGCACCAGGATTGAACGCAGTATTCCAGAAGAGGGCGGACTAAGGAATTTTAAAGGGTTAGGATAACATCTTTGGATTTATCGTCAAATGACCTGCCTATAAAGCCAATTAATATGTTTGCCTTCTTAACAACCTCTGAACATTGTTGACTTGGTCTTAGGTTACTCGATATTGTTACTCCTAGATCGGTTTCTCTGTATATATTCTTAAGCTGAGTGCCATTCATCAAATAGTTTGCTTTCACATTTTGGTATCCGATATGTAGTACTTTACATATATCCGCATTGAAACTCATTTGCCAAATTTGGGCCCAACATGACAACTTATCTAGATTGTGTTGCATATCGTCAACTTGTTCTTTTGAGAGTACGCTATTTGCAATTTTTGTATCGTCAGCAAATTTTGAGATTGTAGAGGTGAGACCCTCATCTATGTCGTTGATGTAAATTAGAAAGAGAATTGGTCCAAGTACCGATCCCTGGGGTACCCCGCTACTTACATTGGTCCATTTAGATGCCTTACCGTTTATGACTACCCTTTGCTTTCTGTCGCGGAGCCAATTTTCTATCCATTTCAACACATCGTCTTGTATTCCATGCGCTTTTAGTTTTAGCTGTAAATGTTTGTGGGGACCTTTGTCAAAGGCCTTTTGAAAATCAAGGTATATATTATCTACAACTTTACTCTAATCGTAGAGGTTGAGGATATCGTGGAAGAAGTCTAAGAGGTTTGTTAACCCTTAATTAGCGGCGAGCAACATAAGTCGAGTTAAAAAAAGCTGGACTATGTGGCGGCGCTCGACATAACTCGAGTGGCAATTTCAGCACGTAATGTGGCTGAGAGAGAGACAAGTGGTGGCAGGAGACTAGCGAGCGTATGACTGCTCCAGACCACCGCGGCGAACCTACTGACACAAATCTCAGCTCCCTCCTCCCTCTCTCACTCGCTACATACTCAATTATGTACTGAAAGTACCGAATACCTGCTTTTTGCACTCGCTTGGCACGGTTATTGCAAGAAAACTATCCATCATACAAGGATCGTTATGGTGTCATTCGAAAGCTCTGTTTATGCCCTTTCAGGGATAGGTACTTGTTTTACGTTCTGGGTCTTATTTAGGCATGAAAATGATCACGTAAACAGCCCTATTTTGGCTAAAAACACCCCGCTGTGCGGTACACATAAATAAACCGCATAGGCCGCTCGTAAGGTGTTAAACAGGAACTTTTTTTACGAAAGCCGTGTTGAGTATCTTTAAGTATGTTATTTTCCTCTAAGTGATTTACGAGTCTGTCTCTTATGAGTGTTTCTAGCATTTTACATACAACTGAGGTTAAGCTAATTGGACGATAGTTACAGGGTAGGGATTTGCTGCCTTTTTTGAATATCGGTGTTATGTTGGCTAGCTTCCACTGATCAGGCATAGTTCCAGACTGCAAGGATTTATTGAATAGCAATGTCAGTGGTTTAGAGAGCTCATCCTTAACCCGGGAGCTGCGGGGAGACTCTTAAGAGTTCCCCCGGCGCACTGCGGGGAGACTCTTAAGAGCAGAGACTTTGAACACGTACCAAAACCGCGCGTTTATAGCCAGGCGGCTGAAAATTGGTGTGGGTATAGTACTACATGTCAACTCTCGATACCACCCCGCCAAACGCTCGCCCCGCACTCGTGCAAGCACCACCGCGCCAGTAACCACGCACTAGTCATGGAGCCTACACGTCCCTCACGCTCGCTCCCTGATGACACAACCAGCCCTCCTTCTGGTGGTGTTAGCCACCGTGGAAGGCAGAGGGTGGCTGCCAAAGACCCTAGCTACCAGTACGACACGCCCTACAGCTCAGAGGACGAATCACCAGCACCAAAAGCACGTAAAACACGTGCAAGCAGGGCAATGGCACAGAGGTCATTGGTCTTTCGGGACACTGCCACCACGACCCCGGCCACTGCAACAACCACTACCACCACCACTGCCACCACTGCCACCCCTGCCACCCCTGCCACCGGTACCAGCGACGCAGGAGGCCGCCCTAGGGCTGCATTACCTGCGGGGGCAGGAAAAATGAAAGGCACGGGCGTAGGGAAAAGAACCCGTACGCCAGCCACAGTGCCCCTACCACCACCAACACCACCAGCCGCCCTTGGCCCGGCTGCCCCTGCCGCCCCTGCTGCCCCTGCCGCCCCTGCCGCCCCTGCTGCCCCTGCCGCCCCTGCCGCCCCTGCCCAAGGAACAGGGAAGGGGAAGGGGAAAGGGAGAGGGAAAGCGACTGGGAAAGCGACTGCTGGCCCTGGTGTCCCTGCCGGCCCTGCTGCCCCTGCCGCCCCTGCCGCCCCTGCTGCCCCTGCCGCCCCTGCCGCCCCTGCCGCCCCTGCCCAAGGAACAGGGAAGGGGAAGGGGAAAGGGAGAGGGAAATCGACTGCTGGCCCTGGTGTCCCTGCCTGCCCTGCTGCCCCTGCCGGCCCTGCCGCCCCTGCCGCCCCTGCCCAAGGAACAGAGAGAAGGGCGACAGGCACCACCATCATCTTGCCATCAAGGCCACGCACCACTGCTGCCCCTGCCGCCGCCGCCCCTGCCGCCGCCGCCCCTGCCGCCGCCCCTGCCACCACCTCTGCTGTCCCTGTCCATAAGACTCCCGCACGTGCCAAAGTGACCCGGAAAAACTCTTACACCATCTAAGTATGCCGCCCTGCTGTTTGATGGTGATTCGCAGGACATTGGCAGCCCGGGTTTCGACGACGAAGCCCTAGCACGGGACCAAGGGTGGGGGGATTTGGGAGTGGACAGTGGGAGTGAGTCCGACGTCGGTGACGAAAACGAGGAAGGGCATCGTCTGTCAAGTGAAGAGGAGGGTAATGATGATGAAGTGCTGTATCGCGACCATGGAAGCGATATTTCAGACGCAGAAGCAGACGCAGACGACATTCCGATCCCTGGCATGCCTTCGTTCGATTGGTCTGACGGGGTCAATTTTGTACCTGACGTGCCCCAGTTCAATCCTGGGACGTCAGGAACAACTGACGACTGGCCCTGTGATGATCAAGCGAACGAAAGCGACTTCTTCCTCGCTTTTTTCGACATGGAGGTAATGACGTACATCGTTGCCCAAACAAACGCCTACTACAGGTGGGTGTTTGGCAGATTGGACGTCCTTTCTCCAAAAGCGAGAATACGAGGCTGGGTGGATACGACTGTGGCAGAATTTCTGACGTTCTTTGCCTTGTTGTTCCTCATGCCTCTGATCAAGAAGCATGTGTTGCAACACTACTGGAAGCACGACCCTCTCATCGCCACCCCAACTTTCAATAAGTTCATGACTCGTGACAGATTTTTGTTGCTGCTAAGATTGATGCACTTTGCAGACAACGAAAATCCTAACAGGATTGACAGGATATGGAAAGTTCGGGATGTGTTCACCATGTTGTTGGAGAGGTATAGGAAATACTTTTACCCCTTCCTCAATTTGGTGATTGATGAGTCGCTCGTGCTCTTCAAAGGACGTCTTGTTTTCAAGCAGTATATCCCCTTGAAGAGGCATAGGTTCGGAATCAAGCTCTTCGTGTTGTGCGACTGTGAAACTGGAATAGTGCTTGACATGATCGTGTATACAGGAACTGACATTGACGTACCGAAAGCCGCTGCCAATGACCCCATGGGCATGTCAGGTGCCATCGTCAGGAAAATGTTGGCACCTTACCTGGGCAAAGGCCACATCATCTACACTGACAACTGGTATACTTCTCCTGCTCTCTGCCAGTTTCTTTATGACAACCAAACGGGGTCATGTGGGACTGTCAGAAAGACAAGAAAGTTTATGCCAAAGTTCACAGGTGATGTCATTCCTCTCACAGATGCCTCCTCCAGTGACACACCTTCAGAAGACGACCTGGCCCAGGAACACCGCGAGAGGCATGTGCGAAGAAGGCGACGAAAGGGGCAGAAATACAAGCAGCTCGAGAAGTGTGGGAAACTGATAGCCCTGAAGTGGAAGGATAAGCGAGACGTCCACCTGCTTTCCACCGTCCACACAGGTGCCCAGGTGGATTCTGGCAAAATCCACTACCGAACCAGGAAGACAATCTACAAGCCCGACATGGTAGTGGACTACACCAAAAACATGCGCCTGGTGGACAAGTCTGACTGTCAGCTGTCAGGTGTTGAGTGTCTGAGGAAGACTGTGAAGTGGTATCACAAGCTCTTCCTCCACCTAGTTGACATAACGATGCTGAACGCCTACAACTTGTGGTTGGTGAAGAAGGATATGGCCCCAAACCAGAAGCTGAAATTCCGGGAGTTCGTGTACAACGTCTCCTACCAACTCCTGGAGAAGTATGGCACCACCACTCACAGACGTACGGCATGGCGTGGGGATCACGTTCCTGACCGCATCCAGCTGGGTGTCGAAAGACACTACACAACCAACACCGAGCTGATTGGCACTCGTCACAGGCAGGTGCAGTGCACCGTCTGCAGCTCCAGTGTGAGGAAACCCCATGTAACCAAAAGAGTCACCTCAATGTGCGCCGAGTGCAAAGTTGCACTCTGCCTGGGTGACTGCTTCAGGGACTACCACACCTTCAAGAACTACTGAGTGTCGGCCCCTGCCCTGCCCTGCCCTGGACTCGCCCCGTGCCCTGCCCTGGACTCGCCTCCTGCCCTGCCCTGCCCTGGACTCGCGCCCAACTTACCTGACCTGACCTAATTGATCACGCTACCTCATAATGTAACATATATATTATATAATGTATAAGTTCCAAAGATGTCCCTGTGATATAGCTTTTACATTATATAATTGTATGTTTCATTATTTAGTTTATAAGTTTCAAAGATTTACATGTAATATGCCTTATTTTTTTAGTATATCAATATATATGTTTGTTATTAGCCTAAGTAATGTGTATATAATTATTTTCTTACCTCAAATGAATTGTACAAAAATAATATGTTTCAATAAATCATGTCAAACCTACTATGATAATAAAATAAAACAATAAAAAAAGAAAAAAAGAAAACAAGGTCATGTCATTGTATTCTTACAATATGATATATTCTATGAATATTTCATATTGTTTGAATACAATGGCATGATCTTGTAAAAAAAAAAATTTATAAAATTTTTTCTAGACAATATAAAACCTTCCCCATAACCCCCTCCTGGATTCGATCCCAGTACCCTCGTACACTTTGAGTTTTCCAGTCCGCGACCTTACCAACCATGCCACAGGAGCTCATACCAAATATCACTCAAAACTTCGTGTCTACAATCGAAATGACAATACAAAAAAAAAATGAATTATCCCACCAATTTACGTTTGTAAATTGATGGGATTATCAATTATATCATGCCAAGGTTTATAATAGTTTGTCTCTGTCAAGAATTAGTAATTATATAACTTTATTCTGTCAAAAATTGCCCAAACACTCAGCAAAATTGCCCCTCTCAGTGTGACTCCACTCATTTTCACACGGTCAGGCGGTCACGAGGTGACCCTTGCCGCTCCTTGATTCTCCAGCTAGAGCAGCTCTGTCTGGGAACAAAATTGGTATAAATACAATAATGGATAAAATACTCTTCACAAATACATTTGTATTGTATAATATTGTAAATAAAAATGAATAATAACTGTGTGGGTGTCGAAAATTGCTCAACCAGCTTTCTTATGTCTCGCCTACGCGCGTATATTGGATTATACATAGTCATGACTGTCATACAAATAATTGCAGTAGGTCTCGAATATACATTTAGATTGCATATTACTTCGAAATAAATAAGTAAACGTTTCTCTGGTGGCAATCTACCCTTTCGCAGGTGTAAGGAGACACCAGTCTATATTTAGCTCTCTATCACAACAGGCAATCTGCCTGTGTTGACTCAGCACCGTCGCTGGTGGTCTATAAATATAGTACTTTATTTACAGTCAATGGCCTACATGTTTCTGTGGTACTTCACATGTGTCTAAAATGCAATGTCTGCTTGCATAAAAATGCAATTCTGAAGTCCATTTATATGTACGACATACGCATGTCTCAGTTTCTCTCTCTCTCTCTCTCTCTCTCTCCATTCCTGACTCATGTTATTGTAGACCTGTTGATGGCAACGAACACCAGCCATCTGGTAGACATAAGGGTCAAAATACCAAACATCAATACGCCTGGGGCGCCTCCACAATTATCACTAAGCTGGTTATCTATCTAGAGATCTGCCTGACTTCCATCTCTCCACGACTCACTCACTCACTGCACCCCTGCATGCCTCCCTCCCACCCACCCACCCCCAACCCCCCCTTTCAGGCTTCCGTCTGCTAGAAACACATTCACAATTTGCGTAAATATCGCATCAATTGGGCTATATGCGGTATATTCCTTGTTATATGGGACGCCTACATATGTACACTTTATTATAGCATGAGAGTGCTCTAAATACAAGATTGACGTGATATTTATGGCGTAACACACCCTCTCCCCCTTTCATTCCCACCACAACTCACTCACACCTTGGTTCACGCATAGAAACTCATTGATAATGTGCGTAAATATCGCATGAATTGGTTTATATGCGGTATATATATTTTGATATATGGCACGTATACATACGTACAAGTCTGTATTATAGCGTGACAGTGCTCTACGTACAAGATATACGTGATATGTATGGCGTAAACCACACTCTCAGCTCATAAATTGCCGCCAAACCTCCAACACATCTTCATTCCCGCCTAAATATTCTCTTATAATTCCCTTATATATTGCAATTTTTGGTCACTATGAGGCATATTCATTGTTATATGGGTGCCCTACACATGTATACATACTCTAAATAGCCTAAAAGGGCTCGAAAAGGAGATATACGTGATAATACGCGGTAACCCACCCCCTCCTCCCTCTCCTTCTATCCCCTGCGCGCGTAAATATTCGGCAGGGAAATCTCGCCGCTCGATGACAATCTAGCCGCGCGGTGCCATTCGCTCCACATTTTTCAACTACGGACCGTTCCCCTACCCCCCCCAGACATTTTTTGGGGGGTCAAATATATATGGGCCGATGCACGCAAACATTCCCTACACGATGATGTACTTTTTATCGAAATTGGCAATAGGTCCCAAAAATCATAGGTGCGCACAGTCTTACCCTGTAGAAAACCCCCTGTGCGCCGCGGAGAGGTTAACTTCCTTTAGGACTCTAGGTGACATTGTATCAGGTTCAGGCGTTTTATTTACCTTGAGTTTATCTAAACAATCTACTGCTCTGTATGGTGATATTGCTTAGAACATCTGAAGATCAATCTGAATCGGCGCTGGTGTAGGGATATCACAGAGTCTTGTAAAACTGATGCAAAGAAGGTATTGAGGCATTACTTATTGTACTTCGTCCTTGTGTATTCTATTTTCTCAACTAACGGTCCAACAGTTGCAGTAACTACTTTTCTTTCTGATGTAACTATAGAATTATTTCGGTTTGGTTTTTACTTTGATTCGCAACGTTGTAACTCCCAGGGTCTTTTTACTTTGCTTAACTAACTTGTGGAGAATGAGCAGAGCGAGTTTTTTTTTACCTGAGTGTTAGGTTGAAACAGGGGTGTGTGATGTCCCCGTGGTTGTTTACTGTATATATGGATGGAGTCATGAAAGAAATACTAGGAAGAGCAGTGGATGTTGGCGTATCGCTGAAAAGGGAGGGAAATGAGTGGAAGCTGCCTATACTACTGTTTGCGGATGATACAGTTCTGATGAGCGATAATGAATGGGAGTTGCAGGGTCTGGTAAATTAGTTTGGAACAGTGTGCGAAAAACGGAATTTGAAGATAAATGCGGGGAAGAGAAAGGTTATGGTCTTCGAAAGGGGTGAAGTCACAGAGTGTGAGGTGAAGTTGAACGGTCAAGCTATGGAGATCGTCAGCTCTTTAACACCTTAAGAGCAGGTGGAGGAGTATTTGATGTTACGCCCAGCGGGGGGGTTTTACCGTAAACGAGCTTGTTTCCGTGCTCGTTTTCATGCATAAAGAAGAGCCAGAGCGTAATACAAGTATGCATCCCTGAAAGGGTGTTAATTCAGCTTTCCAATGACACCAGAACCATCCTTCTACGATCACTGGTTGTCTTGCAACGATCGTGCAACCGAAGGGCAAAATCGGTAAAATACGGTCATTTTCTGACATTATTACGTGTGAAACGAGTGAGAGACGGTGGAGTACAAAGGAGTACAGCTCAGTAGCTCCACGGCCACCGTGGTGAGCGGTCATGAGGTAACCTACGCTCCTACCACTGTTCCGCTCTCTCTCAGAGCACATTACGTGCTCAAAATTGCACTCGACAATAGCCGTGACCCGCCACATAGGCCACATTTATTTCACTCGACAATTGCCGGGTGCCGCCAGTTAAGGGTTAAGTATCTGGGCAGTGTGTTGAGTAAAGATGGGACTATGGATGAAGAAGTGCGGGAGAGGGTGCAACAGGAAGAGGGTTGTAGGAATGTTGAAAGCAGTAACATGAAATACAGTGGTCAGTATGGAAGTGAAGAAGTCCTTGCATGACAGCGTGGTAATCCCGACACTGACTTACGGAAGCGAAGCATGGACGTTCGGGAAGAGACTCAGACCAAGAGTGAGAGCGGTGGAAATGAGTTACTTGAGAAGTGCGTGCGGAGTTACACTGGGGATAGACAGACGAATGAGGAAGTAAGAATGTGGTGTGGAGGTAGATGTGCTGGAAAGTGTGAAAAGGAACAACTTGAGATGGTTCGGCCATATGGAACGTATGGGAAGCGAGAGAATGACTAAGAGGGTGTACGAGAGCGAGGTGGAAGGACAGAGCGGGAGAGGTAGACCGAAGGAGAGGTGGAAGGATGGAGTGAGGAAGTAAATGAATGAAGGCGGTGCTGGTTGGGAGGAGGGGCATCGACTGACTGGGGACAGGATGGGGGCGGTTCGTTCGTGGCCACCCCTTCGGAGGTCACGGCGTCAGGCAATAGATAGTGAGATAGATAGACGAAGAATACGAAAATAGCACAGCATAACAAATTATACAAATACGAAGGGTTATAATATTTTAACATGAAAAATATGAGCATGGAAAAGAAAGAGCGAGACAAATATGCTAAACATTTAGGAAGTACAGTGGAAAAGGATAACAAAACAAGAACACATGATAAAAGTATGTGAAACAGAACACTGTGAAGAAATATACAATAATACAATGGAAATATTATAATATAAATAGAGGAAACAAATCATGGAAATGATACTGAAAGCTAAATAAGAAGGGTAAGATGAAAGGCATGCTGTGAGAAGACTGGAGAGTATCGGGCAGAAGATGACAGAGTGAGAGAGTCCAGAGAGACGCTCACTGATATTGATGTGAATAAAATAAGATAACAAATATATAGAATAATTTTGAAACAATTGGAACTATAGTTAGGGAAAACAAAAAACAGTTTAAAGATACAAAACTAAAGAGGGCTTAATGTGAGACCATGTTAAGAAGCAAAACAGTCTCTCTCATTCTCCAATTTTTTCTTTTCTCTGCCTGTCTCTCTCTCTCTCTCTCTCACACACAAACACACACACACATACAGGATTAACGCCAAAAAGTTGGGTACATTTGTGAATCCATCTCCTTCCCAAACTGTCAGTGAGTCTCATAAACCCACTTATCAAGCTCCACCACCACACCACCACCACCAGCCAACCAGCCAGTCAGTGAGGTGGGACTACATTTTCCCCACTCTCACTACTTTAACCTTACAGAACTTTCTGGATATATCCAAAAGTAAATTTGGCAGAGTGCTCGGGAAATGATCTAGGATGCATAGTTGGAAAGTGGAACATTTATATAAGTTCCTCTCTCTCATCACTATCACAGTTATTATGCATTATATTTATTCCAGTGTCTGTCTTATCCAGAAACTCGTATGGGCATATCAATATTTCATAGTATTGCTTACTTTACAGACTATATCAGTCACTTCTACTTCACTCTACACTTTAATTTTAACTTACATCATCTTTTGGTAAACTTAAACTCATTGATAATAACTTTCCTACACGTTTCTTTCCTTGAGCCAACATATACAGTAACTCCAGTTCCCAATAACTATAACAGTAGCGACTCCCAATGGCACTTTTAGCCTAGCCAATGTTGTCGACCTCCACAACTTTCCTTCCTGCTTTACACACAACGTCATACACTCACAAGCTCACTAACTACAACCTGAATGACCAACAGCACCAATTCCTCCACCACCACACTCCTTCCGTCATAAATTGATCCGTCCCCTCTATGAACTAACCAGTAAATCTTCTTGTGGTCATTGTCCTTCCTCCTCTCCTACCTGTTCACACAATATCTTGTCCTGGTTCCTCTGCTTATATTATTTTCTCCTACGGTAGTTCATTGATTTGCCCTGCTCTACTGTTATCCCTACATAATTATATCCCCCTCGTCTATTTGCTAACTGGTTCCCTCAGCTTCGTTTTGTCAACCAAGTTTTCCTTATCTGTCTTGCTTCTCCTCTTCCTATAGTTATAGAATAGGGAATAATAAAGTAACATGGGGCAAAATGTTAAAAGATATTGTTTTTCAGTCAATAGATTAAAAGATAAATTGTTAAAAATTGTGCGCTGCGATGCAAGAGAGACAGAAACATGGTCTAAATTATTAATTAAGTTAATTAGAAATAACATTTTCTCGCTTAAAAATGAATTTAATTTTCAGATTGTGTAGACTATAATTATAATAAGCTTAAAGCTGATTTAATACATGTACAATAAATCATGTTTGTAAATCCACATACAGTAGATAAAGCCAGCAATTAATTATAGCTTCACGTGTAAAGGACATTTTTATCTTTGAAACATCCAAACAGAATTAGGCCTAAAGGGGAACATATTACAATAAAAGTATGTGTGGTAATTCTGGGTTTATGAAAGTCAAAATATTCTGAATGATTGATAATTCAATCCTATGATACATACTTAGAAACAATGGAACAGGTGATATTAAAGTTTCTGTATAAGACCAATGTGCATTGCAAAATTATACATCTTAAAATAAATTTCATTAAAAGACCAAGATATATCGCTTTATTGCCGGAGCAAAATTTGCTACCACTAAAACTCTGTCAGAACAAGTCGTAAATTGCTTAAAATACAGTAAAAGGACCCATTGAAAAATACATTGTAATGACCATCAAGAGAAGAACTGGCAATAACTATTACTTGGTGTGGGACAATCATGTAGAAGTTATATTGATTAAAATAAATTATCATCCAGAAAGATACACCCGGTAAATAGCTTCGGTTTTCAACTTAGTATACCAATTGGACTTTAGAGTTAGTATATTCAGAGCTTTGCTTTATTATAGATTACACTTTGACTGATGCGTAAACAGTGTGGAATTATTTCATAAATCAGTCTACCTATGTTAATAATGCCGCACTTAGCTTCTACTCGACATAGTTAAGTATATTTTGATTAAAAATCTCAACTTAAAGATGCCCTTAAATTTCTCCTGTTCAATACATATGTTAGATTCGGGCCTAAAATTTTCTACACAATTTATTAGGGAATTTCTATGGGTTGAAAATTATTTAGCCCTTTTAATGCAGATTTATTCTTGCTCGCTTTAGAAATTTACATATATAAAAGACTTTAGTTGACAGTAGCAATGAAAAATAAAAGCCAGGACCAATTAGCAAATTGCGAACTTATTAAGACTAATAGTAGTAGATAATCTTGATGATTATTCTCGTTTGGCATATTTGTTAAATTTTAATCAAGTTGCGAAACTTATTTATCCGAATTCTATTCCCCTCTATGGCGGATTTAAGGGAGATAAGTTTACTCTAGGCTACCTAAGACTGAAAAGGTCCGCTCATATAAAATATAAATTAATAATAATAGCGGGAGTGTAACTCACTATTAAAATCACCATAGAATATTGCAGTTAGGCAAGGTGGAAATGCTGATGGAGGTGCTGATGGATGGTAGGCAAATGGCTACTATTCGAACACCATTGGATGTTTACCTTAAGGTGACTGCATGAGTGCACCTGAACAAATAATAAATAAATAAGTAAGGTTGAAGAAAGTTAAATCATGATAATAAGGCTTAGCTGTCAGTCGGTCTGTCTGTAGGATGAAGTTGAGTTTAAGTTAATGATGAGAGCTGGATGAAACCGGAACCAGGATCGCGGCGAACTTAAGGAGTGGAGTTGTTGCTAGGACGATGTATAAAAGTGGTCTGACGCGGTGCGCCACGATCCGAGACGTCATTGTCTTATGGTACGAATCTAGCGGCTACTGCTAAGTTAGTAGCGGATATCTAGCGGTAAATATCGCACCGCTTTCATAATATTACGGCATGATTTATATGATAAATCATATATGCATTCCTAAAGACTCTTAAATACTATACTTTCGTATAATAGGCCTTATTTAACATATTAAGCTTACATACTGTACAAACTGTATTTTAGGGTATGATACATAGAAAATGTAGGTTATACGACTGACTATCGTGAATCAACGATACACTCCCCCCCCCCCCCCCCCAAACACAATACCTGAACCCCACCTTATATCTAGAGTTGCCCAGAAGCAATCTTGTGTCGCCACATATCAACGGCGCCACGAGCTGCGCGTCTGGGTCTAGTCTCGATCCGAGGCGGATCCCCAACGGGTTGTGGTGGATCGACTAAATCAGCGTCATCAGATCCAGCATCATCAGGTGGAGCTTCTCCATGTGTAGAAGAGCCAAGCTCCATAGCTTTCAGTCGTGCGACCGGACGAATTGTAGTCCCAGTAGCTGTCTTGAGCAGCGCCACTCGCCCTACTGAGCCCTCGCCCTCGTACACCTCCACTACGCGGCCCAACTTCCAATATAATCTAGGACTATCATCATGGATGAACACTATCTCGCCTACAGAGGGTGCTGATGGTTGACCAGCAGTCTTAGTTGCCCTCTCACGTAGTGCCAATAAGTAGTCATTTACCCATCTCTTTTTAAAATCACCTATAACCCAAGAAATATACTGGTACCGTCGTGACACCGCAGCCTCTGTGAACATCGAAGGGTCCTCTAACTCTGCTTGTGACTGCAAGTCAGTAGGAAAGGCAGGCAATGGCTTGCCATAGAACAAATGATAGTGGCAGTGGTTCTTGCAGGTCGGTATATACATAAGTGAGAGGACGATCGTTAACAACCGCCTCGACTTCAGTGAGCACAGTTCGCTCCTTTTTAACAAGGCGCGTTCTGCAGCCGCCCGTAAGCCTGACTTCACGATGCCTACGCACCGTTCCCACATTCCACCAAACCACGGCGCTTTGACTGGTATGAGTTTCCACTCCCATTTCCGCTCTCCTAAGTAAGCAACAACTGTTGGATCGTCGCTAATATCTTTCAAGTACCTGGAAGCTTGAAGAAAAGTGGGAGCATTGTCGCTGAGTATCAAATGAGGGAAGGAACGACGTGCACAAAATCTCCTGAATGCCAGCATAAACTCTTCACAAGACATATTGTCACAGAGTTCTAAATGTATTGCACGTGAAGTGGCACAAGTAAATAGCAACACATAAACCTTGTCCAGTTCCCTAGTTCTCAGTGCGCCGGTATAGTCTAGTCCTGTAACTCTGAAGGGTTCTAGATGATTAACGCGACACTCTGGCAAGGGTGGAGCAGGTCCAGTCGTAAATGGTCTTCCTTTTAGTCTACGGCACACCACACACCTTTTGACTACTCGTCGAACTACCTGCCGAACTCTGGGTATCCACCAGTTGAGACGCAATTTAGAAATAACGTGGTGGACCCCGTAGTGCATTACTTCCTCGTGTGTGCGTTGTACCAGTAGATCGGTGACATGGTGTGTTGCAGGCATCAGGATAGGATTGTTGGCACAGTCGTCTACACCTGACCACTTTAGACGTCCCTCACATCTAATAATGTCATTCTTCAGGTGTAGCCTTAGTTGACGCACAATGTTAGGCATTTTAATCTTACCAGAACTTCTCATGGACTCTAATTCCTGACTGAAGGATTCCCTTTGAACCCATCTAATTAGTGTTACCTCAGCTGCTTTTATTTCTGCATTTAAGCTTTGACCCAGATTGCAGAGTCGTCCTTGTAGCCTGGCCTTTATGTTGGTGATATAACGCAACACCCAAGCTACGACCCTGACTAATTTATTGTACCCACCGATCCTTACACACTCTACCATAGGACTCGGTGTTGATGTCGGTTGAATGACAGCTGTCACCGTTTCTAAAGGCAAAGCTAACTCAACCTCGGCATTCCATACAGCCCAATCCCCTTCGTGGAGCAGCCATTTTGGGCCTTGCCACCACAGGTCGGACTTAATCAATTTGGACGCCGTTACTCCCCTACTTATTAAGTCACTGGGGTTGTCCTTGGTTGGTACATAATGATAGAAGGCGTTTGGTAGTAGGGATCGTATTTCATCCACCCTATTGCGCACATAGACGGGCAATGTCCTTTGACTATGCACCCAGCTTAGTGCAATTTGGCTATCGCACCATACGTGTACCGCCCTTAGTTGCAGTTCCTTATCGTATGAAGTGCGTACATGATTAACCAAACGTCCCAATAGCAGCATGGCAGTTAGTTCCAATTTGGGAATCGTGACCCCCTTTACCGGTGCAACCTTAGCCCGGGCGGTGAGTAAATTAATCCCAAACGAGGTAACACAATAAATAGCTACTCCATACGCTGTGGCACTCGCATCACAGAATGCATGTAAAGACATGGGTCCAAATGCGGCCACTTGGCGCGGTAACTCTAATGTACATAGGGTGTTATAATCTTCTAGTAAGGACCTACCCTGTTCAATAAGATCATCGGGTAAATTTTCGTCCCACCCCACGTTGCGTCTCCATATTTCCTGTATTAGAATCCTAGCTCTGATGGTAACAGGTAATGCTAAACCTAAAGGATAAAAAAATTGGGCGACTTTACTCAACAGACTACGTTTTGTGTGCGTCCCTGCCTGTTCAGTATAATCTTTGTTCCGGTACATCAGTATGTCTTTCCCTGGTTGCCATATCATCCCCAAGATTCTGGCAAATTCTTGGTTATCAGAAGCTACCCCATCTATTATGAGACCATCCCGAAGCAACACAGAATTTGAAACCCACTCGCGGAGAAACAGATGAGCCTCAGTGAACAACCTACTAGCCTGCCTATAGCTTGCGACTAGTTCCTTTTCACTATCACTAGACCCCTGTAAATTGTCTACATATAATCCGCGAGCGAGTTCAGTCGTGTCTTCTTCAGAATCCTCAAGATGTTTTTTAATGGTCGCGTTTCATAGAAATTGTGAACATGTTGCGTCAAACAAGACTACCTTAAACCGATAGGTTAGTATGGGACTCTCAGTGTCGTAGATGTTTTTGAACCAGAGGAACCGGGTGACGTCTCTATCCCCCTTCTGCAGTTTCACCATCAAGAAGGCCTTTTCTATATCGCTGGTGAATGCGTATCGTCCCAGTCTAAATCGCAGTAATTGCTGAGATAGATCCGACACCATTGAAGGGCCGGTCAATAGACAGTCATTTAGACTGGGACTATGGCCTAGGTGGGCTGAGCAGTCATATACCACTCGGATGGGAGTGGTAACACTATCCTTCTTTACCCCATGATGTGCGAGGTAATGGACCTTCCCGGCACTCCCTGGTTCATCCACATCGACGACCTCGATAAACCCTCGGTCGAGATAATTTTTAAAAACCTCGTCATAAGCCTTGTAGGTGCTAGGTTCTTGGGTTAGTTTCCGCTGCAAGGCGCGTAACCTACCCAACGCTAAACCATAATTAGTGGGTAAACTGATATTTCATGTTTCCAGGGTAGACAAACTTCGTATTGCTTTTCCGTGGTCAAGTAACGCACAGATTCCGAGAACTTCTCGATCGCGAATTTTGATTCCTGGTCATTCTCCACAGGTTTAATTCCTATGTGGTCTAGTTTCCACAGTCTTTCTAGATTGAACTCGGCAGCTAACTTTGGGTCCTCAATGTGAGTATCATCTTCGGTGAACTCTTCTGCCGCGGTCGTGCTCATCCTCAACACGGATACCGTGTCAACCAGAACATTTGACTGGGTAGTTTGGACTGTACCGCTCATGCAGTATACAAACT
>CM064580.1:6098450-6198739 GCA_032716605.1 Paralithodes platypus
AGCTCAGAGGACGAATCACCAGCACCCAAAAGCACGTAAAACACGTGCAAGCAGGGCAAATTGGCACAGAGGTCATTGGTCTTTCGGGGGGGACAACTGGCCACCCGACGGACCCCAGGCCACCTGGCAACAACCACTCACCACCACCCACCTGCCACCAACTGCCACCCCTGCCACCCCCTTGCCACACGGTACCGGCGACGCAGGGAGGCCGGCCCTAGGGCTGCATTACCTGCGGGGGCAGGAAAAATGAAAGGCACGGGCGTAGGGAAAAGAACCCGTACGCCAGCCACAGTGCCCCTACCACCACCACCACCACCAGCCGCCCCTGGCCCGGCTGCCCCTGCCGCCCCTGCTGCCCCTGCCGCCCCTGCCGCCCCTGCTGCCCCTTAGCCGCCCCTGCCGCCCCTGCCCAAGGAACAGGGAAGGGGAATGGGAAGGGGAGAGGTAGAGCGACTGGGAAGGCGACTGTTGGCCCTGGTGTCCCTGCCGGCCCTGCTGCCCCTGCCGCCCCTGCCGCCCCTGCTGCCCCTGCCGCCCCTGCCGCCCCTGCCGCCCCTGCCCAAGGAACAGGGAAGGGGAAGGGGAAAGGGAGAGGGAAATCGACTGCTGGCCCTGGTGTCCCTGCCTGCCCTGCTGCCCCTTCTGCCCCTGCCGCCGCCCCTGCCGCCCCTGCCGCCCCTGCCCAAGGAACAGAGAGAAGGGCGACAGGCACCACCATCATCTTGCCATCAAGGCCACGCACCACTGCTGCCCCTGCCGCCGCCGCCCCGCCCGCCGCCGCCCCTGCCGCCGCCCCTGCCACCACCTCTGCTGTCCCTGTCCATAAGACTCCCGCACGTGCCAAAGTGACCCGGAAAACTCTTACACCATCTAAGTATGCCGCCCTGCTGTTTGATGGTGATTCGCAGGACATTGGCAGCCCGGGTTTCGACGACTAAGCCCTAGCACGGGACCAAGGGTGGGGGGATTTGGGAGTGGACAGTGGGAGTGAGTCCGACGTCGGTGACGAAAACGAGGAAGGGCATCGTCTGTCAAGTGAAGAGGAGGGTAATGATGATGAAGTGCTGTATCGCGACCATGGAAGCGATATTTCAGACGCAGAAGCAGACGCAGACGACATTCCGATCCCTGGCATGCCTTCGTTCGAGTGGTCTGACGGGGTCAATTTTGTACCTGACGTGCCCCAGTTCAATCCTGGGACGTCAGGAACAACTGACGACTGGCCCTGTGATGATCAAGCGAACGAAAGCGACTTCTTCCTCGCTTTTTTCGACATGGAGGTAATGACGTACATCGTTGCCCAAACAAACGCCTACTACAGGTGGGTGTTTGGCAGATTGGACGTCCTTTCTCCAAAAGCGAGAATACGAGGCTGGGTGGATACGACTGTGGCAGAATTTCTGACGTTCTTTGCCTTGTTGTTCCTCATGCCTCTGATCAAGAAGCATGTGTTGCAACACTACTGGAAGCACGACCCTCTCATCGCCACCCCAACTTTCAATAAGTTCATGACTCGTGACAGATTTTTGTTGCTGCTAAGATTTATGCACTTTGCAGACAACGAAAATCCTAACAGGATTGACAGGATATGGAAAGTTCGGGATGTGTTCACCATGTTGTTGGAGAGGTATAGGAAATACTTTTACCCCTTCCTCAATTTGGTGATTGATGAGTCGCTCGTGCTCTTCAAAGGACGTCTTGTTTTCAAGCAGTATATCCCCTTGAAGAGGCATAGGTTCGGAATCAAGCTCTTCGTGTTGTGCGACTGTGAAACTGGAATAGTGCTTGACATGATCGTGTATACAGGAACTGACATTGACGTACCGAAAGCCGCTGCCAATGACCCCATGGGCATGTCAGGTGCCATCGTCAGGAAAATGTTGGCACCTTACCTGGGCAAAGGCCACATCATCTACACTGACAACTGGTATACTTCTCCTGCTCTCTGCCAGTTTCTTTATGACAACCAAACGGGGTCATGTGGGACTGTCAGAAAGACAAGAAAGTTTATGCCAAAGTTCACAGGTGATGTCATTATGCCAAAGTTCACAGGTGATGTCATTCCTCTCACAGATGCCTCCTCCAGTGACACACCTTCAGAAGACGACCTGGCCCAGGAACACCGCGAGAGGCATGTGCGAAGAAGGCGACGAAAGGGGCAGAAATACAAGCAGCTCGAGAAGTGTGGGAAACTGATAGCCCTGAAGTGGAAGGATAAGCGAGACGTCCACCTGCTTTCCACCGTCCACACAGGTGCCCAGGTGGATTCTGGCAAAATCCACTACCGAACCAGGAAGACAATCTACAAGCCCGACATGGTAGTGGACTACACCAAAAACATGCGCCTGGTGGACAAGTCTGACTGTCAGCTGTCAGGTGTTGAGTGTCTGAGGAAGACTGTGAAGTGGTATCACAAGCTCTTCCTCCACCTAGTTGACATAACGATGCTGAACGCCTACAACTTGTGGTTGGTGAAGAAGGATATGGCCCCAAACCAGAAGCTGAAATTCCGGGAGTTCGTGAACAACGTCTCCTACCAACTCCTGGAGAAGTATGGCACCACCACTCACAGACGTACGGCATGGCGTGGGGATCACGTTCCTGACCGCATCCAGCTGGGTGTCGAAAGACACTACACAACCAACACCGAGCTGATTGGCACTCGTCACAGGCAGGTGCAGTGCACCGTCTGCAGCTCCAGTGTGAGGAAACCCCATGTAACCAAAAGAGTCACCTCAATGTGCGCCGAGTGCAAAGTTGCACTCTGCCTGGTTGACTGCTTCAGGGACTACCACACCTTCAAGAACTACTGAGTGTCGGCCCCTGCCCTGCCCTGCCCTGGACTCGCCCCGTGCCCTGCCCTGGACTCGCCTCCTGCCCTGCCCTGCCCTGGACTCGCGCCCTACCTTACCTGACCTGACCTAATTGATCACGCTACCTCATAATGTAACATATATATTATATAATGTATAAGTTCCAAAGATGTCCCTGTGATATAGCTTTTACATTATATAATTGTATGTTTCATTATTTAGTTTATAAGTTTCAAAGATTTACATGTAATATGCCTTATTTTTTTAGTATATCAATATATATGTTTGTTATTAGCCTAAGTAATGTGTATATAATTATTTTCTTACCTCAAATGAATTGTACAAAAATAAATATGTTTCAATAAATCATGTCAAACCTACTATGATAATAAAATAAAACAATAAAAAAAGAAAAAAAGAAAACAAGGTAATGTCATTGTATTCTTACAATATGATATATTCTATGAATATTTCATATTGTTTGAATACAATGGCATGATCTTGTAAAAAAAAAAATTTATAAATTTTTTTCTAGACAATATAAAACCTTCCCCATAACCCCCTCCTGGATTCGATCCCACTACCCTACGACACTTTGAGTTTTCCAGTCCGCGACCTTACCAACCATGCCACAGGAGCTCATACCAAATATCACTCAAAACTTCGTGTCTACAATCGAAATGACATATACAAAAAAAAATGAATTATCCCACCAATTTACGTTTGTAAATTGATGGGATTATCAATTATATCATGCCAAGGTTTATAATAGTTTGTCTCTGTCAAGAATTAGTAATTATATAACTTTATTCTGTCAAAAATTGCCCAAACACTCAGCAAAATTGCCCCTCTCAGTGTGACTCCACTCATTTTCACACGGTCAGGCGGTCACGAGGTGACCCTTGCCGCTCCTTGATTCTCCAGCTACAGCAGCTCTGTCTGGGAACAAAATTGGTATAAATACAATAATGGATAAAATACTCTTCACAAATACATTTGTATTGTATAATATTGTAAATAAAAATGAATAATAACTGTGTGGGTGTCGAAAATTGCTCAACCAGCTTTCTTATGTCTCGCCTACGCGCGTATATTGGATTATACATAGTCATGACTGTCATACAAATAATTGCAGTAGGTCTCGAATATACATTTAGATTGCATATTACTTCGAAATAAATAAGTAAACGTTTCTCTGGTGGCAATCTACCCTTTCGCAGGTGTAAGGAGACACCAGTCTATATTTAGCTCTCTATCACAACAGGCAATCTGCCTGTGTTGACTCAGCACCGTCGCTGGTGGTCTATAAATATAGTACTTTATTTACAGTCAATGGCCTACATGTTTCTGTGGTACTTCACATGTGTCTAAAATGCAATGTCTGCTTGCATAAAAATGCAATTCTGAAGTCCATTTATATGTACGACATACGCATGTCTCAGTTCTCTCTCTCTCTCTCTCTCTCTCTCCATTCCTGACTCATGTTATTGTAGACCTGTTGATGGCAACGAACACCAGCCATCTGGTAGACATAAGGGTCAAAATACCAAACATCAATACGCCTGGGGCGCCTCCACAATTATCACTAAGCTGGTTATCTATCTAGAGATCTGCCTGACTTCCATCTCTCCACGACTCACTCACTCACTCACTGCACCCCTGCATGCCTCCCTCCCACCCACCCACCCCCAACCCCCCCTTTCAGGCTTCCGTCTGCTAGAAACACATTCACAATTTGCGTAAATATCGCATCAATTGGGCTATATGCGGTATATTCCTTGTTATATGGGACGCCTACATATGTACACGTCTTTATTATAGCATGAGAGTGCTCTAAATACAAGATTGACGTGATATTTATGGCGTAACACACCCTCTCCCCCTTTCATTCCCACCACAACTCACTCACACCTTGGTTCACGCATAGAAACTCATTGATAATGTGCGTAAATATCGCATGAATTGGTTTATATGCGGTATATATTTTGATATATGGCACGTATACATACGTACAAGTCTGTATTATAGCGTGACAGTGCTCTACGTACAAGATATACGTGATATGTATGGCGTAAACCACACTCTCAGCTCATAAATTGCCGCCAAACCTCAACACATCTTCATTCCCGCCTAAATATTCTCTTATAATTCCCTTATATATTGCAATTTTTGGTCACTATGAGGCATATTCATTGTTATATGGGTGCCTACACATGTATACATACTCTAAATAGCCTAAAAGGGCTCGAAAAAGGAGATATACGTGATAATACGCGGTAACCCACCCCCCCCCCCCTCCCTCTCTTTCTATCCCCTGCGCGCGTAAATATTCGGCAGGGAAATCTCGCCGCTCGATGACAATCTAGCCGCGCGGTGCCATTCGCTCCACATTTTTCAACTACGGACCGTTCCCCTACCCCCCCCCAGACATTTTTTGGGGGGTCAAATATATATGGGCCGATGCACGCAAACATTCCCTACACGATGATGTACTTTTTATCGAAATTGGCAATAGGTCCCAAAATCATCATAGGTGCGCACAGTCTTACCCTGTAGAAAACCCCCTGTGCGCCGCGGAGAGGTTAACTTCCTTTAGGACTCTAGGTGACATTGTATCAGGTTCAGGCGTTTTATTTACCTTGAGTTTATCTAAACAATTCAATACTTCTCTCTCTGTAATGGTGATATTGCTTAGAACATCTGAATTATCAATCTGAATCGGCGATGGTGTAGGGATATCACAGAGGTCTTCCGTTGTAAAAACTGATGCAAAGAAGGTATTGAGGGCATTACTTATTTGTACTTCGTCCTTGGTGTATTCTCTATTTTCATCAACTAACGGTCCAACAGTTGCAGTAACTACTTTTTTCTTTCTGATGTAACTATAGAATTATTTCGGGTTTGTTTTACTTTGATTCGCAACGTGTAACTCCAGGGTCTTTTTACTTTGCTTAACTAACTTGTGGAGAATGAGCAGAGCGAGTTTTTTTACCTGAGTGTTAGGTTGAAACAGGGGTGTGTGATGTCCCCGTGGTTGTTTACTGTATATATGGATGGAGTCATGAAAGAAATACTAGGAGGAGCAGTGGATGTTGGCGTATCGCTGAAAAGGGAGGGAAATGAGTGGAAGCTGCCTATACTACTGTTTGCGGATGATACAGTTCTGATGAGCGATAATGAATGGGAGTTGCAGGGTCTGGTAAATTAGTTTGGAACAGTGTGCGAAAAACGGAATTTGAAGATAAATGCGGGGAAGAGAAAGGTTATGGTCTTCGAAAGGGGTGAAGTCACAGAGTGTGAGGTGAAGTTGAACGGTCAAGCTATGGAGATCGTCAGCTCTTTTAACACCTTAAGAGCAGGTGGAGGAGTATATTTGATGTTACGCCCAGCGGGGGGGTTTTACCGTAAACGAGCTTGTTTCCGTGCTCGTTTTCATGCATAAAGAAGAGCCAGAGCGTAATACAAGTATGCATCCCTGAAAGGGTGTTAATTCAGCTTTCCAATGACACCAGAACCATCCTTCTACGATCACTGGTTGTCTTGCAACGATCGTGCAACCGAAGGGCAAAATCGGTAAAATACGGTCATTTTCTGACATTATTACGTGTGAAACGAGTGAGAGACGGTGGAGTACAAAGGAGTACAGCTCAGTAGCTCCACGGCCACCGTGGTGAGCGGTCATGAGGTAACCTACGCTCCTACCACTGTTCCGCTCTCTCTCAGAGCACATTACGTGCTCAAAATTGCACTCGACAATAGCCGTGACCCGCCACATAGGCCACATTTATTTCACTCGACAATTGCCGGGTGCCGCCAGTTAAGGGTTAAGTATCTGGGCAGTGTGTTGAGTAAAGATGGGACTATGGATGAAGAAGTGCGGGAGAGGGTGCAACAGGGGAAGAGGGTTGTAGGAATGTTGAAAGCAGTAACATGAAATACAGTGGTCAGTATGGAAGTGAAGAAGTCCTTGCATGACAGCGTGGTAATCCCGACACTGACTTACGGAAGCGAAGCATGGACGTTCGGGAAGAGACTCAGACCAAGAGTGAGAGCGGTGGAAATGAGTTTCTTGAGAAGTGCGTGCGGAGTTACATGGAGGGATAGACAGACGAATGAGGAAGTAAGAAGGAGGTGTGGTGTGGAGGTAGATGTGCTGGAAAGTGTGAAAAGGAACAACTTGAGATGGTTCGGCCATATGGAACGTATGGGAAGCGAGAGAATGACTAAGAGGGTGTACGAGAGCGAGGTGGAAGGACAGAGCGGGAGAGGTAGACCGAAGGAGAGGTGGAAGGATGGAGTGAGGAAGTAAATGAATGAAGGCGGTGCTGGTTGGGAGGAGGGGCATCGACTGACTGGGGACAGGATGGGGGCGGTTCGTTCGTGGCCACCCCTTCGGAGGTCGCGGCGTCAGGCAATAGATAGAGAGATAGATAGACGAAGAATACGAAAATAGCACAGCATAACAAATTATACAAATACTAAGGGTTATAATTTGGTAACATGAAAAATATGAGCATGGAAAAGTAAGAGCGAGACAAATAAGCAAAATGTTAAGGAAGTATAATGGAAGAGGATAACAATACAAGAAACATATGGTAAAGTATGTGAAACAGAACACTATGAAGAAATATACAATAATACAATGGAAATATTATAATATAAATAGAGGAAGAAACAAATCATGGAAATGATACTGAAAGCTAAATAAAGAAGGAAGGTAAGATGAGAGGCATGATGTGAGAAGACTGGAGAGTATCGGACAGAAGATGACAAAGTGAGAGAGTCCAGAGAGACGCTCACTGATATTGATGTGAATAAAATAAGATAACAAATATATAGAATAATTTTGAAACAATTGGAACTATAGTTAGGGAAAACAAAAAACAGTTTATAAAGATACAAAACTAAAGAGGGCTTAATGTGAGACCATGTTAAGAAGCAAAACAGTCTCTCTCATTCTCCAACCCCCTTTTTTCTCTCCCTGTCTCTCTCTCTCTCTCTCACACACAAACACACACACACATACAGGATTAACGCCAAAAAGTTGGGTACATTTGTGAATCCATCTCCTTCCCAAACTGTCAGTGAGTCTCATAAACCCACTTATCAAGCTCCACCACCACCACCACCAGCCAGCCAACCAGCCAGTCAGTGAGGTGGGACTACATTTTCCCCACTCTCACTACTTTAACCTTACAGAACTTTCTGGATATATCCAAAAGTAAATTTGGCAGAGTGCTCGGGAAATGATCTAGGATGCATAGTTGGAAAGTGGAACATTTATATAAGTTCCTCTCTCTCATCACTATCACAGTTATTATGCATTATATTTATTCCAGTGTCTGTCTTATCCAGAAACTCGTATGGGCATATCAATATTTCATAGTATTGCTTACTTTACAGACTATATCAGTCACTTCTACTTCACTCTACACTTTAATTTTAACTTACATCATCTTTTGGTAAACTTAAACTCATTGATAATAACTTTCCTACACGTTTCTTTCCTTGAGCCAACATATACAGTAACTCCAGTTCCCAATAACTATAACAGTAGCGACTCCCAATGGCACTTTTAGCCTAGCCAATGTTGTCGACCTCCACAACTTTCCTTCCTGCTTTACACACAACGTCATACACTCACAAGCTCACTAACTACAACCTGAATGACCAACAGCACCAATTCCTCCACCACCACACTCCTTCCGTCATAAATTGATCCGTCCCCTCTATGAACTAACCAGTAAATCTTCTTGTGGTCATTGTCCTTCCTCCTCTCCTACCTGTTCACACAATATCTTGTCCTGGTTCCTCTGCTTATATTATTTTCTCCTACGGTAGTTCATTGATTTGCCCTGCTCTACTGTTATCCCTACATAATTATATCCCCCTCGTCTATTTGCTAACTGGTTCCCTCAGCTTCGTTTTGTCAACCTAGTTTTCCTTATCTGTCTTGCTTCTCCTCTTCCTTTATTTATAGAATAGGGAATAATAAAGTAACATGGGGCAAAATGTTAAAATATATTGTTTTTCAGTCAATAGATTAAAAGATAAATTGTTAAAAATTGTGCGCTGCGATGCAAGAGAGATAGAAACATGGTCTAAATTATTAATTAAGTTAATTAGAAATAAAATGTTCTCGCTTAAAAATTAATTTAATTTTCAGATTGTGTAGACTATAATTATAATAAGCTTAAAGCTGATTTAATAAATGTACATAAACATTTTGTAATCACTACAGTAGATAAAGCCAGCAATAATTATAGCTTCACGTGTAAGACATTTTATCTTGAAACATGAAAACAGAATTAGGCATTAAAGGTAACATATTACATAAAATTTGTTGTGGTAATTCTGTTTATGAAATTCAAAATAATTTGAATATTGATAACTTAATCGATGAACATACTTAGAAAAATTTAACATTTGATTATTAAACTTTCTGATAAGAACAAGTGCATTGCAAAATTATACATGTTACCTAAATTTCATAAAAGACCAAATATATATCGCTTTATTGCCGGAGCAATATTTGCTACCACTAAAACTCTGTCAGAACAAGTCGTAAATTGCTTAAAATACATTAAAAGTACCCATAAAAATATATTGTAATACCATCAAGAGAAGAACTGGCATTAACTATTATTGGAGTGTTGACAATTCATTAGAAGTTATTGATAAAATAAATATCATCCCGAAAGTTACCTCGGTACATTGCTTCGGCTTTTCAACTTAGTATACCAATTTGACTTTAGATTTAGTATATTCAGAGCTTTGCTTTATTATAGATTTACACTTTGACTGATTCGTTAATGATGGTAATTATTTCATAAATATGTATACATATTTTAATAATGCATCACTTAGCTCTACTCCCACTAGTTCAGTATATTTTGATAAAACTAAACTTAAAGATGCCCTTAAATTTCTCCTTTTCAATACATATGTTAGATTCGGGCCTTACATTTTCATACAAATATTAGGAATTCCTATGGGTGGAAATGCTAGCCCTTTAATTGCAGATTTATTCTTGCTCGCTTTAGAATTTAAATATATAAAAGACTTAGTTGACAATAGCAAGAAAAATAAAATCCCAGACAAATTAGCACTTGCTAAATTATTAAGTAATAATAGTAGATATATTAAATTGATGATATTCTCGTTTGCAATTTGTTAAATTTTAATCAAGTTGCGAAACTTATTTATCCGAATTCTATTCCCCTCTATGGCGGATTTAAGGGAGATAAGTTTACTCTAGGCTACCTAAGACTGAAAAGGTCCGCTCATATAAAATATAAATTAATAATAATAGCGGGAGTGTAACTCACTATTAAAATCACCATAGAATATTGCAGTTAGGCAAGGTGGAAATGCTAATGGAGGTGCTGATGGATGGTAGGCAAATGGCTACTATTCGAACACCATTGGATGTTTACCTTAAGGTGACTGCATGAGTGCACCTGAACAAATAATGATTAAATAAGTAAGGTTGAAGAAAGTTAAATCATGATAATAAGGCTTAGCTGTCAGTCGGTCTGTCTGTAGGATGAAGTTGAGTTTAAGTTAATGATGAGAGCTGGATGAAACCGGAACCTGGATTGCGGCGAACTTAAGGAGTGGAGTTGTTGCTAGGACGATGTAAAAAAGTGCTCTGACGCGGTGCGCCACGATCCGAGATGTCATTGTCTTATGATACGAATCTAGCGGCTACTGCTAAGTTAGTAGCGGATATCTAGCGGTAAATAACGCACCGCTTTCATAACATTACGGCATGATTTATATGATAAATCATATATGCATTCCTAAAGACTCTTAAATACTATACTTTCGTATAATAGGCCTTATTTAACATATTAAGCTTACATACCGTACAAACTGTATTTTAGGGTATGAAACATAGAAAATGTAGGTTATACGACTGACTATCGTGAATCAACGATACACTCACCCCCCCCCCAAACACAATACCTGAACCCCACCTTATATCTAGAGTTGCCCAGAAGCAATCTTGTGTCGCCACATATCAACGGCGCCACGAGCTGCGCGTCTGGGTCTAGTCCCGATCCGAGGCGGATCCCCAACGGGTTGTGGTGGATCGACTAAATCAGCGTCATCAGATCCAGCATCATCAGATGGAGCTTCTTCATGTGTAGAAAAACCAAGCTCCATAGCGTACAGTCGTGCGACCGGACGAATTGTAGTCCCAGTAGCTGTCTTGAGCAGCGCCACTCGCCCTACTGAGCCCTCGCCCTCGTACACCTACACTACGCTGCCCAACTTCCAATATAATCTAGGACTATCATCATGGATGAACACTATCTCGCCTACAGAGGGTGCTGATGGTTGACCAGCAGTCTTAGTTGCCCTCTCACGTAGTGCCAATAAGTAGTCATTTACCCATCTCTTTTTAAAATCACCTATAACCCTAGAAATATACTGGTACCGTCGTGACACCGCAGCCTCGGTGAACATCGAAGGGTCCTCTAACTCTGCCTGTGACTGCAAGTCAGTAGGAAAGGCAGTCAATGGCTTGCCATAGAGCAAATGCTAGTGGCAGTGGTTCTTGCAGGTCGGTATATACATAAGTGAGAGGACGATCGTTAACAACCGCCTCGACTTCAGTAAGCACAGTTCGCTCCTTTTTAACAAGGCGCGTCCTGCAACCGCCCGTAAGCCAGACTTCACGATGCCTACACACCGTTCCCACATTTCACCAAACCACGGCGCTTTGACCGGTATGAATTTCCACTCGCATTTCTGCTCTCCCAAGTAAGCAGCAACTGTTGGATCATCGCTAATATCTTTCAAGAACCTCGAAGCTTGAATAAAAGTGGGAGCATTGTCGCTGAGTATCAAATGAGGGAAGGAACGACGTGCACAAAATCTCCTGAATGCCAGCATAAACTCTTCACACGACATATTGTCACAGAGTTCTAAATGTATTGCACGTGAAGTGGCACAAGTAAATAGCAACACATAAACCTTGTCCAGTTCCCTAGTTCTCAGTGCGCCGGTATAGTCTAGTCCTGTAACTCTGAAGGGTTCTAGATGATTAACGCGACACTCTGGCAAGGGTGGAGCAGGTCCAGTCATAAATGGTCTTCCTTATAGTCTACGGCACACCACACACCTTTTGACTACTCGTCGAACTACCTGCCGAACTCTGGGTATCCACCAGTTGAGACGCAATTTAGAAATAACGGGGTGGACCCCATAGTGCATTACGTCCTCGTGTGTGCGTTGTACCAGTAGATCGGTGACATGGTGTGTTGCAGGCATCAGGATAAGATTGTTGGCACAGTCGTCTACACCTGACCACTTTAGACGTCCCTCACATCTAATAATGTCATTCTTCAGGTGTAGCCTTAGTTGACGCACATTGTTAGGCATTTTAATCTTACCAGAACTTCTCATGGACTCTAATTCCTGACTGAAGGATTCCCTTTAAACCCATCTAATTAGTGTTACCTCAGCTGCTTTTATTTCTTTTGCATTTAAGCTTTGACCCAGATTGCAGAGTCGTCCTTGTAGCCTGGCCTTTATGTTGGTGATATAATGCAACACCCAAGCTACGACCCTGGCTAATTTATTGTACCCAGCGATCCTTACCCACCGATCCTTACCCACTCTAACATAGGACTCGATGTTGATGTCGGTTGAATGACAGCTGTCATCGTTTCTAAAGGCAAAGCTAACTCAACCTCGGCATTCCATACAGCCCAATCCCCTTCGTGGAGCAGAAATTTTGGGCCTTGCCACCACAGGTCGGACTTAATCAATTTGGACGCCATTACTCCCCTACTTATAAAGTCACTGGAGTTGTCCTTGGTTGGTACATAATGATAGAAGGCATTTGGTAGTAGGGATCATATTTCATCCACCCTATTGCGCACATAGACGGGCAATGTCCTTTGACTATGCACCTAGCTTAGTGCAATTTGGCTATCGCACCATACGTGTACCGCCCTTAGTTGCAGTTCCTTATCGTATGAAGTGCGTACATGATTAACCAAACGTCCTAATAGCAGCATGCAGTTAGTTCCAATTTGGGAATCGTGACCCCCTTTACCGGTGCAACCTTAGTCCGGGCGGTGAGTAAATTAATCCCAAACGAGGTAACACAATAAATAGCTACTCCATATGCTGTGGCACTCGCATCACAGAATGCATGTAAAGACATGTGTCCAAATGCGGCCACTTGGCGCGTTAACTCTAATATACATAGGGTGTTATAATCTTCTAGCAAGGACCTACCCTGTTCAATAAGATCATCGGGTAAATTTTCGTTCCACCCCACGTTGCGTCTCCATATTTCCTGGATTAGAATCCTAGCTTTAATGGTAACAGGTAATGCTAAACCTAAAGGATAAAACAATTGGGCGACTTTACTCAACAGACTACGTTTTGTGTGCGTCCCTGCCTGTTCAGTATAATCTTTGTTCTGGTACATCAGTATGTCTTTCCCTGGTTGCCATATCATCCCCAAGATTCTGGCAAATTCTTGGTTATCAGAAGCTACCCATCTATTATGAGACCATCCCGAAGCAACACAGAATTTGAAACCCACTCGCGGAGAAACAGATGAGACTCAGTGAATAACCTACTAGCCTGCCTATAGCTTGCGACTAGTTCCTTTTCACTATCACTAGACCCCTGTAAATTGTCTACATATAATCCGTGAGCGAGTTCAGTCGTGTCTTCTTCAGAATCCTCAAGATGTTTTTTAATGGTCGCGTTTCATAGAAATTATGAACATGTTGCGTCAAACAAGACTACCTTAAACCGATAGGTTTGTATGGGACTCTCAGGGTCGTAGATATTTTTGAACCAGAGGAACCGGGTGACGTCTCTATCGCCCTTCTGCAGTTTCACCATCAAGAAGGCCTTTTCTATATCGCTGGTGAATGCGTATCGTCCCAGTCTAAATCGCAGTAATTGCTGAGATAGATCCGACACCATTGAAGGGCCGGTCAATAGACAGTCATTTATACTGGGACTATGGCCTAGGTGGGCTGAGCAGTCATATACCACTCGGATGGGAGTGGTAACACTATCCTTCTTTACCTCATGATGTGCGAGGTAATAGACCTTCCCGGCACTCCCTGGCTCATCCACATCGACGACCTCGATAAACCCTCGGTCGAGATAATTTTTAAAAACCTCGTCATAAGCCTTGTAGGTGCTTGGTTCTTGGGTTAGTTTCCGCTGCAAGGGGCGTAACCTACCCAACGCTAAACCATAATTAGTGGGTAAACTGATATTTTCATGTTTCCAGGGTAGACAAACTTCGTATTGCTTTTCCGTGGTCAAGTAACGCACAGCTTCCGAGAACTTCTCGATCGCGAATTTTGATTCCTGGTCATTCTCCACTGGTTTAATTCCTATGTGGTCTACTTTCCACAGTCTTTCTAGATTGAACTCGGCAGCTAACTTTGGGTCCTCAATGTGAGTATCATCTTCGGTGAACTCTTCTGCCGCGGTCGTGCTCATCCTCAACACGGATACCGTGTCAACCAGAACATTTGACTGGGTAGTTTGGGCTGTACCGCTCATGCAGTATCCAAACTTAGTGGGGATCAAGATCACTCCACTCTCTCTTTCGACGCTCTTTTTTAAACCCGGGTGTACTACATCATAATAATAATCTGCTCCTAACAGTATGTGCACCTCCTTCAAGTCACCTATGGGATCAGACAGGTAAATACCTTTCCTACAAAGTGCATGCTCTACTTTGTTAATTCCTACAGATTGATAGTCTGGGAGTTCATCTACCACTACACACTGTAAGAAGTGTTTCTTCTTACGGTAGATGTAAGCAACTTCAACAACTTTGTAGTCTCTACTGTCGGTCACTCCTGTAAAACCTTGCAACCTAAGGGTCTCACTACCTACTACACGGTGCTTTAGACCGTCCAGCACCGATCTCTTTATAAAGGATCATTGTGAGCCCTGGTCTAGGAGTAGCTGACAGACTTGTGTCCTGCCATAACCCTCTATGGGTATCTTGATTGTGGGTAAAATTGTGGTGTCCTTCCTACTGCCTACCATTAGTGTTGCAGTACCCCCTACTTTTTCCTCCTTGACTGGACTACCTGTGGGGCATAATTTGTCAAAGTGATGACCCTCACAGTTGCGACAGGGCCTCATATAGGAAGCAGTACATTTACCCTGCATACCATGGGCCTTACTCAGACAACCCTTGCACAATTTTAGCTACCTTGCTTGAGCTAATTTGGCTTCATTGGTTTGATATTTGGTACAGCGTAGCCATTTATGCTTGGGATTGTTGCATAGCCTACATGACATTTGTGGTTTCTTTCGTGACTCTTCAACCTTCCCTTTAGAACCTACCATCATATTAATTGAACCCCTTGCTGTTTTCCCTTCTGACCCTCCCACCATTGTTCAATTGTATGTTGCTAATCTCCTTGCTAAATGTCTCTTTGAACTCCTCCAAGTTAAAGGTACGAACCTATCTAGAATAGCTAGAGGTCATTTCTGTCTTAAAATTATGACCAGCATTTCTTGTGAGGTTACCCCCAACACATCTAATGATCTTGTATGACACTCCATATCTGCCCTAAACTTTGTCAACTTCATCAACCCTGTACCTAGGCTGTGCTAGGTTCAACAGGGTGTTCACGTGGGCTACCTTGAGCTGGTCAGTGTCTCTATACGTCGCCTGTAATAACCTCACAACACTATCATAACTTTCACCTACGATGGAAAAACCTTCTAATTGTAAAGCTCCATCCTCGAGTTGGCCTTTAAGATAATGGAACTTTCGTACATTGTCAGGTTTTTAACACTCAAAGAGCGGGTGGTGGAGTATACTTGACTGTGCCGCCCAGCGGGGGGGTTTTACCGTAAACGAGCTTGTTTCCGTGCTCGTTTTCATGCATAAACAAGAACCAGAGCATAATACAGTATGTATCCCTGAAAGGGAGTTAATTCAGCTTTCCAATGACACCAGAACCATCCTTCTACCATCACTGGTTGTTTTGCAACGATCGTGCAACCAAAGGGCAAAATCGGTAAAATACGGTAATTTCCTTACATTATTACGTGTGAAACGAGTGAGAGAGGGTGGAGTACAAAGGAGTACATCTCAGTAGCTCCACGGCCACAGTGGCGAGCGGTCATAAGGTAACCTACACTCCTCCCACCGCTCCGCTCTCTCTCAAAGCACATTACGTGCTCAAAATTGCACTCGACAATAGCCGGGCCCCGCCACATAGGCCACATTTATTTCACTCGACAATAGCCGGGCGCTGCCAGTTAAGGGTTAATCATGCATTGTGGATTTAAATATGTCCCAAAATGCTAACCACTCGGTCAAGTTTCCCCTGAACTTCGGTAAATTTAATTTGAGCAAGTTGACTTCACGACGGGGATCTGTCTGCTTGGCAGCGCTGCTAGTCGAGGTTATCTCTATTTTCTTCACCGCCCTTCGCAGTAAATGTATAGCCTCTAAATTGGCGATATCATGGACAGCGCGCTGCTCGTACTCCGCCTGAGTATCTGACTCTTCCTCTAACCCTGATACTATACTTTCATTCAGGGTAACTATACGATCATAGGTAGTTTGTAGGTATTCTAACCTAGCCTCTAGCTGTTCAGGAGTTGCACTAGCTACAAAGTCTTCCAAGTCGGACGTTAGCTTAGTGATGAGACCCCTCAAACCCCCTCTCTGGTTTTTCAAGACTGTGATAGACATAATTATGTATTTTTTATCTTCTGGTTTACTAGCCATTAAATTATTAACACGAATTAGCCTAACACTTCGTCGGCCAATACGGACCTCTGTAATAAGTCTCGATCGTGAAATATATGCCTACCCCTTTGTTAATTGTCATATGAAATTACATTTTAGTCCTCTTATGCAATATTGTTTCACTTTAGCCTATCCTTCATAGATTAATGTAATTAAAGTAAAGAGGTAGAAATCACTATGTAAACCGCTTACCTTACACAATACAGTACCATGTGAGATTGGGATATGATGATTAAACAGTGAAGGAAATAGGAGATGGTAGGTCAGTCATGAGTCAAAGAAAAATAGTAAATAATAATGAAATTAGGAAAACAAATACAGGGTATGATGGTGATAGCCGAGACCTACCCCTACTAGGATCCTTTGATCCACAACCTCCATCAATATAGCCCTTGTTCATAATACCTAACTATAGGAAATCTAACTGTGGGTCAAAGTCCCGGGTCTGGGCACCAATATGGCGGATTTAAGGGAGATAAGTTTACTCTAGGCTACCTAAGACTGAAAAGGTCCGCTCATATAAAATATAAATTAATAATAATACCGGGAGTGTAACTCACTATTTAAATCACCATAGAACATTGCAGTTAGGCAAGGTGGAAATGCTGATGGAGGTGCTGATGGATGCTAGGCAAATGGCTACTATTCGAACACCATTGGATGTTTACCTTAAGGTGACCGCATGAGTGCACCTGAACAAATAATGAATAAATAAGTAAGGTTGAAGAAAGTTAAATCATGATAATAAGGCTTAGCTGTCAGTCGGTCTGTCTGTAGGATGAAATTGAGTTTAAGTTAATGATGAGAGCTGGATGAAACCGGAACCAGGATCGCGGCGAACTTAAGGAGTGGAGTTGTTGCTAGGACGATGTATAAAAGTGGTCTGACGCGGTGCGCCACGATCCGAGACGTCATCGTCTTACGCTACGAATCTAGCAGCTACTGCTAACTTAGTAGCGGATATCTAGCGGTAAATAACGCACCTCTTTCATAATATTACGGCATGATATATATGATATATCATATATGCATTCCTAAAGACTCTTAACCCGGGAACTGAGGGGAGACTCTTAAGTGTTCCCCCGGCGGACTGCGGGAAGACTCTTAAGAGTAAGGGGAAAAACAAATCCATTTAAAACACCCCAATTTTTTTTTTTTTTTTTTTTTTTTTTTTGCCCCTGGGCCATGCCAAATATCACTCCTCCACCTCCCCTCCTTCCCAACTTTCCTCCCCTCCTTCAGTTATCACCTATTTTCCCTTATTCTGTGGTATATTTTTGTGCTAACATTAGCGAGTTGGTAGCAGGGCGTTGTCATCACTGTTACCAAGCGTGGAAAAGAGCGAGAGAGAGACTATTGCGTAACAGTGTCTCTCCAGACAAGGGGAGGTGAGGAGGGGAGGAGGGTTGCCTCAGCCATACATTATGTAACTCCCGGCCTGTATCACCAATTTTGACCATCCAAATGCTGTTTCCACTTGTTTTATTGATGTAACAGGTTAATACCATTATAATCAACCTATAATAGGCGCACATGGATAAGTATTAATGCTATTTATGGTAAAATAACGATGTTAGTGATGGAAACAGCTCAAATACGTCAGCACAGGAGTGTGGTGTCTCATACCCCAATGCGCAGCCGAGAGGTTAAATACTATACTTTCGTATAATAGGCCTTATTTAACATATTAAGCTTACATACTGTACAAACTGTATTTTAGGGTATGATACACAGAAAATGTAGGTTATACCACTGACTATCGTGAATCCACGATACCCTCACACAAGGAAACGTAAGTAATGAAGTTGATCTTGAATGATGATCTTGATTTAGATAAAGAGATTGTTAATGAACAGTGCATACTTAAAGTATATCACAAAGTTGATGATTTTTATTTTAACGTAATTAACTTTCCTTTCCCTAGTAGTAATATCATAGTAAAATAACTTATAATTGTTTTTATTCCCAGTTAATAAGATTTTGTAAAATTTGCACTAAAGTAGATGACTTTTGGGCTAGAGCTAGGTTACTATACAGAATCTTAGTAGACAGAGGTTATGAGGCAAGTAAATTGTTACATAAATTTAATCTTTTTAAGGTCAATTATTGTGACTGTATTCTAAAATTTGACATCAATAATTTAAATCAAGCATTTTTAACTTGAAGTTTCTTGTATAACCTCTGCTTACTTTGTGTCTGTTTGTATTTATTGTTTTTCTTTTTCTATTATTATTATTGATGATTTTTATAAATTAATTGTTCTTGTTATAAGACTACTCTTTGTTTAAATTTGTTGTTGCTTCTTCATATTTTGCAATTATTTGTCTGTATATTATATCTATTCATTGTCGATAGTATCAATTGCTTGCTTTTGCGATTTCATTAGTTTATTTGTACAATAAATTTAGGTTATTTGTAGGATAGCTATTGATAGGGGTCACTTGAGGCATGCTATGCTTACAGGTACCTACCCGATAGCACTATCGTTAGTGAGTGCTGTAATTTTGTTGTAATGTTATAGATATCTTATCAATATTTGTATTTTGTACTATTGTTAATGTCTTGTGATGTTGCAAATTTGATTTTAAATGAACATTTTGGCATCTGACATGTAGCTTTATTCATGCAGAGTTTAGTAAAGAATTACCAGAACGTCCCGGACTTCCCAAATTGACCAATTCCTTGAACGTGACGATAGTGCGTTATTGTGTGTGCTATTGGTTTGCTTGGGAACCAGATTGGCTTGTTCATGTAGTAATGTACACCCTATGTGGTGGATTGTGTAATTTTATTTCATACATTTTATTTTAGTACCGTTGTTTCCACATAGCGATTTTGATAAGTTAATTTGACTTTATATTGTCTTTGTCCCAGTTTTGGTTTCTTTAGTTTGCAAGTTTTACATTTTAATTTAAAATATCATATGTTTACTCAAGTCTGTCCTTTCCTCATCATTCATATTTAACTTACCATTCAACACTTTGATATCTATCTATTTATCCTCCAGGCATGGTGGTTGTACAGGTTGCCTGTCCTTGCTTATACTTCCAACACATTCACTACATTCATTTTTGTCCAGTTTTCAATTGCCTTTTCATATTTTTAACCAATTAATTGACCTTCCCAATGAAACTATTCAGTAATGATAACCTATGACAGTGATGGCGTGTGTTGTTGTGGCTTCCTACACGCTCACTAACTAATGCATTAACATATTCTGATAACATTGGAATGTATTGTCCGTACAAATATATTATGTAAGTGCTGGTACGGGAAGCTAAATGTTTCAATAGAATACTACCATGATATGTGTACTATCAACAAAATACCTATACTATAAAAACAATTGTCAAACAAATCGAAAATAAATAGAAAAACATGAAAAATAATATATCACTTTTGTTTGCGATACTTGAATGTTTACAGTAGTTTATCGAAACTTCGTTTAGAACTAATTGTTTTCTATAATCCATCTAGGATATGATGAAATTGTTCTCTCACCCGCCTGTCTGTCAGTCTACATCCTCTCACTGTCTTTTACTATAATGGTGTGTCTGTTGGAGTTGACAGTGTCTCATTATGTAGCCCCACCTACCTACTTATCTACCTTCCCCCTCCCCCCTCTCTCTCTCTCTCTCTCTCTCTCTCTCTCTCTCTCTCTCTCTCTCTCTCTCTCTCTCTCTCTCTCTCTCGCTGTCTCTCTCTCTCTCTCTCTCTCTCTCTCTCTCCAACTAATGTAGTCCAACATTGCCCGTACATAATTAACACCCTTGGATTACCCGGTACTTAACCTTAACGAAGGTGTTTTTAATGATTAATGTGTATATGTTGGTGTTGTGACATGAGCAATACTCCCACAACGATTAATGTGTATATGCTGGTGTTGTGACATGAGCAATACTCCCACAACGATTAATGTGTATATGTTGGTGTTGTGACATGAGCAATACTCCCACAACGATTAATGTGTATATGTTGGTGTTGTGACATGAGCAATACTCCCACAACGATTAATGTGTATATGTTGGTGTTGTGACATGAGCAATACTCCCACAACGATTATACACAGAGAGTTACAAGAAGTTACAAGGAATAGTTAGTATCTCAGAGACATTGCGGTCCATTCCGAGGAGATACTCGAAGTGGAAGGAGAGAGACTGTTTAGTGCACTACACTCTTTACAGAGTGTGCAAAATATTATCTACTCTCTTCTTGAACTGTTCTACTGAAGAACTATTTACAACTTCGGAGGGAAGTTTGTTCCAGGTAGAACATATCTTATATGTTTAAAAGTGTCCACAGATACTAGTGCTGAACCATTTCAATTATAATTTCCAGCCATGGTTGCGTGTTGTATTCATATTGAGGCTAAACATTTTGATATAATCCACATTGTCAAACCCATTAAGTATTTTAAAAACTTTAATGAGCTGACCTAGTAGTCTGCAAGTCTCCAACGGGAAGAGATCAAAAGCTCTCAACCGGTCCTCATAGCTCATTCTTCTAAGCGATGGAATAAGCTTTGTAGCCATAGCTTGTACTCTTTCCAGTGGCTCTATATATTTCCTGAGTGCTGGAGACCACAATTGAACAGCATACTCCAGGAGAGGCCGAATTAGTGTTGTAAAGTGTGAGGACTATTGCCTTATTTCTATACTTAAATTGCCTCTTAATATAGCCTAATAATGTCTGAGCTTTCTTCTCTACTTCAATGTACTGCTTGGAAAGCTTTAGGTCACTGCTAATGAGAACACCCAAATCCTTTTCCAAGTCAGTCACTTCCAGAGGCATTCCCAATAGTGAATAGCTTGAATTGGGGTTCGCTTGGCCGATATGCATCACCTTGCACTTTTCCGAGTTTAGAGGCATCTGCCATGTCTCCGACCATTCACTCAGTCTGTTGAGGTCCATCCTGACCTGTTCAACCCCTTTGGGGTCTTTCACATTCATTCCAAGCTTTATGTCATCTGCAAACTTGGAGATCACACTCAACAGACCAATATCAATGTCATTGACATATAAGATAAACAGAAGTGGGCCAAGGACAGATCCCTGTGGAACTCCTGGAGTGACTGAAGTTCACTCAGAAAAAACACCATTGAATACCACTCGTTGTTATCTACCTGTTAGCCAACTTTCTATCCAATTTGTGACCTCTGTATTGATACCATTGTCAAAAGATTTTTGAAAATCTAAGTAAAGGATATCTATGGCTCTACTATGGTCATACTCATAATTTCATGGAAAAAATCCAGCAAATTGGTAAGACATGATCGGTGTCGTCCGAATCCATGTTGGGAATCTATAATTAAATTTTGTGTTTCTAGGTAGTCAACTATTTTGTCTACTAGTATCCCTTCTAAGAATTTGACTATGATAGAAGTCAAGCTAATTGACCGATAATTCTTGGGACACTCGTGATTCCCTTTCTTAAAGATTGGGGTCAGTTTGGCCAGCTGCCAGTCTTCAGGGATTTCTCCAATTTCTAGTGATTTATTGAAGATGTCTGCTAAGAAAGGTTCAATTTCATCTCGCACTTCAACGTACAACTCGAGGAAGAAAGCCATTTGGGCCGGATGACTTGAACCTATTTAACTTATCTATTATTTTTGCTACATCCTCTGGGGTACATCTGATTTTGCTAAGAACTTCACCCTCATGCACTAATCCTGGACTTGGCATGTCACTGGTAGTTTCCCTTGTGAATACTGAGGCAAAATAGTCGTTTAGGGATTTAGCTATATCAGTGTCAGATGTTTGAAGTTGGCCTGTTGGATCCTTTAGAGGTCCAATGCTACTTTTGAATGGCTTCCTGCTGTTCACATAGCTGAAGAACTCTTTAGGACTCTCTTTGCAGAGGGCTGCAACCCTTAGTTCTTCATTCTGCTTTGCTTCCTTTATAAGAGATTTCACTCTTCTACACTTATTTTAGAAGGAATCTAAATCACTGGTCTTGATTTCTGTTGGCCTTTCTGTATGCAACCTTTCTATTTCTAATTTCTGAAGCTATGTCTCTTCTGAACCATGTTGGTTGGGTTGAGCCTGATTTGGTAAGTTTAGTAGGAACGATTGCAGCTTGTCGATCCATAAACTGCTGTTTGAATGAGCACCAAATCGCATTAACATTCTCACCCTCAAGTCTGATCTGGGATAAGCGTCCCCGACAGCCTTAAAAATGTGCACAACGGAAATCTAGTTTTGCACTCTGAGGATTGGTGGGTCTGCTGCTAATGAGGCGAAGAGAGAACCTAACTAGATTGTGGTCACTACCTCCAAGTGTTTCCCCAACAGATAAGCTGGTCACACTTTCATCTTCAGTGGTGAACACAAGATCTAGTATATTGTTCCCTCTAGTTGGCTCGTTCACCCACTGGGTTAAAAAAGTTATCGTTAGTAAAGTTCACAAGACACCTACCTTCTGCATCGGCAGTTCTTGCTTCCCAGTTTACAAGGCAATAGGAGCGTTCAATCTGTACACAAAGTTGCCAGATGTCACCAGATTCGCCAATTATCGTAATAATATGTGAACAAGACTAAGAAGGGTGTCAGTTTCTAAATGATTTGTCAATTTTTCCTGAAGTTAATATTGTCTTACGACAAGCGGTTTTAATCTTTTATATTAGTCATACAGTATATATTATAATAATCGCATATATAATTTAGCTCACTACTATTATGTACATTTATAATAAGAGAGCTGAACAAAATAAAGTGTTGCGAAATTAATTCATTACGAAACTGTAAATACTGGTTGCATAACAAATAGTATATAATTTACCTTATTTTGTATGCTAATGATATATTTATAATAGTGGTATCTAAATAAAACAACGCTTTTATGATTAAATTGGCATTGTATTCAGTTACATAAATTATCTTTCTCTGAACAAGACTGCCGGACTTGAGAAGCAGCTCATTTGTTATAGAGGCTGATGATTGGCTAATGGATAGGTGTATTTTTTTTTTTTTTTTTTTTTTTTTCTATAGGCCTATTCCAACTTACTTCCTCTCGGGCATAGGCTGAGAGCCTTAACATTTCACCGTTTTACAATGAACAGTGAAGCCCTTGAGGTCTTGTTCCAGTCTAGGGAGTGAGACATGTGAAGCACGTAGAGCACAACGAGCACCTGCCATCTTGCCTTCACATGAGGCACGGTGCTCACTCATGGCCCGAAACGACCCCATCTCTGAAGCCACCTCGTTCCCGTACTTCACTGTCTCACCCACGACACTCGGACTCTCACACTTACACACACACAACGCCACCTGTTGAGCAGATAACTCACCAGGCATTGCACCCCTATAGCATATTTTGAATATTGGAATATTCATACAGTGCTATTTAATCAGGGAACAATGAGGGTATTTTATTGACGTTTCGGTGGGCTTGTGGTAATGCACTGATACCAGGTACAGCACAAATTCCATCCCAATAATATCTTCCCTATATGATTATGTATGATTATGTATGATTATGTATAATTAGTAAATCAAGATATCTTCATTATTTCATATATATTTCTTTTAAATAATTTAATAACGAGCAATATCAACAATTGTGTGATGTTCTAGAGAGATATCTGAACCCCCTGGTATAAAATATGGCACATAAAATACACTATTAACGTAAATATTATAAAGTGAACACAGACAAAATAAAACAAAATATGAGAACAAACACTAAGCGAGAGAGGAGACTGCCTGCTGAGACAGCCGAGTTCCGGAGCCTATCGACCAATCAGGGGCTGATATCTTAACTTACTGCAACCATACAGTGACTTACCCTGTTGTTAGGAAGCCACTGCATGTTTAAAAATTAATATGCACAGCTTGTGATTGGCTAAGGCGGGTGAGATGTAAGCAGAGACTCAGTCAGTCTACAAGTCTCGCTTACTTGTTGGCTTCTTTCATTAGAGGCGCTTGGTGTTGTGATGAAATTAATAAAAATATAGTTTATCAACTTTTATATCGCTGTGTTCACTTTATAATATCTATGTTATTAATGTGTTATATGTGATATATTTTAGCTCTCCGGGTTCGTATATCACTTTAGGTTATCACATTATCATTAAAATTGCTTACAATATTTGAGATTCAATAATATATATGGAATACTGAAGATATCTCCACTTTATAAACACACATCAATTAACAACCAATCAGCTTCGTCTGTATACAATATTCTACTGTACAATGAAAAATAGAAATGTACTTAATAAAATATATATCCATTAAAGTTATCTTTTACACACCATAATATAGGAAAAATTAATCTAAAATTATGTGATGTTTTGAAATCACAACCAAAGAGATCTAGTAAGTATTAGCAATGTTCATATTTTATTATTGTATTCATGCTAAATTAAAGAATCTGGTGACAACTGGCAAGTGTGTCCACAGATTAAAGGCTCCTATTTAAGTCACCTAAGATCACATTGGTGTTACCCTCGATAACAGCACTCAGTCTTGTGTACAGAAGTTCATCCTTTTCAATCTCTAATTCCAGTCTCTCATAACCTGTAAGCATTAAATGGTGTTATTTATAGAGGTGTCCAAAGCCTCTATTCCCACACATGAGGTAGCAGTAGGGTCCTTAATATTACCGTAAGTTAATTATGTGTGAGTGTAAAGAATAGAGAAGAAGTCTTATAACTATACCTATAGGAAAAGTCGGAGTAGATGTAGCTAGGATTTGCAGGGACGCTACTCCCTAAAAGACGAGCTAACTCCGTCTCTCCTACAGTGCATTCATTCGACATATATCGACAGGCCCCGCCCGCTTCCACCAGCGCCATAGACGAAGTAGAGCTTATCATACCGCAATCTCGGACAAGTCACTTGTCACCTTACCACGGAGCTGATAAGAGCTCCAAGTAAAATTAATTATAGGATGTAAGAGCGCTTTAATACATGCATATTTGCAGTTATTCTTTACTATACAATATTACCATATACCATAGTACAGAAAAGTAAACTCCATTACCATTGTTACCTCGTCTACTTGGGCAGAGCAGAGGTAGAAAAATATTAAGCTAGGCTTAGCGAGCGACTGCGTTTGGGTGTATAGGGTACGGTACCGTAACCGTAATGCCTCCCCCTCCCTCTCTCTCTCTCATATTGTGAAGTGATCAAAGTTGTCAATGGTCCAAGTATGGGTGAAAGCCGTTGCTGGTAAACTGGTGAATGAAAGACTCCTTCAATCTTCCTGCCTGAGTTCTGATCTTATTAATTAATGGCTGTGAAACTTTCGTTGCCTCAGAGGTTTTCTTCACCACCACATCAACTGGCTCAGTTTTCTCCTTATCAAAATACATGAATACATTCAAGACAATATTCCTGGCTTGACTGACAAGTCGGGGAGAACCAGCAGGTCTGCCAGGGGTATGGGCAGGAGACGCCATCTTCCTCCTTCAGAAGACAGGAGGGAACTGAACTGACGTTTGAATGGCTGCGCAGTGACAGTTGAAACCTTGAGAGAGAAGCGTTGCCAATGTAGCTACATTACCGCTAGATCTAAAAGTATTTACTTGAACAAGGGAATGGAGCTGTCTTAACATTTTTTTCTCACTCGTTGATGTAGAAAGGTAGATGGCTTTGTAGGCCATTTTTAATAATTTAAATTGATAAATAAATATTGACTTCATCTAGCGGCAATATTTTACACCTAGCAATAAGAATGCTGGCTATACTCCGAATCTTTTAGCACATGTTATCAATATTGGAGTAATATTCTAGCAATATTAGGTAGGCATTTACTAGTTTGTATTTTTCTAGTTACTTCTGCAAACAGATTAAATAATATTTTTGTGCTGATTTGGTAACCCTGTTGGACACCCCTATCTCGCACAGTCATGCCAGCCGTATGATAACGGTTGGGAAAGTGGGTGGGGCCTGTCGATATATGTCGAATGAATGCACTGTAGGAGAGAGAGAGTGTGAGAGGGGTTGCACATAACTTAGCCACTGAACCTGCAGAATCTTCTTGTTTGTTGTCTAATCCGGAATTGGTTTAAATTATCACGGACAGAGTAAGATATTGGAGGAGGGAGGGCATGGAGGTGCAACACCGGAACAGATATTAAGACCAAGAAAGAGAAAGAAGAGAACAAAATAAAACAGAAATAGAAAACAAGTCGATAAACTAAAGAAAACATACATAGAGTCAGGGCTTATCTTAAAGTTGTAAGCATATCAAATAATAAATGTGTTTTTACAATGGATAAATAGAACCGTTAATTCCCATAGCTTGATCATTTACAGAAACAAAACTATAAGACTTAAACACTGTTAATTTCGTCCTCTATTGTTGTAGTTATGCATTTGTAAGTGTCTGTAGCCAACAACATACATATCTTCTCTCCCACTTTGACCATCACCATACAAACATGTACAAGGTGGACTATAGGTCCATGCGGCCGTGTTAACACAGAGGCGTGTGACCTGACGCTCAGGATGAAATGTAAACAAAATAGGCTCCATTAACCCTTAATTAGAGGCTCACCACATAAGTCGAGTTAAATAAAGCTGGACTATGTGGCGGCGCTCGACATAGGTCGAGTGGCAATTTCAGCACGTAATGTTGCTGAGAGAGAGAGACAAGTGGTGGCAGGAGACTAGCGAGCGTATGACTGCTCCAGACCACCGCGGCGAACCTACTGACACGAATCTCAGCTCCCTCCTCCCTCTCTCACTCGCTACATACTGAATTATATGGGGAAAGTACCGAATTACATGCTTTTTGCACTCGCGTTGCACGGTTATTGCAAGAAAACTAGCCATCATAAAAGGATCGTTATGGTGTCATTCAAAAGCTCTGTTTATGCCCTTTCAGGGATAGGTACTTGTTTTACGTTCTGGGTCTTATTTAGCCATGAAAATGATCACGTAAACAGCCCTATTTTGGCTAAAAACACCCCGCTGGGCGGTACATATAAATAAACCGCATAGGCCGCTCGTAAGGTGTTAAGGCCTAGAGGATAAATTAGAGTGTATGCATGTGGAAGATCATTAAATTTGGTTCAATAATATACACCAAATTTAGTGAAAAACAGTTCAAACTTTTAAGAGCCGCCTACGCTGGCGGAGGTATGCGCTCTATTGATCGTCTCCAATATTTTATCACTTCTTACTTGGAGCATATTGTTACGACCAGCACTACGAAATAAACAAGGGCACTTAACACCTTACGAGCGGCCTATGCGGTTTATTTATGTGTACCGCACAGCGGGGTGTTTTTAGCCAAAATAGGGCTGTTTACGTGATCATTTTCATGCCTAAATAAGACCCAGAACGTAAAACAAGTACCTATCCCTGAAAGGGCATAAACAGAGCTTTCGAATGACACCATAACGATCCTTGTATGATGGATAGTTTTCTTGCAATAACCGTGCAACGCGAGTGCAAAAAGCAGGTAATTCGGTACTTTCAGTACATAATTGAGTATGTAGCGAGTGAGAGAGGGAGGAGGGAGCTGAGATTTGTGTCAGTAGGTTCGCCGCGGTGGTCTGGAGCAGTCATACGCTCGCTAGTCTCCTGCCACCACTTGTCTCTCTCTCTCAGCCACATTACGTGCTGAAATTGCCACTCGAGTTATGTCGAGCGCCGCCACATAGTCCAGCTTTTTTTAACTCGACTTATGTTGCTCGCCGCTAAATAAGGGTTAATAATGGACTAGATGATAGGCTATATATCTGCAACAATGGCCATTTGTTATATCTACTACAACGGTACGCTAATTCGAAACCCTCGAACTATTACGCCGGTGAACAAAACACTTAAAACCCTCCAGAGTTAATCTACTGGATAACGGGGTATCAAGTAACTGGGTTTTAGTTCACTTCTACAAAGGCTTTCCGGTGACGGCAAAGCCAACTCACAACAGGAGTACTTACGTTACGAAAATGCTCTTAAGTAATAACAATGCTTGAATAAACTATCATAAGATTTAATAAAGGAATATATGCTTACGTTAACTTTAGCGTGAGTCTGTACTCAACACTAAATTCTTCAATGCTCTATGAAAACACTGGAAGTCTAGTCCTACAGCAATCAGATAAGGAATATTCTGAAAAGGTCTGATGCTCTAAGATGCTCGTTAATATAGAACAGAAATAATGCAGGGGCAGGACACCAAAGCGTGTATCTTAAATACACCAATAAGTAGGATACATATATATAACAAGGGAGTGCAACAACTCTGTGACAGCACACTAATAATAGCCACTCAAAAACAGTACTTCCTTAGCCAACGTAACAGCCAAACTGGGTTGTGCACTATGCATCAACCTAGGCTAAAATAAGGCGTGAATAATTCCTAAAGCATACACAATGAAAGTTAATAAACACAATGCTGTCTTTCTTACTAAAAAAGTCTAGCAGTGGCATAAAAGGTATCAGGAAACAAGGCAGAGCGCAAGCATGCTCGTAGCCTACTGTCTCCCCTTGAACAGATTTCCCTTAGGTTACGTTAAGTGACTTGGAGGCTCTCTTGGTAAGTCCAGATCTCAAGTATCTGGTCTTACCCTGGCGCTCCACAAAGGTCAACAAAATGAGGTAGCAAGCATACAGGTAAGAGTAGGCAAAAGACCTTCACCTGTATACTGCTACACTCGCAAATGAAAAATATGCATAAGGGTTACAGGCTAGCTAGCTTCGTCGATGTTGTACAGGCTCTGACTTGCCACATACATAACTCAGACAACGACCAAAGATACCCTCCACTGTCTAGCATTAAATAGTAAGAAAGAACAACTCAATAATTAGAAGCACCCCAATATTATGATACCATTTGACTATGACTCTAATAATCCCTAAAGCTATTGCAAACGTATATGGAGAGCTGGTGCTGGTAATACGACTGGCCGACTATGGAAGTCATATGCAGAAACAGAAGGGATAAGTAATTGAATAAAGAGAGAAGTATGAAAAAGAAGAAGTTGAGAGAGAGAAATAGTAGTACAGGGGGTTAGATGGGGGGACAGATTGCAAAGGACATGTAGGACCAAGCACGCTGTGCCAAGCTCTGCAGGAGAAACGCGGGCAGGAGCCCCCCCAGCACTAACAAAAGCAGCGGCACCCAATCACAGACGACTACGTCATGAGGAGCAGGCGTCATTTGATGCATCAGGCCCACCGGCCAATCACGAGCGTGGGAAACTCCTCCGAGCGAGGGAGGCACACGTACATACACACGCACATATTACCACCTCGCTCTTTCTCCTTAACTTCACACTGCATATCTTATACTCTATCAATGATATAAAATACTTCCAAGTGTCACAGACAAGAATAAAGACCACCACTGATCGGTCTGTGACAACATGAACTCTATGAAAGAAAGAACATCGTTCTACAATTTTTGTAGCCCATTTCACTGCCCTGGCGAGCGCTAGCGAGTTACGAGTGCATTCTGGCAAGCTGGCCAGCGTAACACCCCGCCCAAGATGTGGGATGTTTCAGCCTCAGGTGAACTCCACATCTGACCCCACATCACCCAGCTACTCTCCCAAGTTGTGAAAACAAGGCACGATCACAAACATAAAACACTGCATTATAAAAAAAAAATCTGCACAACACTTCCCCAAAATAATAGCATCATAATAATTATATCACGCTCAACGAGCAAGCTTCACCAAGCTTGCTCACACTCAGAGTGTCTTAGATTCTTGCTGTGATATACTGCACTTATATACTATCAAAAAGAAAGAGTTTTTATGTGAGGTTTTTATATTTTTTAATCGTGTTTTTGGCGGCGTTGCACTACAGGGGCAAGCCTAATTTTTCTCCACTCTCAAACAACCACTGACTGAACGGCGAGGGTTCTCCTTCAAACATACCCTCTCATGACAAACAATCAGCCAGAACATTATCAGTGCCCCCAACATGCCACACATCCAACTTTTGTTCCGGCAGCAAAACAACACCTGACACTGATAAACTGCCCAGTCCATCACAATACTGGCACTTCTCTTCGCTCTCTCCGGCAACGGGGCCTGCCAATAACGTTTCACTTCCACCTTAGTGATAAACGAGGCAGCCCCGATGCGGTCTATGGTGTCGTCACCTCTGGTTAATGGATAGGCGTCTGCCAGGGATAATGCACCAACACTCTTGCAATCAACACAAACACGGATCTTGCCACTCAACTCAGATTGCAAACTCACTGGCGACGGCCACTCACGATATCCTTTATCCCTCAGACCCTTCTCCAACATGAAGTCTAGCTCTGCTTTCACGACAGGCTGTTGAGCAGGATTTATACGGTTGGGAGCCAATTTGAGCCTTGCACTGTCTCCAGCCTCCATGTCGGATTCTACCCCGTAGAATCAACAAGCATGCGGAGGTACTGCCACAGCCTAGTAAACAACTTCTCTTGGTACTTAGGAACAAGAGGTTGCAACTTATCTCGAAGAACAACATGCCTAGTGCCCTCCCACAACCCAGCCGAGACTGCAGCTTCTAAACTATAGTCTCCCTCCTTCTCCACCTTCGTCCCTAGAACAGCCAGGTCATGAGAGGGACAATCAGTACCGCCTGTGCAGTCACTCCCATAGTTCATAATTGCTAAGGCTTCCCCGCCGATACCGTACATGCACACCCCCGCATTCCTTGCGACTACACCTGTCGCCACAGCATCACTGCCTTTAGCGACACGGCCAGATACAGTCGATCTATGGTAGGCTGTTGCATTCGACTAGAGCAGCATTGGGAGGCTATGCAACGACCGGGCGCATCCACTCCACAGCCAACCTCACCAATCTGCTCAATGTCCTGATTCTGACCACCACCCTTAGCAGCCATGGGTCGACCCTGACCTGACAACCACGCCAAAGCCTCGTCGCCCACCTTGAACTACTGAAACAACGAGGCCAACGGTTGACTAACACTCAAGTGACCTGCCAGCGGAACATCGTGCACCGCATGAGTTGTGAGGCCTGAGTGCTCGGTACAAACAGTGGGGTATGAACCGAGCAGGTGCTGGAGCGCTGCACACTGCTGCTCAGGCAGGTGCTCAAGCGCTTGCACAGCCACCTGACTCGTGTCCCCCGCCCACTGCTCCGCCGAGACATGACAATCCCAACTCTCCGCCACCTGTGCCCCACTGCCCCCCTCTCCTTCTCCACCTTGGCCGCTGCAGACCAACACAGGGACAGTAGGCTGCTCAGGTGGTTGCCTCACAAATTCCTTTAACAGGTTCACATGACATGCCTCCCAATCCTCGTCGAGTTCAATAGGCCCGTTCCCACAACTCTCAAGCCCAGGATCTTCCGCTTGCAACCGACATATATCAGAGGGTGCCAACCTATCTAAGTGCTCCTGAAGCAACTTGTGGCCACCCCCAATACTGGGCTGCTCAAGCCTTGCCTGCTACGCCTGGAAACGTTTCTGTCGCGGAGTGCTATCATGCCCTACCATGTCACTAGGGGGGACAGGTTCTGGGGCCACTCCGAACCTCATAATGGGTGCAAGTACCGAGTCACCAAGGAGTGTCGCTGGATCCAAACTCTCAACCCGACCAGCCTTGACTTTCTCCTTCCGACCCTTCCTCCGCTGGTCTAGAACTTGGGTACTAGGCTGTGACACCTGAGCAGACTGAGACCTGGTGACAGCACAAGCCATCTGCGGCATCTGACACCTCTCAAGCCACTCTTGCCCCTCCCTACTCGTGTCGGCCGCCCTCTCGGCAACAACTAAGGGTGGAACCTCGGAAGTGGGCACCGCAAAGTCGTTGCCGAGAAGAAGGTCGACCCCCTCAACTGGCAATTTCTCCACCACACCCACATCCAACTCCCGTGTCAGACCGTCCACCTCAAGCTCCACTCTGACCAGTGGGTAAGACCGCGTAGCATTGATGCCTTGAACCACCGCAACCCGAGCCGCGTTAATAGGCTTGCCAGTGAAATTCTTAACAAGTGTCTGGGAAGCACCCGTACCACGCAACAACTCAAGCCTTTGCTTCACACCAAACCACCTCACAGTGCCGTGCCCCCTAAGACCACAAAAAACATCACGGACGGGTGATGAGCCCTCCTGCTGCTTCTGTACCGGCGATGACTTCGCAACCGACTGTTTACCCCGGGCACACACGGAAGACCTCAAAGACACGCCAATGTTGCTCACTAGTGACACCCCTGCTGTAGGCGGTGCGCTCGGACATGAGCGCGCAATATGCCCCTTCTTATGACACTTGAAACATTCCACCTCACTCTTGGACTTTCCCTGAGGTGGGTAAAGGCCCTGGCCTTTCTTTAACGGGAAGGGTTTCGACTTGGGATCATAATTGGCAACAGTACTCTTGAATGGATAATTATTTGTGTCATTAATTCGGGGGGGTTGAGTGGTACGCCCCTTGTTACCTGCCTCAGCTCTCTGTGCAGACCCTCACCCGCGAATCAATGACAACCGGAGGTCAGCCAGCTCAGCCGCCTCTTATAGAGTTTTCGGTCGCTTTTCTTTCAGGTTAAGAGTCAAGTCACTGCCAGTACATTTAAAAAATTGTTCCAGCAACACTAATTGTTTTACTGTATCAAAAGTTGTTGCCTTCTCCGACCTCAACCAATTTTCAAATGCATCTGACACCTCTCTAGCGTGTTCCTGGAAAGTACTCTCCTTTCTTTTTGGAACCGCCCTAAACTTCAGCCTATAGGTCTCTGGCTGTAGCTCATATGCCCTCAGGACAGCCTCTTTCAACAACTCGTAATTCACACAGGAATCTAGGGGCAAAGCATCGTACGCCTTGAGTGCTTTCCCCGTCAATCGTGAAGAAACAAGGGCTGCCCACTTCTCCTCAGGCCATTGCTGCTCCTGGCACTTTTTCTCGAACCGGAGAAAAAATTCTGTAACTCCTAACTCATCAAACACTGGAACCAACTTAAGTAGATGCGACAGGGACTGGTCATGGGCTCGACCCCCCTGGGCGAGCTGGTTCCTCGTCACCTCTACACGAGTTTTCTCTAGGTTAACATCGGCACGATACCTTTCAGACTCAAACTTGCGCTCAGACTCTCGCTCACGCTGCTCGAGCTAGAGCTTCCGCTGCTCAAGCTGAAACAACATCTCGGGAGTCAAACCCTGAGGAGGGGGTGCTACTATTGGGGACCAACCCTGTGAATCACCTAGAGGCATACCCAACCGCCAACGGGCATCGGCCTGCGGAAACGTACCCGGCTCCGGAGCCCGAGGGGTCGCCATGGTAGGAGTCGAGTGGAATGCGGGCTGGGCCGAAGGTGCCCAAGCTCCCGCTCCACCCGAAGCCCCATCCACCCCACCGAGCACACAGATAACCAGCTCAACTCTCGACAAACCACTAGTACCGGGAAACCCTAAGACCATGGCCACACACTGCAGTCTGTACCGGTCTAGCCCCGACACACGGTCCGCTGACACAGGCTCCTCCAAAAAAAATCCAAGCATCCTCCTCATTGTTCACCACCCGAGCGCCGTTAAACAACTCCACCTTCTCCACCTCCTCGCCTGCCTCTCGCACTGTGCCCTCACTATGCTCAGACCCGTCCAGTGACATGATGGAGTCAACAACAAAAAATCTCAAGTCAAGACAAAAGTAGCCAAACTCTCGCGTAGCTTTATTCACCAAAAAATATTCGAAGATGTTCTTGACTGCAATACTAGGTCACCAATAACTCCAACAAGTTCTATATATCCTCAAAACAATGTCTGCTGCCAACAATGCGAGAAATAAATTCAACCCCAAATGGCAATAAGATTTCTCCAAAAAAAAATGCAATATTCAGTTCACTATATTCTGGTCTAAGGTCGCCATTTGTTACGACCGGCACTACGAAATAAACAAGGGCACTTAATAATGGACTAGATGATAGGCTATATTTGCAACAACGGCCATTTGTTATATCTACTACAACGGTACGCTAATTCCAAACCCTCGAACTATTACGCCGGTGAACAAAACACTTAAAACCCTCCAGAGCTAATCTACTGGATAACGGGGTATCAATTAACTGGGTTTATAGTGCACTTCTGCAAAGGCTTTCCGGTGACGGCAAAGCCAACTTACAACAGAACTACTTACGTTACGAAAATGCTCTTAAGTAATAACAATGCTTGAATAAACTATCATAAGATTTAATAAAGGAATATATGCTTACGTTAACTTTAGTGTGATTCTGTACTCAACACTAAACTCTTCAATGCTCTATGAAAACACTGGAAGTCTAGTCCTACAGCAATCAGATAAGGAATCTTCTGAAAAGGTCTGATGCTCTAAGATGCTCGTTAATATGGAACAGAAAAAATGCAGGGGCAGGACACCAAAGCGTGTATCTTAAATACACCAATAAGTAGGATACATATATATAACAAGGGAGTGCAACAACTCTGTGACAGCACTAATAATAGCCACTCAAAAACAGTACTTCCTTAGCCAACGTAACAGCCAAACTGGGTTGTGCACTATGCATCAACCTAGGCTAAAATAAGGCATGAATAATTCCTAAAGCATACACAATGAAAGTTAATAAACACAATGCTGTCTTTCTTACTAATATAGTCTAGCAGTGGCATAAAAGGTATCAGGAAACTAGGCAGAGCGAAAGCATGCTCGTAGCCTACTGTCTCCCCTTGAACAGATTTCCCTTAGGTTACGTTAAGTGACTTGGAGGCTCTCTTGATAAGTCCAGATCTCAAGTATCTGGTCTTACCCTGGCGCTCCACAAAGGTCAACAAAATGAGGTAGCAAGCATACTGCTACACTTGCAAAGGAAAAATATGCACATTTGTTACAGGCTACCTAGCTTCGTCGATGTTGTACAGGCTCTGACTTGCCACATACATAACTCGGACAAAGACCAAAGATACCCTCCACTGTCTAGCATTAAATAGTAGGAAAGAACAATTCAATAATTAGAAGCACCCCAATATTATGATACCATTTGACTATGACTCTAATAATCCCTAAAGCTAGTGCAAACGTATATGGAGAACTGGTGCTGGTAATACGACTGGCCGACTATGGAAGTCGTATGCAGAACCAGAAGGGATAACTAGCCTAATTGAATAAAGAGAGAAGTATGAAAAAGAAGAAGTTCAGAGAGAGAAATAGTAGTACAGGGGGTTAGATGGGGGGACAGATTGCAAAGGACATGTAGGACCAAGCACGCTGTGCCAAGCTCTGCAGGAGAAACGCGGGCAGGAGCCCCCCCAGCACTAACAAAGGCAGCGGCACCCAATCACAGACGACTACGTCATGAGGAGCAGGCGTCATATGACGCGTCAGGCCCGCCGGCCAATCACAAGCGTGGGAAACTCCTCAGAGCGAGGGAGGCACATGTACATACACACGCACATATTACCACCTCGCTCTTTCTCCTTAACTTCACACTGCATATCTTATACTCTATCAAATAAAATACTTCCAAGTGTCACAGACAAGAATAAAGACCACCACTGATCTGTCTGTGACAACATGAACTCTATGAAAGAAAGAACATCGTTCTACGATTATTGTAGCCCATTTCACTGCCCTGGCGAGCGCTAGCGAGTTACGAGTGCATTCTGGCAAGCTTGCCAGCGTAACAATATTCTATCTGGTCACCAAATTTTGTGGTCATCAGTTCATAACTTTTGAAATATTTTTGTGTACAGAAAATCAGACAAACAGAGGCAAAAACATAACCTCCGTCCAACTTCGTTAGCGGAGGTATCAATAAGGAGCACTCTAGAAAGAGCGTACCGTACCTCCTCCTAAGATGGCGGAGGTATGCGCTCTACCGATTGCCTCTTCAATCTAATTACTTCTTCCTTGGTGCATATCCTGTCTGCCCACCAGGTTTTATATTTTGTATATATTTATTTATTTATTATCACCAAAACTGCAGTACGTTGATTTATCATTATACATATAAATGATTACTTGACTGTCCACAGTCATGGGCCCAATTAGACTAAAATGCTTTAAGGGCAACCTAACTAGGAAACTAAACCAAAGAAGAAGAAACAAAAATAAATACAAAATTACAATTACAAAATTACAATATTTAAGAAAAGAATACATATGAAATGGTAATAATACAAACATATATATAATAACAATAGCAACAATAAATCCACTAATGACTAGTTTCGTGAATATTGGTTCATAACTGTGTGAGCCGTCTACGGTGGCAGATCTATGTGTTGTTGTTGTTGTTGTTCCCCAGGCTGTCTGGCCGAACAGCCCCAAGGTCTCGAGCAAGGCCAAGGCCATAAATGAGCGCCCCCACAAAATCCTCCCTGCTTACCACTAACAAAGCCCGGGTGACCGAAGCCACTCCAAGGCAGGGAGCTGAGGAGGGTGTGGAAACGCCCGGGAAACCAAAGCCCCACCCAAGGCCCTGTGCCCCTCAGCAATTATGAAGGGAAAGTTGAGGGGTAAGGGAAAAATGTGACGCTTTAGCTCCCAATCTGCCAACTTCTAGGTTGGCAGTAGGGAGGTCAATCCACGGAAAAGACACTTGAGATCTAGAAGATATATAAGTAAAAGGAACAGTCAGAGTAAGCTATGGGTATGGCAGAGATCGCTCAGTTCTCACTCGGATAGACCAGCCCATCACCACATGACTAGAACCCAATCCTCTCAGCATCAGCTAGGAAAGGCCCTAGAAAGCCGCCTTTGGCGGGGGGATAGCTCCCCTATTTCAACTCCTTTAGGGGTTGGGCACCCGCCCTGATCTATGTGTTCTACCAATCACCTCCACAATTAAACGATTTCTTCCGTGGTGCATATTATCCTATCTGGCCTCCAACTTTCGTGACAATCACTAATACATATTCTGTTTGTGGAGGGGGTTATGTTTCCGAGGTTTCACTTGGGTGCAGAATATCTTTTGCTCTCTTTTTTCTCTTTTTCACACACTCTCTCTCTCTCTCTATCTCTCACACAATGGTTGTCTCTCACTAGTTTTCCCGGCAATAAAGGCTCTTTCACCGTCTTTTCTTATCACCTTCATTATTACTCACCAACATAGTGCAACCCTGTCTCTCTCTCTCTCTCCCTCTGACACACACACATAAACATTCAATACACCAAGCACCACACGAAACTTTCCACACATCCATACACCCAACATCTTACACATAATGATACCAACGAAACAGTAAATTAACAAGCCCCTACGTGACTAGAAACTGTATCCATATACTGTACATTCCAGATCTCTCTCTCTCTCTCTCTCTCTCTCTCTCTCTCTCTCTCATTTTATGCCACAGCAACCCAGCACAGATTATGTGTATGACATTTATGAAGCTGGTTGTTTTTGAAAAGAAAATGGAAAACATTAGGTTTTCTCTACTGCTTATCTGTGAGCTTAATTCATGTGGTTTATGTGGCACCACTACCTTGCTGCAAACCCACAATATATGTAGTGTTCTTATTGGTGATTTAATATATATATATACTATGTAGGTAGGGAATAATTTAGAGTACATCACAATCAAATATAATATGTTGTGCTCTGGTAACCCCTTCTGTGCCGGAGAAGTCGTTTAAACTTTATTCTGGCTACTATTACACGATTTCATTCAGTTTCATGCAGCAAATAACAGGCTTCGAACTATCTCACTTAACCTTATTTACTACCACTATACTTCTTAAACTGAATACAATCGTCTAAATATAGCTAGAATACAAACAAAAGACGTCGCCAGTACAGAAGGGGTTAATATCGGTGTATCCGGTAGTATGGTAACTGATTTATCCAAATAACATAATACAACTTGCACCCAACAAACATAATTATATCCACCTGCTTGACCTTTTCAAGATACGATGACGCATTTGTACTCGGTATTCTGGCTAGGATTAGACGATATTATTGCGATTACGAAGGGTATATGGTAGGCAAGGGGTTAAATGAGATAATCTTTGCTCTTTACATTCCCAAAGACCCTTCCTTAAGTTACATAAATACGTCCAATGGCACACAAAATATACGATGAAAATGCGGCAACACCCTCAAAGGTTTAAGGTACCCGCACAAATGTTGCAATAATCACCAGCATTAACCAATGTAGAAGTCCAAGGAGCACTATATAATTCGGTAAATTTAGATATGAACGGACACAACAATCATTATGAGAACATATCAACTAGAGAAAGCAGCCCGACAGTGAACCTTTGAAGTAGTTGTTGTTGTTGTTGTTGTTCCCCAAGCTGCCTGGCCGAACAGCCCCAAGGCCCCGAGCAATTCCAAGGCCATAACCGAGCGCCCCCACAGAACCCTCCCTGGCGACCACAATAAAGCCTGGGTGACCGAAGCCACTCCATGGCGGGGAGCTGAGGAGGGTGCAGAAACGCCCGGGAAACCAAAGCCCTACCCAGGGCCCTGTGCCCCTCAGCAATTATGAAGAGAAAGTTGAGGGGCAAGGGAAAAATGTGACGCTTTGGCTTCCAATCTTGGTAGATTGGGAGGTCAATCCACGGAAAAGATGCCGTCACTTGAGATCTAGAAAATATATAAGTTAAAGGAACAGCCAGAGTAAGCTATGGGTATGGCAGAGATCGCTCAGTTCTCACTCTGATAGACAAGCTCATCGTAGTTACCTATGATGGTCAGTCCAGAGGATCCAGAGACATTCAACCTTAGCTTTGTGACCCTTAGTGAGACACTTTTAAACATTTCAAGATACAATGACGTATTCTCTTCTGCTGTCTGGCATTTATTAGAAGATTGTACTCAGATTAGTAAGGGTATATGGTAGTAAGTGGGTTAACTGCGTGACGTCTACCAGCGTTGGCAGAATCGCCTCTCGTTAGCCACTAGCGCTCGCCAGGGCAGTGAAATGGGCTACAGTTATCCGAGAATGTTGTTCTTTATTTCCTAGTACTCGCATTGTTACAGACAGTCTAGTGGTGGTCTTTATTTTCGTCTGTGACAGCGGGAAGTATTTTATATCATTAGTAGAATATAAGATGCATTGTGGAGGGAGAGAGGGAGAGAGAGAGAGGCGAGAGCGTGGTGGAAATATGTGCGTGCGTATGTCTGTGCTACCTCGCTCGGAGGAATTTTCCCGCTCGCGCGGGCTTTCCCTCACCTTTGATTGGCTGGTGGCTCCGGGCGCGTCCTAGGGGCCTGCTGCCTTGTGACGTCTCGGCCCGTGATTGGCCGACCATCGCGCCCTTGCGAGCTCCTGTGTAACTAACCTCCTGCGTGAGGGTCCCGAGGAGCTGCCCTCCTCAGGACAGGCTTGGCGTACATGCTTCTAACATCCCTTTGCATACTCTCTCCCGATCACCCCCTTAACCACGGTCTCTCTCTCTGACCTTCTTCTCTTCCATTGCTCCTCACCTTTATTCAATTACTTATCCCCTTGGGTTCTGCATATGGTTTCCATAGCCGGCCCATTGTATTGCATGCGCCATCCTCTGAAATATTTACATGTACTTAGAATAGGTTTGAGGGTTCTTAGTTAGTAGAGGTTAACCCCTCCAACCCGGATGGGCTCTTGAACGCCCATTACAACCTCGGCCCGCGCAACCCGGAAGGGCTCTTGAACGCCCATTGCTTGCATGCGTGCTTTCGAATGCCGCGCGTACATTTTCGGTATCGTGGGACGGTAGGTGGCGCCACCAGGCGTAAACTCCGCCACAGCAACAGTATCTACCCCGACGCCATCATGGACAGTACGCCAAATAGTGATTCCGCTGTGTCCGAAACCGTGCTTCCTACGACGCCCTTGCTTGTTCGTCGCGCCTTACCCCGACGCCATCGCCTAAATGTGTTATCTCCCGGAGGTATTGAGACGACATTGAGACTTTATGAGCGAGCTGATGCCAAGCATAATGTTGATGATGAAGTCAGTGACGACTCCAGTAATTATAAGTCGAGTGATTATGGCCATGAGAGTGATAAAGAAGAGCAATTCCTGGGATTTGCGAGAGAACATGACAGTGATGAGAGTGATGAAGGTGATGTACCAGTTGTTGAGGAAGCTGGTTTACCTAAAGACAGTGAACTTGAGAGAGTGGGAGAGTTCAAGGTCACTCACCAAATTTCGCTTAAGTGACACGACGCCAAGCCCTTCCCCAGGTAAATCGCCTTTCAAGCTACATTTGTATAAGCAGAAAATACTTGAGAAGGCGGCCGCGGCAGCTAGGGAACAAGCAAAACTACTTGGTGAGGATGAGGCTGTGAGTGAGGGTCAGCGTGGTGACCCTTCTCGTCCGCCATTGTCTCCCTTATCTACCCACGCCACCCAAGATGACCCGGATGCCCCGCATTCTTCCCCACCACCCCCACCATTGCCAAAGGGTTGAGGACCCCACACTTTCGGCCTATTTGCCTCCTAGGTCCCCCGACAGGAGACATACTGCTGCCGAAAAGGGGAAAGGTAGGAAATATACCAAGAAAATTAAGAAAAGTAAGAGAGTTTTGTTCGAGGCTCCCGCGGCGTCCACCCCGGCCGGCCCCAGCCATACGTCCCCGCAACTTTCCCCACGGTCCCCACCTCTCCCGCCTTCAACATGTCTTCCTGAAGAAGTCTTTGAGCTCGCATCACCAATACCTGGCCCTAGTGACAGTGAAACATTGCTTTCTGTCACTCGTCGCAGGCCAAGGAGCCCGGGACCTCGGGGGGACACAGCCTCACCTGCCACTCCTTCCCCACCTCGCCCACCCGCACGCCGCCCACGCATCACTGGTTCCCCGCCAGATTATGTGGGGGCCACTGATGATGAAGGGCACCTCTCTCAAGACTCTGGCCATGATTACATAGGTCCACTGTCAGGGCAAGATGACCACTCTGACGATGACTATATGGACATCGACGACCCTCGACCCATCCGCTTGGCCCGGCGTCGTGCTGCCCGTCGTGCTGCCCACCGCCCTGGCCGCCGCCCTCGCCGCCCTAGGGCGCGCGCCTCCCGAGTTGGCCGTGGGCGTGCTGGGCCACCAGCTGGAGCTCCTCGTCAGCGTAGACAAGACCCATTCTACGTTTTTCAGTGGCAAGACGTAGTTGATGAGGATGCATACAACCCTGATGTGCCAGCTTTTGATGAGGTACTGGAGGGTTCAGGCGTTACCCCCAATTTTCCTGCAGGCCCCAATGCTCCACCACACAAACTGTTTGAGGCCTTCTTTGATGAGGAGGTGGTAGGCTATGTTGTCAAAGAGACAAATAAGCAGCACCAATTCCAGGTCCACTTTTTGGGAAAGGTGACCAAGGGCCACATGAGGCAGTGGACCCCAGTGACTCATAAAGAGTTCATGGTGTTCCTGGCACTCACCATGCTAATGCCTCATGTCAAGAAGCATAGGTTGCCTGACTATTGGATCACCAATGATCTGATATCCACCCCTGCCTTCGGGAAATATATGTCTCGCGACCGGTACCTTGATATCCTCGCAGCGCTCCATCTTGTCACCAACCTTGACGTCCACCTCCCAGACAAGCTGTGGAAGATTAGGACGTTGTATGAGATGATGCGAGAACGCTTCACCTCCTACTTCAAGCCCTTCCGCAAGGTCGTCATTGACGAGTCTCTTGTGCTGTTCCGGGGAAAACTCAGCTTCCGGCAGTACATCCCCTCAAAAAGACATCGCTTTGGCATAAAATTCTTTGTGCTGTGCGACTGCCAAACTGGCTATGTCCTGGACTTCCTGGTCTACAGCGGGAAGGAAGGGGACTTGCTTGTGGACCCCCTCATTGGCTTTGGCGGAGCAGTGGTGCAAGCCATGATGGACCGCTACTTTCATAAGAATCACGTCCTCTACACGGACAATTATTACACGTCCCCCACTCTCTCACAGTACCTGCATGAGCGCAAGACGGGGACTGTAGGCACAGTACGAGGGAAAAGGAAGGGCATGCCACCTTTCCCTCCAAAGACCAAAAAAGGTGATGTGTTCAAGAAGAAGTCGGGGCCCATTCTGGCTATCCACTGGCACGACCAGCGGAAGGTCAACCTCCTGACCACCATCCACAAGGGGGAAATGGTGGAGACTGGCAAGGTGGATCGCCGCACCCAGGCCAGGGTGACCAAGCCCGATGCTGTCCTGGACTACAACATCAACATGAGGCTGGTGGACAAGTCCGACATGCAGATAGGCTTCATTGACTGCCTGCGTACCTCGTGCAGATGGTACAAAAAGTTCTTTGTGCATATGGTGGACATGTCAGTTCTGAATGCCTACAACATATACAAGCTTCGGAATGTGAACACACCCATGAAGTTCAATAGCCTGCGGAGGTTCCAAAAGCAGGTGTTGACGGAGCTCCTGGAGAAGTATGCTATGCCACAGAGGGCAGTGGCACATCCTGGGCCCGCCGTTATTGACCGCTTGCAGTCTGCTCAATACTTGACTAGGCACAGGCTTGGTTCCCTGCCTCAGAATGAATCCGGAAGAACACAGCAGAAGCGGTGCCATGTCTGCTACAACAGCAGGGTGAAGCCGAGGTCAGGTAAAAAGTCAACCCTGGAGTGTGTGGAGTGCAAGGTGGCACTCTGTGCTGTAGATTGCTTCTTTGATTACCACTCCAAGCTGGAGTTCTAATAATCATACTGAAATTGCCAAATAAAATGACAATATGTACACTATAATTATATATAGGCAAAAAGTGGAAGAAAACCAATGTATTGTAATACAAAAGTAATGTATTATGAGAACATTGATACAAATACAATTACACCATGATAATATGTGAAAGTGACACATATGTATATACCAAGTGACATTTATATGATTAGAACCTATAGAAATATATAAATCAGTGAAAAAAGACACAATAAATTGTATATAAAACGTTTACAAATCATATAACTAAGTGAAAGTGACACAAGACCTAATATTTGATGGCCAAAGTATAATAAACATCTGTGATAACGAATAATCAGTGCCTAATACAACAATAACCTACCTCAATTACTAATAAAATGTACGGTATAGAGTGAAAATGAGCATTATCAGTGACAGTGACACTCTCTAAAGCATATTTGTCAAAGTGAAAGTGACACAAGACCTAATATTTGATGGCCAAAGTATAATAAACACCTGTGATAACGAATAATCAGTGCCTAATACAACAATAACCTACCTCAATTACTAATAAAATGTACGGTATCGAGTGAAAATGAGCATTATCAGTGACAGTGACACTCTCTAAAGCATATTTGTCAAAGTGAAAGTGACACAACCTAATATTTGATGGCCAAAGTATAATAAACACCTGTGATAACGAATAATCAGTGCCTAATACAACAATAACCTACCTCAATTACTAATAAAATGTACGGTATCGAGTGAAAATGAGCATTATCAGTGACAGTGACACTCTAAAGCATATTTGTCAAAGTGAAAGTGACACAAGACCTAATATTTGATGGCCAAAGTATAATAAACACCTGTGATAACGAATAATCAGTGCCTAATACAACAATAAGCTACCTCAATTACTAATAAAATGTACGGTATCGAGTGAAAATTAGCAATATCAGTGACAGTGATACCCTAATAAACATATTTTATATAATTGGCCTCAAAATAACTAGAAAATATCAAATAAACATCACATTCTCAATATCAAACACTAAAATCGTCTAAGGGAGATAAATACTTTGGCGCGGCGAGCGGCTAGGTGCGTCGTAGCCATGGCCGAGGCGACGCGTCCGAACGCGGGAAGAATTTGCCGCCGAAAAGCACTCGTCTTCCCGCGCTCACCATTATGCAACCAGAGGGGCTAGAGACCTCTACTCAACGCCATTCGACAGAGGAAGGTTTGTGGAACATTATTCTTTTTTATTCACAACATTACATGACATATTCATTGACTTACAGAGTAGTTAACATAGGCCAAAGATCGTCAAAACACCCGGTACCGGAGCACAGTCGTAAGCTATAGCCCCCGGGGCTGGAGGGTTAAGAACTCGGTGTGTGTCTCCATTATTGATTTAGTGTTCTGCTCTTTTATTTAATGCTAGACTGGGATAAGGTTACAGTAGTCGTTGTCTCCGATGTGTGTATGGTTTGTTTATACCTACAAGACTTCGACCGGTCCTGTGGTAGCCTAGGTTGTCTTTTCGGCTGCGTCTTTTTGCGAGTGCAGCATTGTGTTGACTGAGGGCTTTGGCCTGTTTCAGTTCCACACTTTGCTGCCTCTTTGCTTGTCATTTGAGGGTCGCCAGGATAGAACCAGATACTTGTGATCTAGATCTATCAAGAGAGCACCCCGTCAATTAACGTAACTTAAAGGATGCAGTCTTAAGGACATCGCTAGGCTACGAGCCTGTCTTGCTCAACCCCAGTTCCTTACCTAGAGTATCCCAGCTAGACATTATTAACACCTTACGAGCGGCCTATGCGGTTTATTTATATGTACCGCACAGCGGGGTGTTTTTAGCCAAAATAGGGCTGTTTACGTGATCATTTTCATGCCTAAATAAGACCCAGAACGTAAAACAAGTACCTATCCCTGAAAGGGCATAAACAGAGCTTTCGAATGACACCATAACGATCCTTTTATGATGGCTAGTTTTCTTGCAATAACCGTGCAACGCGAGTGCAAAAAGCATGTAATTCGGTACTTTCCCCATATAATTCAGTATGTAGCGAGTGAGAGAGGGAGGAGGGAGCTGAGATTCGTGTCAGTAGGTTCGCCACGGTGGTCTGGAGCAGTCATACGCTCGCTAGTCTCCTGCCACCACTTGTCTCTCTCTCTCAGCAACATTACGTGCTGAAATTGCCACTCGACCTATGTCGAGCGCCGCCACATAGTCCAGCTTTATTTAACTCGACTTATGTGGTGAGCCGCTAATTAAGGGTTAATTGAGTAGACACTGGTTAGTATTTAATATAAGCTCTTTGATATGTACACATTATTATTCACAGCATTTATTAGTCTAGGTTGTTGCTGAGCCGCACAACCATAGCAGACTGTTTCGTTGATGAGAAAGTACTTCTTTTAGTGTCGAGCATTACTACCGTTGCGCATTTATAGTATTCTCGTGTCAGTTAACATTATATGTCCTATCTTTTAGTGTATTCAGTCTACACGTGTGGTGTCCTGCCTCCTGCCTTTATATAATTTAAGATACGAGCATCTTATGAGCATCAGACTTTCTTCAGAAGTTTCCAGGTCTATGCTGTAGGACTATACTTCACTTTCTTTCAGATAGGAGTGAAGAGTTTATTGTTCTTTAGAGTAACTGTATTGAAGCATCTTTTTATTGTATTAAATCTTGCAGTGGTTTAATTGATCTTTCCATAGCTTCCCTTTTATGCACTTTAACGTAACTTGCATCTTGTTTGTTATCAGGCTATACCAGTGTGGATTAGCCTGAAGTAGAGTACATTTATGCCCAGTTAAGGATACCCCATTATCGCAGATTAACTCTGGAGGGTATAGGTGTTTTTGTTCGCCGGCATATAAGTTCGAGGGTTTGGATCTAGCGTACCGTTGTTGCATAGTGCCCTATTACTAGTCCAATCATTAAGTGCCCTTGTTTTATTCGTAGCCCCGGTAGTAACAACTGTTATAGTTTTTACCCTTTTAATTACCAAAGATTGTCTAATGATAGCCAGAATAAACTGTTAAAATGCGGCATCATCCTCATAGGGTTTGCTAAGAGATATATCAATGTATCCAATATATATCGACTAGTCAAATACATGGGAACAAAGATATCATACAGTGTATTCGGTTTGGAAGGATTTATGCGTAGAAAGTAATTTGGCGATTATAAGTAATAGTACTTCCATCTCGTAGAAAGTAATCTGGCGATTATAATTAATAGCACTTCCATCTCGGAAAGTGCAAATAATTCAGTGGAGATATCATATAAAACGTTTGTTCCTTTGCCACAATAGTTCACTTTAACCCTTGTCTAGCGGGTTTTTTTGGGCTATTTTGGGCATATTCAGGCCCTCCTGAATGATCAATCAAGTATCTGCATGAAAAGAAATGTATTCAGCAAAAAACTAGGCGCTAAAAGCTTCAAAATGAGACCAGAACGAGCTACGTAGCACTCGTGGTTCTCATGCAGTGGTGCCACCAACATGGGAGTTTAGCGTATAGCAGTATATTTTTCCCAGCTATGCTCACTACTGGCTACACTGCCGGCCTCTCGAGAACACAGGGAGCGTGAGTCAGTGGCTGGCGGTAAGCCCTGGGTGTCGGACGTGTGGCCTGCTGCGCTCCCGGCCATTTGCACTCGATTTTAACCCTTTAAAAGCCTTAATAATGCTCCTAACTTGCTGCAAATTGGTGCACGACTTAAGTCGAGCGCCGCTCTTTAAGGGATAAAACAATTACAAAACGTTGACAACATTACAATTAACCCTTTCAGTGTACCATGACGCATCCTTCCAGGTTATATTAAGGGGGACAGAGGGGAAACAATAATGGTAGGACAGGTATGAGAAGAATGGAAATACAATAACAAAACGTGGTAGGGTAAGATAGGAAGGAAGAATAGACAATGGAGAGAAGGAGAACATGGAGGTAAAAACAAAACAGAATTGAAATGTCATGAGAGAATAAAGATAAAACAGAGAGGGGGGCTAGGAAATATATCTCACAGGAAGTAATAAAAACAAATTGTAAGAAGAAAAGAACGAAATGTAAGATTATCAAAAGACTGAAGAGTATCAGGGATACACACAAAGAGAGAGGACAAGGGAAATAGGAAAGTTCAGGGGATGAGTATATGTACAGTCATCAATATAATGTGTTAGTATTGTAAAGTCAAGAACGTAAAAGGCAATACACCTATTTTGAGTCAATATCGAACGCAAACAAGATAATACAATACAGTATACTACTATGGCCCAAATCCTTTGAATTTGGCATTAAAGGTTCAAAGACTCAAATTGGTATAACTTTACTGATGTACAACTGTACATACAAATAACTCCATTTAGCTCTACCATGTGGCCCTGCCACGACACACGGAATCCGGTTTTAATCCAGTCTTCACCCATGGCGTTAGTATATACTTATTTGAATTAAGTTATTGAACCATGCTGAGAGAACATAGTATTATGTAAGGAAACACATTTAGGTCTATATTCACGATTATTACATACAAATAGGAACGGAAATGGGAAGTGGGGAAGAACAAAAACACTGGAAGGTAAAGGTCTATGTAGAAGGAAACACAAGTTGGTAAAGTGTTATTGTGACTTGGTGTTTATCTGTTCCTAAGGCTGGGTTATTGTTCCGTAGATTTCGGCGAACTTCGTGGGACAAGTTGTGGGCTGAATGGGACGGCCTGGAGCTGGAAATCTGCATATGGATATCTAAAGCGGCTTCTCCGGAGTTGGGGGATTTCAATACGTATATAGAGTTTTGTTTTTTGTTTTTCTAGAGGTGTTTTCCTTGCCAGTGATGCGTGTTTAGAGAGAGAGAGAGAGATTGGTAGTTCACTGCAATATTAAACAATCTGTCATTCACTATTAACGCTAAATTTCTGATGTGGTGACATTCTTCCCGGCCGTATCTAATGTCGGCATTAGCGTTAATTGATAATATGTGCACAATATTGTCACATTTATATTTGTTAATTGCATTAATGTGTAACTATTATATATAAACTGGTCGGTTTACTATGTAATACTTGCATAATAAATATCACAAGGTGGTTAAGAACAAATGGCCACGTCTCTACAAACAACCGATGAAAGGGGAGGAAACTAAATCAATACATATAATGAACAGTATGTAAACAATAGTAAATTATAGTAAAATGTGAACAAATTACAGCATAAAAATCAATAACAAACATGAACAAACACAATTTAATGGATTCGAACTGTCATCAAATATAATAAAAAACGTATACGCACGAGGTTTTTCAAATGACAAAAACAAAAATAGAAAAATAAAACGGCATAGACTCTCTATTTCAGTAACCATATCTTTTGTCCTTCCATAACCTTCAATTTTTCTATGACTCTCTATTTCAGTAACCATATCTTTTGTCCATCCATAACCTTGAACTTTTCTATGATCAGGTTCGCGTTATAACACACATTTATATCCCTCTCGGTTCCATTCCTCTCACTCCACTCCTCGTATGCCACTCATTATCGCTCCACTCTTTGCACAACACTCCTCACACACCACTCATTCTCACTCCACTCCTCGCACACCACTCATTCTCACTCCCCTCCTCGCATTCCACTCATTCTCACTCCACTCCTCGCACACCACTCATTCTCACTCTACTCCTCGCACACCACTTATTCTCACTCCACTCATGCTCACTCCACTCCTCGCACACCACTCATTCTCAATCCACTCCTCGCATTCCACTCATTCTCACTCCAATCCACGCACACAACTCATTCTCACTCCACTCCTCACACACCACTCATTCTCACTCCACTCCTTGCACACCACTCATTCTCACTCCACTCCTCGCACACCACTCATTCTCACTCCACGCACACCACTCATTCCCACTCCACTCCTCGCACACCATTCATTCTCACTCCACGCACACCACTCATTCTCACTCCACTCCTCGCACACCTCTCATTCTCACTACACTCCTCGCACACCACTCATTCTCACTCCATTCCTCACACACCACTCATTCTCACCCCACTCATTCTCACTCCACACACAACACTCATTCTCACTCCACTACTCGCACACCACTCATTCTCACTCCACTCCTCGCACACCACTCCTCACACACCACTCATTCTCATTCCACTTTTTGCACACCACTCATTCTTACTCCACTCATTCTCACTCCACTCCTCGCACTCCACTCATTCTCACTCGCTCACTTTCACTCCACTCACTCTCATTCTCCCTTCACCATTCCTCCATCCCTGAGCGTCAACAATTGTTAACAAGGTGTAATATTGTTGGTATTATCACCGTCCAGGGCAGATCACAACGGGGAACAGTTGCAAAACACCCGAACGTCAGTCACAAATGATGCATATTGCAGCTTTAGTGAATACAAATACAAATATATCACCTACCACACCTTCCCACTCTGAACCTGTTTTGGTGACTAAATGGCATTACGATAGGGCAGACTGGGAGGGTCTTCAAAGTTTCTTTATTAATAATCCCTGGACCTCTTTCTTTTCTAATGATGCACACACCACCTTGAGCCACATACAAGATTTTGTAAAAATTGGAATGGAAACTTTTATTCCTCATCAAAAGTACAGTAAAAGATCTAATTCACCTAAATGGTTTGACCATAATAATTGTGCTAGAGTAACTGAACAAAAATCAATAGCCTACAATGCATACACAAGATAAAAAACACATGAATCCTTTAATTACTTTAGAAACATCAGAAATCATGCCAAAACTGTATTAACCCTTAATTGGCGGCGCGCAACTTATGTCGTGTGAAAGAAATTTGGACTAACTGGCGGTTCACAACTTATGTCGTGCGCCATTTTCAGCACATAATATTGCTGAGAGAGAGAGCTGAGCGGTGTGAGGAGCCTAGCAACCTTATGACCGCACCGCACGACCACCGTGGACCAACTGAGGTGTCTCCCTCCCTTCCCTCCCCTCTCTCACTCACTACACAGGGAATTATGTAGGGAAAGTACCTAATTACATGTTTTTTTCATTCGTGTTGCATGGTCGTTGCAATACAACCAGCGGTCGTACAAGGATGGTTCGGGTGTCATTGGAAATCTCTATTTATGCCCTTTCAGGGATAGATACTTGTTTTACGCTCTGGGTCTTATTTAGGCATGAGAATGATCACGTAAACAACCTTATTTAGGGTAAAAACACCCCGCTGGGCGCTACGGTCAAATAGACCACCTAGCCCGCTAAATAAGGGTTAAACCTAACTAAATCAAACTTTCTCCACAAGCAGGCAAATAAACTTCTAAATAATCCAAATGATAACAAAATATTTTGGTCTACTCTTAACTCATTCAAATCCAACTTCACTACTGCTTCATCCATTCCACCATTAAAATCTCCGACTGGCAATCTTGTAAGTGACCCACGAGGTAAAGCTAACCTTCTTGCGGATATTTTCTCCATCAACTCAACCTTAGATGAAATAAATCAAGACGTCCCTGTACTTAATTTTAATTCGCCTGAAATTCCCTCACTTAAGATCCACACCAGACATGTCAAAACTATTTTGCAGAATCTCTCAGTAGATAAGGCTCCTGGTCCATATGAAATTCCTCCAATAGTACTTAAGAATTGCTCCTTGGTGCTCGCTCCTGTATTGGCAAAATTTGTCCGTGTGTGTACTCATACCTCATGCTTCCCAGTACCCTGGAAAGAAGCAAACATCCATCCAGTTCCTAAAAAAGGTGCCTCTTCAGATCCATCAAACTACAGACCAATAGCTGTAACTTCCACTCTTGGTAAAGTCTTTGAAATTATATTAAATAATCACATAATTAAGCATCTTGAGAATAATAAATTAATCAGTGATAGGCAATATGGTTTTAGACGATGTCGATCAACTACAGACATTCTTTGCCTTCTTACGCATCAAATCAACCAAGCTACAAACCAACATGGTGAAACACATACAATAGCACTGGATATATCAAAGGCATTTGATAGAGTCTGGCATCAATCCTTATTGTCGAAGATGCCTTGCATCATTAGTTCCACTAATTTCTTCTTATCTTCATAACAGAAAAATATGCGTAATGGTAGATGGCCTTTATTCTCAATTTCACTCAATAAATGCTGGTGTTCCCCAGGGATCAGTTTTGGCCCCAACTCTGTTCCTCATTCATATCAATTATCTCATATCTACCACTCATAATCCAATACATTCCTACGCAGATGACTCAACACTCCACAGTTCCTTCACATTTACCAATTCTTTCACCCAACCCGATCTTATAAATTCAAAAATAAACACTGCAATTTCTCTGAACCAGGACCTTTCTAGAATTAATGAATGGGGACAAAAGAATCTAGTTTCCTTTAATGCACAGAAAACCAAGTACTTTCAATTTTCTAACCGACAGAATCTCACTGACTCCCATATATTTGTTAATGATGTAAATATTCCCACTTCCCCTAGTATTGACATTCTCGGTGTAACATTAACTACTAACATGAGCTGGACACATTATGTTAGAAGAATTGCTAAGAATGCCTCTAAAAAAATGGGACTCCTGTACAGAGTTCGAGAATTCTTCACTGACGAGCAGTTGGCTGTAATATATAAAAGTCATGTGCGTTCTCAGATGGATTACTGTTCACCTCTGTGGAGTGGAAGTGGAGTGGTTGCATTGAGGCAGTTGGACAAAATTCAAAATAAAGCTATTAGATTAATCAATAACCCTGCAATCACACAGGACCTTCCTACATTATCCATACGAAGAAATGTTGCATCCCTTGCATTATTTCTCCAAATATTTTCACAGCAATTGTTCCGAGGAACTTGCTTCAATTGTGCTGCCTCTCCACATCTTTCCCCGTAGAACTAGGGCAGCTGAGAGCGCCCATGAATTTACACTTTCTCCTCCACAATGTAGAACTTCTGCTTATCAAAATTAATTTATCCCTAGAACTACTACTCTTTGGAATTCACTTCCCTCGAGTTGCTTTCCACAAACTTACAATCTACAAAAGTTTAAATCCAGTTGTTACAAACATTTTATGAATGGAGGATGCCTTTAGGCACATGGACCTTTTTGTTTTATCTGTGTTTTTCCTTCCTCCGTTCATTGTCTCTGTTAAAAAAAAAAAAAGAAAAAGAAAAAAGGTGTTGTGAACGACGAAAGATAATGTTATTATTTCAATGAAATATATAGTAGTTTTATGCTTCAAATATCGTAAACAACAATAACAGAAGAACATAAACCTCCTGCAAATAAAATATCGGAGTACGATAAGCCAAATAATGTTTCTGTAGATTGCACCTCCAACATATTGAACGAATGATATGACAAATATGAGAGGTTGAAAAATACACTAAATAACAACTAGTTGTTCTGGGTGAAAAAAACGCAAATATTATTATCAGCTACTGAGAAAAATTATAATAAGGATCAATATAGTTTGGGTACTTTAAAACACACACAAACACACACACAGAGGAAGATAAGGCATTGCAAACGTTATGTGCATCCGACCCTTAATATACACGGTAATGTAGCGAAGTAAAGAATAAAAACTAATGGGATATACTGTGTATTACGACAAAAAATGCCTAATAATATAATAGCCCCAACACAAAGACAATGTAAAATGCTATAAGAGAACAGAGACTGAAGTAGTGGTGAATGACGCGTGAGATACGTAGGAGAAAGACCAATGTTTGGACGTTATGGTATAAAAGAATTACAACATGTAAAGTGTTGTTATAAACGGATTGATTAGAGAGCGATGCAAAAAACACAAGGTCGTAAGTGGAAAGGATAGCGAAACATAAGGAGGTAGACCGACTAAGGTGTGCATGAACACAGAAACTTTGACTTCTAAGAGGTATATCTTAACTGTAAATATAATCATCTGACACCAGTTGCAATAAAGTAGGAACGTCACTTTAGGTCGGAACGGTGTAATAAGAAAGGACACGAGCAAGATATGTTGCGGGGGATAAAAGCTTACCACACAGAGAAACTTAGTCCAAATTAGCCTGGATTACGGAGGGAACAGCAATAAGCAGACCTAAGAAAAAATTATGGTCTGAAGGTTAATGAGATGGGTCGCAGGGATTTCAAAGACTTGGAAACAGAAAAGAAGATTTATTACGAAGTAAGTTCTTTAATTTGGAAGATTTCGTCACGATGGAATGGCAGTTCTGTATGATGTCATGTTTGTCTAGGTATCATTCAGGCTATATATAGACAATTTCCACTCGGTTTATGATGGATATCTTAATGTTATGTGTTGACTCTGTCCTCATGGTGCATTAACATCACTCACAGACTTCAAACTTAAAATTAGTTATATTGTATCCATTGTATCTATTAACTTTTGATAGTACCAATTGCTTGCCTTTGTGATATCCTTAATCTATGTGTACGATAAATGTAGATTATTTGTAGGGTTGTAATTGGTAGGGGTCATTTGAGGCATTTACCAGAACGTCCTGAACTTCCAAATTGACTAATTCTTTTAACATGACGATAGTGCGTTATTATGTGTGCGATGAGTTTGCTTGGGAAACAGATTGACTCTCATGTAGTGATGTACACCCTATATGGTGGTTTTGTGTTCTTTTATTTTATGTTTTTTTATTTTGTTAACCCTTCCCCCCCGGGGGCGCTCTCCTAAGGACAGTGTCAGGTACCCGGGTGATTTGGCCGAAAAACGTCTAGGCCTAGGCTACCATATCTTTGTTATTTTAACTGCTAGAAATTTTCCTTGCATCTTTAAACGTAGTGCGGTTTCCAATCTGTAGACTGGCGTTGAGTAGAGCTCTGTAAGTCAACTGGTTCAGTTGTGATGACAATTTCCGTGGAGCGAATTTTGCCGCGATGTTGACAATATCGGAGCTTTTCAGACACTAATTTCGTCATACCATACAACAACAAAATTGTTCCGACGTCTCCTTCTTGTTTTCGGAGGTGCGGCGATGCAATGACCGGCTTTGTTTACATGCGTCGGACGCACAGCGTTCAGACCAAGCTGAATAGGCTTTCAAGCTTACTGCCTGTTATAAGGACACCCGGGGTCCTGCCCATCTGCCGCAGTGTCCTTATAAAAGGACAACCGGGCTGGAAGGGTTAAAGCGTTATTTCCACAAAGCTATTTTGATATGTTATTTTTCCTTTATATCATGTCGTCCCAGATTTAGTTCGTATATTTTGCAAGTTTTACAATATTAACTATAACTTTGGTCATTATCTATTCGTAAGTATTTAGTAGTATTCGTTCCCTAGGCTGCCTGGCCGAACAGCCACGTTAAGCTATTATTTGATGTCATTGGGTTAAAAGAATGATAATAATGTAAAGATATAAAACATATCCATTGTTAATGGACACCGTGTTAAGTTTGACTGACACTGGTGTTGGAGACTGATAAGCAGGACACTGAAATTATCAGCACCTCGGTCTAGTAGCGTACAACGACCTACTTTTGACATTATAGTGCTGATAATACTAGACATGTTAAACTGGTTTAAAAAGTACCTCACATTCATTAAGTTAATACTGATGTAACATACTGTAGGATGTAGTATCATGGTTGTATTGTGTAATTTATGTGCTTTACTCCCCCAAATGCCATCTAAATAATAAGTTGTCTCAACCCTTCAATATAAGACTTCTAATGTGGTCTGAATTATGAACATTACAACGGTGGACAAGTTATATTCCTAAGGTGCATTATTGTGGACATGATGGTTAGACGTTTGACTGGCTGTCTGTCTGTCTGTCAGCAGTACCTTAGACGGAAGGATAAGCTGCATCTCTCTCACAATATTCACTATATTTATTCCCATGTATTCTATCTCCATTCCATTTTGCCTGCCCCTACTTCCATATTGCACCTCACCGCCATCCCCTGTCAACTGTTTCCCTCACCCCATTATATCCAAAAACTCACAAATTACTAAATAACAACCTTACATCATTACAATCCTCTTTTGTTATTCATTATTAGTGAGGTACGTAGAGTTGTTCATTTACAGGCCAATAGATGTCTGACTTTAACCCTCCTGGCCCGGTCAGCATGTTAAAATGACACCGCGGCAGATGGGCAGGAACCCGGGTGTCCTGTTAAAATCCGTAAGCTTGAAAGCCTATTCAGCTTGGTCTGAACGCCGTGCGTCCGACGCATGTAAAGAAAGCCGATCGTTGAGTCACCGCACCTTCGAAAACAATAAGATGTCGGATCAATGTTATTGTTGTGACGTCAGACGAAATTAGTGTCTGAAAAGCTCCGATATTGTCAACATTGCGGCAACATTTGCTCCACGGAAATCGTCATCACAACTGAACCAGTTGACTTACAGAGCTCTACTGAATGCCAGTCTACAGATTGAAAACCGCACTACGTTTATAGATGCGTGGGAAATTTCTAGCAGTTAAAATAAGAAAGATACGGTAGCCTAGGCCTAGACGTTTTTCGGCCAGATCGCCCGGATACGACCTCCGTCCTTTGGAAAGGCAGCCCGGGTCACGAGGGTTAAGCACTGCAAACACGCATTCAATGTGTATTGTATGTCCTGATCTTTGGAGATACTCATACAATACTAATGTATTTTGAAGCAACAAGATTATTTTACGGCAGTCTGGGCTTCCTGTAAAAGTAAAACAATTGCAATTTTATTATATCTACACTAATTATATCACTACTACTACTACTACTACTACTAATACTAGTAGTAACAGTCTTTAAAGTGTTCCGAGAAGTACACCATTGTTTAACCCCTCCCGAGACATGTTTGACGGCTATTCATGTATCGCACAGCCCCAGCGTCAATATCGACGGCATCCTCGCCCTTATTTACCCCCGTTATAGGGATAAACAATGAAAACAAGATGACCTCAGTGAGTGTTTTTATGCATGTACTCCTTCATTACTAACCCAACCCATGTCTATTCAGGAAAACAAAATTAAATTTGCCTAGGTTCACGGTGTCAATCAATAATATGTCAGCTGGGGCTCAATGGGTTAAACATGTATGTGGTAAAATGTGCAATAATTAGAACCGGTAACTACCACAAGCCTTGGCTTGAAGCAAAAAAACAAAAAAAAACTAATGGGAAGTTGGCCTGAGCAAGCAAGATTTTGTATATATATTTTTATATATATTCCGCTGGCCTTGCCCATAATATCCTCCATACAGGGATATTATGGTACATGACATGAGTGGCCATTTGGTTATGTTGAGTGACAAATGCAGTCAATTGGCTGGTAATGGCATATATGTTTACGATCCTGAGCCGACTTACTGGGTCATGTAGCAATAAGCAGCCAATTACCTAACCTCCCTCACCAGTCATATCTTTCCTCGCTCGGTTAATACTGTACCCCTATTGCTTTCTCTCCCCCCGACACACATACACACACACACAAACCTTCTCAATCTCAATGTCCCTCACTGACTGCATAGTTTTCTTATAAATCTTGATACTCTTTCAGAGTCGCATATCTTAATTCAACTCTCAATGTCTCCGAATGTCCACATGTTCATCAACTACCAACTATTTGTCAAAGTCTTATATAAAATGTTCTTTTTTAAATCCCCCACTGTTTCCATACTTCTTAGTCATGCATTGTTTTATCTTCACATTAACAAAATATGTCTGGTTACTTTAAGAAATTCAGGCACTATCAATATTCCCTATTATATGGCTTAACTAATGCGTTCTATTTCATAATTTTTCTTCTTTTTATCATACGGCTACTTCTTCCCAAGGTTAAGAGATACAACAGGTTGGAGCATGGGGTCACTCCAACTCGTACCCGCTCGCACATGACGTCACAAGGGAGGAAGGGTCAAAGGTCACTCGACTGTATACTTCATTCTCAAAGGAGCAGCCGAGCCAGCACTATCCTCCGCTTTCTTTGACTTCATACCGTGATGCTATAACTACTGTATAATGCCATGTGAAAGTGTAGCTCTTCTATTTTAACTAAACAAAATACCTATATATTGTCAAGTTGCTGGATGCAAGTCGATATTTATCAAAGGAAGTAACATAGCATTCCATAAATTTCCCAAAGATGAAACACTGCGGTCAAAATGGAGTAATCTAAGTGGGAAAAAAGGCTGTATTATTTCACCAACAGCAAGAATCTGCACTAAATATTTTGAATCCTCAGCATTCGAAAGACACTTGAAATACGAACTGCTTGGACTACCAGTACCTTACAGCCAAATAAGATTCAAACCTGGAGCATTACCAACTCTGCATTTGCCTGCCCAGGCTGCCTCTGAAAGCGAGTCCAAGAGAGGCCGAAAGGGAGTTCGAGATGACGACGACACCAAAGTGACTGAGCAACAAACAAACCGTGATTCAAGAGACCAAAATAATCTACAAGATGATGCAACCGTGAACACCGACGCACCATTGAAAGAAATAGGTGAGTTTATACCTGTGCTATATATATATATATATATATATGAGAACATAAGAAATGGGAGTCTGCAGAGAGAAGATTGGCTCACACAAGGCAGATGCCTTTCATACCAAACCTATCTCGTCCTATATGTGCTTATCTAATTTTATCTTGAAACCCACACTGTCCTTACATCTAGAATTATTTGTATGTATGTGTGTATACCGCTATATAAAAGGTTCAGATTATGCTGTTCAAATTTGATGTCCTCATTACTGAATGGACATAGTTTATTTGGAGTCAGTAGGCTACAACGAAGAATGACCATAATTATCCATAATATTATATATCTTCCATAAATAGAAAGGTTGAATAAATTAGGCTTGCACTCGTTACAGAGACCCATCTCGTCCACATGCCTATCTAATTTGATCTTAAAGCTCTCTATCATTCTTGATCTCACTATAGCACTTGGTAACCAATTCCACATATCTACAACTCTGTTACCAAACTAATATTTGCCTATATCTTTTCTGAAACGAAATGTATCTAATTTGAAAACATTTGTTGGAGTTCTTTCGCGATCACTGAGCTTTAGTACATTGTTCATATCCCCTCTATTAATCCCACTACGTGACTAACCCCCTTGAACACCTCTATCAAATCCCCTCTAACTAGGAGTCTTTTTAACCAATGAACATAAGAACATAAGAAAATGGGAGTCTGCAAAACGCCAATCGGCCCACACAAGGCAGATCCCTGTCACACCCAACCCCAATTACCTAAGAACATAAGATCACGGGAAACTGCATATGGCCATGCGGCCCACATGAGGCAGCACCCATTCACACCCAGCCCATAATTATCACCCATATGAGAGCCTAATTAAGCCTAATGTAAGCCTAATATCTTCAACCTTGCTTCATCTGGAAGATTTCTAAAACTATGGATTATTTTTGTTCATTCTACGTTGTACTCTCTCCAAGGAATCATTCTCTAATTAAAATTTAACAGCATATATAAGAAAAGAACATAAGAACTTTTGAGTCTGCAGAGAGCCGAATGACCCACACAAGGCCCATATATATATATATATATATATTAGTAGGGCAATGAGAAGAAATACGTTGTGGAACATCATGATTTAATCAAATTTTCGGCGACGTCACGCAGCCATCCTCAGGAAAGGGTTACCAAAAGATCCTAAAAATTTAGTATAACTCTGTATATATTGCTAAAATAGGATCACTAAAATGTAATGCATTGTTGAACACGTGGCAATTTGCCTATCTAAAAAACAATTAAACAACATAATTTTGGCCAACTAGGCAGATTTATATATATAATAAATCAACGGCTAGACACCTACAAATTCAAAATTGCTAAATCTCAATGCAACAAAAGAAATCAAAACGCATAAGATATCAAATTTATGTTATCATTTCTTTGTCAATTCAAATATTATTCTGAACTGTGAAGGCTAAAATCTATTAAACAAAAATTAACCTACCGCTAAACAGCGTCCAAAGTATTATGCTAATATCCAACCATGTGAGGACAAGACTTAGCAAAAGCAATCATAATAAACGAGAATATTAAAATGAAGGACTTTACAAAACATTTCAAATTATCTAGTAAAATTAGAAGCAAATTATAGTAATCCTAATCACATCGAACCGCAACATAAAGCAACAAAGTACATTTGAATTACTTGACTCTAAGAAACAAAAGATAAGTGTTGAAAATTCACATAAAGGAAAATTGTCACAAACAAATCGGAACTCACCATGACACCACCAGTCTCCAATAAAAGACGATGAGGGACTGATTAACCGAACACATTTGAACTCTATATGTAAACTCAATATATGGTGAAAATTAAACGAAATAAAATGAAAAACCAAACTACATGAACACCTAAAAAGCAACCAATTGTACCTAATAATGAACCTTCAACTATTATTGACAAGATTTATTTCTGGTTTGTGCTTATTTATCAGCATTTTTTCGCCTATTAAAGCCTCATACGTGCTTCTAAACCTGCCGATGATTTCAAAATCCCTCTCCGAAAAAGGGTGATCTTCATTACGGGAGTGATCCCTTACTGCAGAAAATGACATACTCCTCAAAAATGTTCCAGACCGGAAGCTTTTCCCTAAATGCTCATATATTCTCATTTTGAATGATCTACTCGAACATCCAATGTACCCAGACTGACAACTGGGACAAGTGAATTTATACACGATATTTGAGCATAAAGAGTCCGGCACCCGATCTTTGAAGTTGAAGAAGGTTCCTATCCTGAAATCATTGGTGAAAACAATTATAAAATGTATTGCAGGAAAACTTTCCCGGAGAACGTTACTAAGTAACTTGCGAAAATCATAGCTCACTCTCCCATAGAAAGGCATTTTGACATACTTAACAAGTTTAGGCACATCGTAAGTTACCGATCTGCTGTGTAACACTTTATTATACATAAATTATTTTAGCACTCTGTAAAACAAATCCATCCTATAATAATATTCAAAAAATACTCTCTTAGTTTGCAAAATAGTTAGAACAAATCCCGTAGGCTCTCTCAAGAAGTGTTGTGATGGAATTAAGTTTATATATTTCAGGGCAATAACTAAACCAACTTAAACCCAAGCCAGTGAAAGTGGGCTTTCTATAAAAGTCAGGTTAGTTTTCTTGATTACTGGGTTTTTAATTCCAAAGCTATCGAACATGCAAGAAAAATCGCAGACAAGGTGAAAGTAAGACATGAGAGAAAACTGGAAGGATTAGGAATTCATAAAATCAACTATAATGATAATTTCATTTTTAACTTATCCAGTAAAAATCTAACTGCTAGGGAAACAAAAGTCTTAAAGCTGGGTTTAGATTTTTGTATTCCGTTTTATAAGAAAGACTGGTTGAAACATTACATCTCTGTAGAACAAATTAGTGATACGGTTCGAGATTGTGCAAAAGCGGGTCTCCTCAAGAATGGTTTAAATTGTGATAGCATAACAAACAGGATAAAAGAACTGGGTGTTGGAAATGTTAATCGAATGAAAACTCAATGGAACAGTATTACTTCGTTGGTTCTAATGCGAGAAGATCTTGACTTGCTTAAGGAACTTGGTAACAACAAGGATATAATAATAGTGAAACCCGGTAAAGGTAAGGGAGTGGTAATTATGGACAGATCGGAGTATTCGGAAAAAATGGGAATAATTCTTCGTGACACAACGAAATTCAGAAAAGTAAATGGGGAAGTCTTTGCGAACAAGGTAAGATTAGAGGACAAACTAAATAGATTACTGAGACCCATTCGAGACGATATTGGTAATGAAGCTTATGATTTTGTATATGCATCTGGAACGAAACCTGGTATTTTGTTTGGGCAGCCTAAAGTTCACAAAATAGGAAACCCCCTTAGACCTATCATTTCATCCATTGGAACGGCAGCGTATAATTTGGCTAAATTCTTACAACCCTTAATAACTCCTCTAACTCACAATGAATATACTGTAAAGAACTCTAAATGTTTTGCTGACGAAATATCGAATTTAGATTTACCTAATAATTTTTATTTAGCAAGTTATGATGTAGAGTCTTTGTTTGCAAATGTACAGTCTACGACAGAACTGCTGTCTTGGCCTGAGGCAATGTGTTAGTTCACTCACCTTTTAATAGATGGCACTTTAATCGCTTCTAATAAAACGGGGCGGGGTTAACATAGAGGTTCGAAGGAGGAGGAGTCAAACGTGTGTGTGTGTGTGTGTGTGTTCGAGAACGGCACGCAGAATAAGTTTATTTTAACATAACACACAGGCTATATTATAAAATTAGCCCATGCTGGATCACAAATAAGTAACACACATCAGGTGTTGCGTTATTTATGGAATTTAATACACAGACAATCAAGTTTTATCCTTCGCACTTTCCATTCCCCCCTCCTCCCCCTCTCCCTTTCACCCCAACTCTCCTTCTTCACCCGCTTCCTCTTCCCTCCCTCCCTCCCACCTCTCTCTCTCTCTCTCTCTCTGTCTCTCTCTCTCTCTCTCTCTCTCTCTCTCTCTCTCTCTCTCTCTCTCTCTCTCTCTCTCTCTCTCTCTCTCTCTCTCTCTCTCAAGGACATAAAAGATACCTTCTAATATACGCAGAATAATACTATGCGATTGTTTTGAATTTACATGTACATAATCTATTTTGTATTAATTTCACCACACCACCAAACGCCTCCAATGAAATTAATGAAAGCATGTATGTGATCCACCGGGATTCGAACCTGGGTTATCACACACAGATTTTTAGACACCTTAACCATTACACCACCAAGACGGTTAAAGGTTTATGCACACGCCTACGACATAATATGAAATAAATAATAAATGTTAGGGATGACAAAAGTAACACATATAATATATTGATTAGCAATAGGATAACTAGCGAGGCAGCGAACAACACCTGTTACTCGCTGCCTCGCTAGATATCCTATTCCTAATTAAGCTACGATTCCCGAAGAACACGTCTATATTTGTTTATATATATATAAATATAAAGTGTAACAATAACACTTAGGATTTACGTTATTTGTGTTGGCTTAAGGAATAAGTTGGATAATACATAATTATACTTGTGACCTCCACAATTTGTAATGTTTGAGGAGACTGCGCTTCAACCTCTCTCCTCTGTCCATCACATTCAAGCACCAACCCACCCACACCAACACTAACACAGGATACAAAACAGACACACACACACTCACACCCAATATCATAAAACGCACATCACACACATGATCACATACATCGTAATGGGCACAAATCACTCACACATGATAACATAAAACGCACACACACACACACACACACACACTGGTCCAGGCAAACTAGAAAAGGTATTAGCATTATTGAGGAGATGCTGCTGTCTTCAGTGCGTGTCATGGCCATCCTGAGCCTTACGACGTATACAGACTAATAAAACACATAACAAAGCCACTATAACAACTTCGTCTCTCTCCAACACCCCTTCTCCCCTCTCTACACTCTTCAGAAAATAGGAAAAGTAGAAAGTAGCTACGAGGTGCCGTTGTGAAGGCTTATCCTTCAATACCTTCACCTGACCTGACCCCATCCGGGGTTTAGCTGGTCCACAAGGGTGTGTGAACTGAACCCATTAGAGAATTTGTGGGCCATCATGTCATGGAGTGGAATGTGGTCCAGGTTAGGAGTGGAAAGGGCGGGAGGAGTGGGATCGGGGGGCAGCGGGGGGGGGGGGGGGGGAATCCGTCGCCGCCCTAATATTAGTTGGACAATCTTTAAATCAGCTCTAACGAGAATACAGGAGGTAGTTGATGCAGCTTGTGGGTGGAGATCATATAGATTTCATAAATATAAATTGTAAATGTTTACATTTAAGATCCCTTTATATGTATTATATAATGTGTATGTGTTTCCAATGTTCACCGTAACATAATGATGGTGAAATAATACATATTAAATTAAATTCAAGGTAACATACACAGAGCTATAGTATACTTTTAATTATGTTTGGACGATAATTTAAACAATACGAAGTAAAAATATAAAAGCCTAAACAATTTACAGTATATCAACTTTAAAACAACATAACAAGATTACTTGGATTATCGTTAATTGTTCAATTTGATGACTTACTTTATAGTAAATCATTACAATGGGTAACGCCGAACTGTTTACTGATAATGGGAAGCCACAGTAATTAAGCTAGTAATTAAGAATCCACTGAGAAAAGTATAATGCAATAATCATAGCGTGTCATATTACATGTTAAGGTAATATGTAATATGACATGTTAAGGGTGAAATAGGGGAGCTATCCCCCCGCCAAAGGCGGCTTTCTAGGGCCTTTCCAAGCTGATGCTGAGAGGATTGGGTTCTAGTCATGTGGTGATGGGCTGGTCTAGCAGAGTGAGAACTGAGCGATCTCTGCCATACCCATAGCTTACTCTGACTGTTCTTTTTACTTATATATTTTCTAGATCTCAAGTGACGGGGTCTCTTCCGTGGATTGACCTCCCAATCTACCAAGATTGGAAGCCAAAGCGTCACATTTTTCCTTTGCCCCTCAACTTTCTCTTCATAATTGCTGAGGGGCACAGGGCCCTGGGTGGGTCTTTGGTTTCCCGGGCGTTTCCGCACCCTCCTTAGCTCTCCGCCATGGAGTGGCTTCGGTCACCCAGGCTTTATTGTGGTCGGCTGGGAGGGTTCTGTGGGGGCGCTCGGTTATGGCCTTGGCCTTGGGGCTGTTCGGCCAGGCAGCTTGGGGAACAACAACAACAACAACATGTTAAGGTAGATTATGAATTGGTCAACCACAGTGCTGTGAATAGTGGTATGGAAGAATTTTAGTTTTTACACTAATATGAATTTTTTGTTTTATTACAAAAAAAACACGTTTCGGCTCATCTAAAGTGTTTTCTCTAACTGGGACGATATTATCTTGTCTTTATGATATATATATTTGGTTATAATTTGGTCAAAACTAGATTACAATGTGATCCAACTTGTCTTGATGCGTGGATTGTAACACCCCGTTTCAATTACTTATATATTTATACGATTGTTTACACTAACCAGGACGCCAAGGTTGGTAATTTTGAGTGTTTTGCAACGGAGCATACTGTATATATTTATTTTCTATAACACATTGTATAAGGTAAAGATTAGAATACGAGTTAATAATTGAGAATTAGTAAAGGTAAAAAGAACAGTATTAATTAAAACACCAAAGATTTTGTTATGGACAGCTTTGGACACGATGATGAGGAAAATTATATATTCGGTTAGGAGAGAGAAGGGGGAGAGAAAAAGAGAGAAGGGAGGAGATAGGGGAAGGCAGCAGAGAGAAGGGGAGGAGGGGGGAATGGGAAGTTTGAAGGATAGAAACTTGATTGTCTGTAATTAAATTCCATAAATAACGCAACACCTGATGTGTGTTACTTATTTGTGATCCGGCATGGGCTAGTCTAATAATATAGCATGTGTGTTATGTTAAAATAAACTTATTCTGCGTGCTGTTCTAGAACACACACACGTTCGACTCCTCCTCCTTCCAACCTCTATACAAACCCCGCCCCCTTTTATTAGAAGCGATTAAAGGGCCATCTATTAAAAGATAAGTGAACTAACACATTGCCTCAGGGCATGACAGGAAGTTCTGTCGTAGACTGTACATTGGATGTTCGAGTAGATCATTCAAAATGAGAATATATGAGCATTTGGGGAAAAGCTTCAGGTCTGGAATATTTTTGAGGAGTATGTAATTTTCTGCAGTAAGGGATCACTCCCGTAATGAAGATCACCCTTTTTCCGAGAGGATTTTGAAATCATCGGCAGGTTTAGCAGCAAGTATGAGGCTTTAATAGGCGAACAAATGCTGATAAATAAGCACAAACCAGAAATAAATATTGTCAAAAATAGTTGAAGGTTCATTATTAGGTACAATTGTTGCTTTTTGGGTGTTCATGTAGTTTGGTTTTTCATTTTATTTCGTTTAATTTTCACCATATATTGAGTTTACATATAGAGTTCAAATGTGTTCAGTTAATCAGTCCCTCATCGTCTTTCATTGGAGACTGGTGGTGTCATGGTGAGTTCCGATTTGTTTGTGACAATTTTCCTTTATGTGAATTTTCAACACTTATCTTTTGTTTCTTAGAGTCAAGTAATTCAAATGTACTTTGTTGCTTTATGTTGCGGTTCGATGTGATTAGGATTACTATAATTTGCTTCTAATGTTACTAGATAATTTGAAATGATTTGTAAAATCCTTAATTTTAATATTCTCGTGTATTATGATTGCTTTTGCTAAGTCTTGTCCTCACATGGTTGGATATTAGCATAATACTTTGGACGCTGTTTAGCGGTAGGTTAAATTTTGTTTAATAGATTTTAGCCTTTACAGTTCAGAATAATATTTGAATTGAACAAAAAATGATAACATAAATTTGATATCTTATGCGTTTTGATTTCTTTTGTTGCATTGAGATTTAGCAAGTTTGAATTTGTAGGTGTCTAGCCGTAGATTTATTATATATTCAAACCTTGCCTAGTTGGCCAAAATTATGTTTAATTGTTTTATAGATAGGCAAATTGCCACGTGTTCAACAATGCATTACATTTTAGTGATCCTGTTTTAGCAATATATACAGAGTTATACTAAATTTTTAGGATCTGTTGGTAACACTTTCCTGAGGATGGCTGCGTGACGTCGCCGAAAATTAGAATAAATCATGATGTTCCACAACGTATTTCTTCTCATTCCCCTACTAATATATATATATATATATATATATATATATATATATATATATAAAGCAACCTATCATTTGTGTTTCAATCATATATATGTGAGAGGGGTGAAGCGCATGAATGTTCGCCTTGCGGCTCAATTGCTGTCAGAAAAAAACGCAAAAGCATTAATGTATTTTGGAGAACAGGGATTACTGCTGAGCAAAGACTGGAAGAATACAAGTATTTATATTGAATTGTTTGATTCTTGGTTCGACTTATTTAATTCCCGAAATCCAACAGATAAAAAACTGTCACGAGCGGCATATGGGCTGCAGTTACCCAATCAAAACAAATTACTGAATGAAATGCTTAACACCACAAAGTCAATGCGAGTCAAAGGTAGGGGTAGCTTGTATCAATTTCAAAATGGAATTATTGTCAGTCTTTGCTCGGTTTATATGAGATGCTAAACAAAAAATATAACATCTCCTATATAATGACACATCGGTTGAATCAAGATGTATTGGAACATTTTGTTTGTTGTCTTAGGCAAATAGGAGCTTCAAACCACCAGCATCCATCACCTGTACAAGTTAAGTATCGAATCAAATCATACCTGCTTGGGAAGAACATAGAGTTGGTAGGAAACAATTATAACAATGACAACAATGTGACAATGACAATGACAAATGACAATGTGGCGGCGTCTACGCCGTGGGGCCACCTCCCGAGGCTGCCAATCGCGGATGGCTGCCGACCCTCCACAGCCGAAGACAAAATCAACGACCAGTGGAGGAAAACCGGATGCCGGCCGCGGGGAGCAGTTTCGGGAGCCAAACCGTCACAACCATCCCCTGCCCCCCTCCTGGGGGCACGGGTCCTTGGAACGGCTTCGGTCGCGCCGGGAATTTCCACACCTCTCACACCACACACACATCACACAGTTTTTCCTACACCGAGAAATGACTCTCCGGCTGTCATTTCTCGAAGACTTCTTCTAGCCGGAGACATTGAGAGCAACCCAGGACCCACGTTCACATACATATGTCCAACTTGCTCAAAACCCATCACTTCGAGTCGCCATACTAAGGGTTCAGTTCTCTGCAATTCATGCGGGAACTGGACCCACTTCACCTGCACAACACTTGCCTCCAAGAAACACTACACAAACACCTGGACCTGTTCCTCATGCCCCTCCCTCTCCCAGTCAAATCCCTCACCTAAAACCCGTCCACCTCTCCTCCCCAACCCACCTAACCTTCCCCTATCATCCACTCCCCCCCCTAAAACCCGTCCACCTCTCCTCCCTAACCCACCTAACCTTCCCATACCATCCACATCCTCAACTCAACACACCACACCCCATCCTAATCCATTCCAACCCCCATCTCCTGCTCCCCAATCCCCACCCCCACCTCACCCATCCCAACCCCCAGTCCCTCCCTCACCCCCACCCCCCATCACCCCCACCCCCACCCCATCCTCGTGCAGCAGCACCCAACATACATCGTGCACATAACATTAACATTCTTCAACTGAACATAGATGGCATCAACACAAAGAAACACGAACTCTCACACTTCATCAAACAACACAACATACACATTGCCATCTTACAAGAAACAAAACTCCGCACAACACAAAAAACACCCACATTTCATAATTTCACCACCATCAGACAAGACCGGGCTGTCGGCGGGGGCGGTGGACTCATCACCCTGGTACACAAAGAAATATCATACATAGTAACCAGTGTACAAACCAAATCACTCCTCCCCCCAAATGATAACACAACAGAAATACAGTCAATTAAAATACGCACTGGTAACAACTCCAACATAACCATCATAAACACATACATCCCTCCCCAAACATCCCCTACAGTACCAAATGAATACAGACCACACTTACAACACATCACAAACACCCACACACCCCACACATCATCCTGGGTGGTGACTTCAACGCCAAGACATCGGCCTGGTTTGTCGACAACCCCGACACAGACAGAGGGCTGGTACTACAAAACCAAACCGATAACCTCATCATCCTTAACGACATCCATCAACATACCCATATTCCTCACCAAGCCCTCTATAACCCATCATCTCCAGACATCACCTTTTGCTCCCCAGAACTCGCCCCCACAACATCCTGGAGGGTGGTCAGAACCTTAGGCTCTGACCACCTCCCGATCATTATCACCACCAAAACCAGACTCACCCCAGCTAGCCACAAACACACATACACCAATTATAAAAGAGCTAACTGGGAAGCATTCACAAATGAGACAGAACAACACTTCACAACTCTAAACAGTACACCCATCACTAACATCAACAATGCTGTACACATACTCAATAAAACTATCCAAAACGCTGACAAGAAACACATTCCAAGAGGTAACAGAAAAAGACACAACCCCAACTTCACACCAGAAATTCAAAACCTCATCAGACAACGCGACATACTGAAACACTCCCCAGCACCCCACACACAAGACATCACACAACAAATTCAAGCACTCAACACCCAAACTAACAACAAAATACAAGAACAACAAAAACTAAATTGGAATAACTTCCTACAAACACTTGATCACAAAACAAACCCCAAAAAACTATACAAAACACTAAACAGCATCACACTTTCCAACAGCAACACAACACAATCACATGCTGCAATCACAACAACAGACTCTACTCCTTCATGTAAACAACAAGCAAACACTCTCATCAATCACTTCTCACATGTCAGCCACCTAAAACCTCACAAAGACGACCGACGTGTCATCCGACGTAAGAGACAATTCCCCACAGACCCTGACTATACACCCTTCACCAATCACCAGACAAAGCATATCATCAACAATCTCAAGCACTCACCCGCCTGTGGCCTAGACAACATAAGCAACATACACCTCAGACACCTGGGACCACAAGGCATACAAGCACTAACATATCAAACTACAGCTATTCACACAACACAATACCAGACATTTGGAAGCATGGTATCATCATCACATTCCCCAAACCCAACAAAGACCCCACGCTACCCTCCTCGCACCGCCCCATCACACTCCTTTGCTCCCCCTCCCAAGTCATGGAACGCCTAGTATTACAACTAATTACACCTGACCTACCCCTAGCTCCAACACAACATGGCTTTAGGCCACTGCACTCCACAAACACTCTTCTCACAGACCTTACACAAAGAGCTTTCGACGGCATCAATTCAGCTAGACCACCACACAGATCACTATTAGTCACACTCGACATCAGTAAAGCCTTCGATGCCATCCCCCGCCACAACCTAACAAACAAAATCTACAACACAAACATGCACAACAACACAAAACGGTGGCTGGCCAACTTCCTAGCAGGCAGATGTGCACACGTATCTTTTGCCGGTCAGTCCTCTAAAATCAGAAACTTTCCAAACGGAGTCCCACAAGGATCCGTCCTATCGCCCGCACTCTTCAATCTGTACATGCACGATATAACTACACCCAATACGCCCCAAATAAACTTAGCCTCCTATGCAGATGACATAACACTCACATGCACACACCATGACCCAAAAAGAGCAACAGATCTCCTTCAACCCTATCTCAACACACTACATGGCTGGTGCACTACAAACAGACTTAATCTAGCCCCAGCCAAATCCACCGCAACCCTGCTCACAAGTTGGACAGGAGAACACGAATACATCCCTCAACTCACCATAAACAACACACCCCTAACACATACACACACACCCAAAATCCTAGGAGTAACATATGATACTCATATGACATTCAAACAGCACACCACAAACATTAAAAAGAAACTGACACCCAGACTTAACGCCCTCAGGTCACTTGCTCACACAAAATTTGGACACAACAAAGAAACTACCACCACAGTATATAAACAATACATAAGATCAGTGATGGAATACGCAAGCCCAGCCTGGGCTTCTAACCTAGCTGAAACACATCATAAGACCTTACAGACTATTCAAAACAAAGCCCTGAAGATCATTACAGGCTGCACAGCTACTGCACCCACAGAACACCTACATCAAGAAACCAAAATCCTCAAAGTCAAAGACCATCTGGACATGAGAGGCACTCAATTCCTGGCAGCAGCCTCCACGAACCAAGACCACCCACTAAACTACATGGCAACACACCCACAGACACCAAGAAATATCAAAACAACACCCAGCACACGGTATCACACACAATTATTGTCCTCTCTCCCTCCCTGCCCACCCCGAACCAACTTCCAGAAGCACATCCATACTCATATCTCTCACCGATCCATCCACTCACTCACAGACAACACGCAGCTGCATGCACGACCTCCCGAAATCCATCCTTCCGAATCCTCCCTTCCTCGCGAGGACAGAGTCCACCTGGCCAGGCTGAGATGCGGACACCATCCAGCTCTCCTGAGCTATCAGAAGAGACTGGATGACTCCGTTGTCGACACCTGCCCGGGATGTAACACAGCACCCCATACCATTAAACACATCATAGAAGACTGCATTTCACACAACCACTTACGCCAACAACACAATCTACACTCAATGAGAGCTCTGTGGGAAAGCCCGATCGTGGCCATGGCCTTTCTCAGGGACTCGGGGCTGTTCGGCCAGGCAGCTGAGGGAACAACAACAACAACAACAACAAAATGATTCCAGCATATCCGAAGCAGTTTTTTCTCAAACAGAACCATCACAGTCTACTGCAACTGACACAACAGAAAACCTTGAACATGAACTCCTGTTGTCAGCAGTATTATGTTCTAGTTATGAAGGAAATGCATGCGACTCCAGTGACTATGATACTGAAATTCCAGTTGGTATGTCAAGTACAAATTTATCCCAAGAAAATGAAAATGAAGGTTTGAGGTGTATTGGTGGATATATTGCCAACAAGTTCCCCCAGCATGAAGGTTTGAGGTATATTGGTGGATATATTGCCAACAAGTTCCCCCAGCATGAAGGTTTGAGGTATATTGGTGGATATATTGCCAACAAGTTCCCCCAGCATGAAGGTTTGAGGTATATTGGTGGTTATATATTGCCAACAAGTTCCCCCAGCATGAAGGTTTGAGGTATATTGGTGGATATATTGCCAACAAGTTCCCCCAGCATGAAGGTTTGAGGTATATTGGTGGATATATTGCCAACAAGTTCCCCCAGCATGAAGGTTTGAGGTATATTGGTGGATATATTGCCAACAAGTTCCCCCAGCATGAAGGTTTGAGGTATATTGGTGGATATATTGCCAACAAGTTCCCCCAGCATGAAGGTTTGAGGTATATTGGTGGATATATTGCCAACAAGTTTCCCCAGCATGAATTTCTAGGTCAGAAAGTGTCAGAGGATGACACAACCTGGATTGGGAAAATATGCAGAAAAGAAGGGATGCTTATGACACCCAAAAAGGAATTCTTTGAACAGCTTAAATTAATGGAAAAAATCTTTGTGTGTTTTCATGGGAAAACAGAGTTCAAAGCTGGCAAAAACTCAGTAAAATCATTGTGTAAAGAAATTGTTGGTATGGTGACTTTACCATGGGAAGTAATTAGTTTGTTTGTAAGATGCCGAATGTTTTTTAGAATACGGATTTTAAACAGAAATATGAATGCTAATGATCCTAGAAAAACTAAATCTAAAATGTCTAAACTAATAAAACCAGTGTGAAATCCTCGTGTTTATGTAATCCTTATCCCTCTTTGTGCAAGCTAATTATATTATAAGAATAAGAAATTAGAACAATAACCAAGCAAAATGAAGTTACCGGGTATAAAAAAAATACCGGTACTAATATTAATTAACATGTTTGGCATCCCTGGTCTAGTGGCAGCACTTTGGCTGACAGGCGAGCGTTTTTCTAGCTTTCTTTCTCTCGCCCTACCTTCGGACGCCAACAGGCTGCCCGTGCGCCAACCTGTTGTATCTCTTAACCTTGCTTCTTCCTATCTTTATCCTATGTTTTTTTCTTATTAACATACTCATAGCCTCACGTATTATGTTTCCTTACTCACATTTTCTAGTTTCCTCTTTCCCTCCTTGTATGCAATTATTCTCGTCTATATTTAACTCTTAACAAGATATAACCATCATTACAGAGTCTAGACCAACATTATATAGTTGGCCTTAATCAGAGATATCCTGGAGCGGTCTTGACTGTGATTTGTTGTTCCCATGGTTACGACAGGAATAACTGTAGTCATAGATTCTCTCTCTCTCTCTCTCTCTCTCTCTCTCTCTCTCTCTCTCTCTCTCTCTCTCTCTCTCTCTCTCTCTCTCTCTCTCCAGAACCTTAATGAATTTCTGTTATCACAATGTGTAGGTCTTAGCCCATCTATGGTCTATGGAGAGAGAGAGAGAGAGAGAGAGGGGGAAGGAGTCAAATCTATCAAATGGAAAACAATAGTGCATGGATAACATTTAATGTAGTGTAATAAGAAATACGGTAGTAATAATTTGTTTTTTAACGATAAATAAAGAGGAAAAGTAGGCAGAGCAACATAGCCTCATGATATACACTGAAAATCTATAGAAAATATATTTTGTTAAAATCACAATAACTAAATATAGTAAGAACCGAAACAAAATGTATTAAAACAAAAAACAAAGAGATTTAACACAACCAACAGTAAAAGATCTTGCAACAGAAAAGGAAAGCGCTTCGGTTTCAATTTCCAGACAAGGCCGAGACAGGATAGCAGTAAGGAGGCTACTTGGGGAGGAGTGCCAGAGCGAGACAGGATAGCAGTAAGGAGGCTACTTGGGGAGGAGTGCCAGAGTGAGACAGGATAGCAGTAAGGAGGCTACTTGGGGAGGAGTGCCAGAGCGAGACAGGATAGCAGTAAGGAGGCTACTTGGGGAGGAGTGCCAGAGTGAGACAGGATAGCAGTAAGGAGGCTACTTGGGGAGGAGTGCCAGAGCGAGACAGGATAGCAGTAAGGAGGCTACTTGGGGAGTAGTGCCAGAGTGAGACAAGATAGCAGTAAGGAGGCTACTTGGGGTGGAGTGCCAGAGCGAGACAGGATAGCATTAAGGAGGCTACTTGGGGAGGAGTGCCAGAGCGAGACAGGATAGCAGTAAGGAGGCTACTTGGGGAGGAGTGCCAGAGTGAGACAGGATAGCAGTAAGGAGGCTACTTGGGGAGGAGTGCCAGAGCGAGACAGGATAGCAGTAAGGAGGCTACTTGGGGAGGAGTGCCAGAGTGAGACAGGATAGCAGTAAGGAGGCTACTTGGGGAGGAGTGCCAGAGCGAGACAGGATAGCAGTAAGGAGGCTACTTGGGGAGTAGTGCCAGAGTGAGACAAGATAGCAGTAAGGAGGCTACTTGGGGTGGAGTGCCAGAGCGAGACAGGATAGCATTAAGGAGGCTACTTGGGGAGGAGTGCCAGAGCGAGACAGGATAGCAGTAAGGAGGCTACTTGGGGAGGAGTGCCAGAGCTAGACAGGATAGCAGTAAGGAGGCTACAGGGGGAGGAGTGCCAGAGCGAGACAGGATAGCAGTAAGGAGGCTACTTGGGGAGGAGTGCCAGAGCGAGACAGGATAGCAGTAAGGAGGCTACTTGGGGAGGAGTGCCAGAGCTAGACAGGATAGTAGTAAGGAGGCTACTTGGGGAGGAGTGTCAGAGCGAGACAGGATAGCAGTAAGGAGGCTACTTGGGGAGGAGTGCCAGAGCGAGACAGGATAGCAGTAAGGAGGCTACTTGGGGAGGAGTGCCAGAGCTAGACAGGATAGTAGTAAGGAGGCTACTTGGGGAGGAGTGTCAGAGCGAGACAGGATAGCAGTAAGGAGGCTACTTGGGGAGGAGTGCCAGAGCGAGACAGGATAGCAGTAAGGAGGCTACTTGGGGAGCAGTGCCAGAGTGAGACAGGATAGCAGTAAGGAGGCTACTTGGGTAGGAGGGCCAGAGCGAGACAGGATAGCAGTAAGGAGGCTAATTAGGGAGGAGTGCCAGAGCGAGACAGGATAGCAGTAAGGAGGCTACTTGGGGAGGAGTGCCAGAGCGAGACAGGATACCAGTAAGGAGGCTACTTGGGGAGGAATGCCAGAGTGAGACAGGATAGCAGTAAGGAGGCTACTTGGGGAGGAGTGCCAGAACGGATATATAAGGGTGAAGTGGATAAGAAGTAGAAAAAACAAAAAACACATAATATGTAAGTTAATCAAAGAGGGGATACATAGAATAAAAAATACCAGAGACTCCCAAAACATCCCCACGTCATATTTCATATATTTCATCCTTGCATTCACACAATCCTCTGCACATCCATAAACGGCAATTGTCCATCCATCCTTTACGTCACATCATTATCTTCACCCATATATACCTCAGCCCCACTGTTCACTCCTCTCACTCCCACCTCCACTCACTAACCTTCCTGTCACCCCAATTTCCGAGCGTCAACATTGCTAACAGGATACAAACTTTCTCTTACCCTCTCTCGTATTATATCCTCCCGGGCCAGAATCACCAGCCGTAAGAGTACTGTTGTTAACCCCTTATTGGCGGCGCGCGACCTATGTCGAGTGAAATAAATTTGGACTATGTGGCGGTGCACGACATCTGTCGAGCACCGTTTTCAGCACGTAATGTTGCTGAGAGAGAGAGCTGAGCGGTGGGACGAGCGTAGTAAGCTTATGACCGGTCCCCACGGTGGACCTACTGAACTGTATCCCACCCTTCTCCCCCGTTTCACAGGGAATTATGTAAGGAAATTACCTTATTTTAGGTTTTTTGCACTCGTGTTGCACGATCGTTGCAAGAGAACCAGTGGTCGTACAAGGATGTTTCGGGTGTCATTGGAAAGCTCTGTTTATGCCCTTTCAGGGATATATACTTGTAAGATCCAGATCCAGATAAGATCCAGAGCGTAAACGCTCTGGATCTTATTTAGGCATGAAAATGAGCACGGAAACAACCCTATTTAGGGTTAAAAAAAAACGCTGGGCGCTACGGTCAAATAGACCACCTAACCTGCTACATAAGGGTTAAAGAAGTCACTTAACCCGGGAACTGCGGGAAGACTCTTAAGAGTTCCCCCGGCGGAGTGTGGGAAGACTCTTAAGCGTCAGAGAAAAAAGAAAATCAACTTTAAACATCAATATTTTTTTTGTTTTTGGCCCCTGGGCCATGCACAATATCACTCCTCTACCTCCTCTCCTTCCCCACTTCAGTTATCACCTATTTTCCCCTTATTCTGAGGTATATTTTCGTGCTAACATTAGCGAGTTGCAAGCAGGGCATTGTCATCAGTGTTAGCAAGCGAGTGCAAGAGAGAGAGAGAGAATATCGATCGACTGTGTCTCAGTGGCCTTGGGGGAAATTGGCGGGAAAGCAGGTTGCCTCACCCATACATTATATAACTCTCGGCCTATATCTCCGATTTTGACCATCCAAACGCTGTTTTCACTCGTTTTATTAGTGTTTCAGGTTAATACCTTTATAATCAACCCATAATAGGCGCGTATGGATAAGTATTAACCCTTATTTAGCGGCGAGCAACATAAGTCGAGTTAAAAAAAGCTGGACTATGTGGCGGCGCTCGACATAACTCGAGTGGCAATTTCAGCACGTAATGTGGCTGAGAGAGAGAGACAAGTGGTGGCAGGAGACTAGCGAGCGTATGACTGCTCCAGACCACCGCGGCGAACCTACTGACACAAATCTCAGCTCCCTCCTCCCTCTCTCACTCGCTACATACTCAATTATGTACTGAAAGTACCGAATTACCTGCTTTTTGCACTCGCGTTGCACGGTTATTGCAAGAAAACTATCCATCATACAAGGATCGTTATGGTGTCATTCGAAAGCTCTGTTTATGCCCTTTCAGGGATAGGTACTTGTTTTACGTTCTGGGTCTTATTTAGGCATGAAAATGATCACGTAAACAGCCCTATTTTGGCTAAAAACACCCCGCTGTGCGGTACACATAAATAAACCGCATAGGCCGCTCGTAAGGTGTTAATGCTATTTATGGTAAAATAAATATTTTAGTGATGGAAACAGCTCAAATACGTCAGCACAGGGGGACGTTTCTAATTACCCCCATGTGCACTTCTTAGGTTAACCCGGGAACTGTGGGGAGACTCTTAAGAATTCCCCCGGCGGACTGCGGGGAGACTCTTAACACCTTACGAGCGACCTATGCGGTTTATTTATGTGTACCGCACAGCGGGGTGTTTTTAGCCAAAATAGGGCTGTTTACGTGATCATTTTCATGCCTAAATAAGACCCAGAACGTAAAACAAGTACCTATCCCTGAAAGGGCATAAACAGAGCTTTCGAATGACACCATAACGATCCTTGTATGATGGATAGTTTTCTTGCAATAACCGTGCAACGCGAGTGCAAAAAGCAGGTAATTCGGTACTTTCAGTACATAATTGAGTATGTAGCGAGTGAGAGAGGGAGGAGGGAGCTGAGATTTGTGTCAGTAGGTTCGCCGCGGTGGTCTGGAGCAGTCATACGCTCGCTAGTCTCCTGCCACCACTTGTCTCTCTCTCTCAGCCACATTACGTGCTGAAATTGCCACTCGAGTTATGTCGAGCGCCGCCACATAGTCCAGCTTTATTTAACTCGACTTATGTTGCTCGCCGCTAATTATGGGTTAACAGTCAGAGAAAAAAAAAATCAACTTTTGACATCGAAAAAAAAAATATATTTGTATTTTTATATTATTTTATTTTTTTTGGCCCCTGGGCCATGCAAAATCTCAGTCCTCTACCTCCCCTCCTTCCCCACTTTCCTCCTCTCCATCAGTTATCACCTATTTTCCCTGTTATTCCCTTATTCTGAGGTATATTTTCGTGCTAACATTAGAAATCCGGTTGCAGGGTGTGGTCATCACTGATAGCAAGCGAATGCAAGAGAGAGAGAGAGAGTATCGATCGACTGTGTCTCAGTGGCCTTGGGGGAAATTGGCGGGAAAGCAGCTTGCCTCACCCATACATTATACAACTCACGGGCTATATCTCCGATTTTGACCATCCAAACGCTGTTTTCACTCGTTTTATTGTTGTTTCAGGTTAATACCTTTATAATCAACCCATAATAGGTGCATATGGATAAGTATTAATGCTATTAATGGTACAATGAATATTTTAGTGACGGAAACACCTCAAATACATGCGCACAGGGAGAGGTGTCTAATTACCCCCATGCGCACTTGTTAGGTTAAGAGAAAAATTTCACCTGCTTTTGTGACAAGGGAACTATTATTTTAAGTGTCAGCGATGTAAATATAAACTCAGTGTTGTTTTTAACTGAGATAATAGAAAGATGTGTGCAGTTTGCACGATCATGAATGGAGGCTTGAAAGGTAATCACAGTTGTAATTTAAAAACAGTTAAATTCATCAATTATTGTGAATATCAATAGTGAACGAGTCAAAACCAACAATTACTAACATATTTAAGGTAATTTCACGTGCTGCGAACGATAAGAAAAGGAAATTGTACGAATTGAAACACTGAGCATGAACAAGGAGTAGTATAGGGTAGACCAGCTATTGAAGCCCCACTCAACTACCTCTCATGTAGGCAGAACGTGGACGATCAGCTTAATTAACACTGGCTCTGGTCGTCTTAAGTTTCAAGGTTGCCTGCTTCGTACTGAGCTAAAGTGCATATGATTATTATTTAAGATATATATATATATATATATTTATGATACATACTGTAAACTAATGGTGTTAAAACATAGCATACTTGATAAGCATGTTCAATGCATTGGATTAATAATATACCAGTACGTTATAATGAGATTATAATATTGACAATCAAGCCTCGGTGATATTAACCAACAGCTTAATACACTCCTACGATACTAACCTTACGGATTATCACCACCTTCACCAACAATCTTCACTCCCAATGACCCAAGCACCGCACACGATAAATACAAATGTATAATGGGTACAATGACCCAAGCACCGCACACGATAAATACAAATGTATAATGGGTACAATGACCCAAGCACCGCACACGATAAATACAAATGTATAATGGGTACAATGACCCAAGCACCGCACACGATAAATACAAATGTATAATGGGTACAATGACCCAAGCACCGCACACGATAAATACAAATGTATAATGGGTACAATGACCCAAGCACCGCACACGATAAATACAAATGTATAATGGGTACAATGACCCAAGCACCGCACACGATAAATACAAATGTATAATGGGATAATACAAATGTATAATGGGTACAATTGTATTAATCCCGAGATAAGGAAAGCAGCCACACAAAGCGAATGTGATCACTTGTTCACGGCACAGAAGTGGATAACTAAATTACCAGAAGCAGTGTGGGTTCTTTCCAACCCCCCAGCCCCCTCCCCCTTCCCCGAACTCCCTCGAACCGACTTCTTTCACCCCTACCTCTCACCTCCGCCTCCACTACTACTTGCCTCCCTACATTCTCCCCCTCCCTCCCTATCTCTCCCCCTGTCTCCCACATCCTCTCTTTCCAATTCCCCCATCCCTTACCTCCCACCAGTTGCTGACTCCCACTCCCCACCCTCCCTATCTCTCCCTGCCGCCAACATCCTCTCTTACCAATTCCCCCACCCCTCACCTCCCACCAGATGCTGACTCCCTACATTTTCCCCCTCCCTCCCTATCTCTCCGTCTCCCATTTCCACTCTTGCCAACATTCTCCCTCATCATCTCTCTCTCTCTCTCTTTCTTTTTCTGCCACGCTTCCTGAAACGATGTCAGCTGTTCATCCCCCCCCCCCCCTCACATGCCACTTGTTGTAGCCACAGCTTTCTTCCAATTAATAACTGGTAATAAATATTGTAGGCTGGACTGTTGCGTAGGGACTGCACAGTCTGTGCAGTATGTGTATCATTGTGTCTTCCCATTACGCCCCTCTTCCCAACCTCAATTTCTCTCTCTCTCGCTCTCTGTCTTATTCTCCACACAACTTTTCAGGGTAAGCGGGAACATATCCTGCCGGGGGCGATCACACACACACACACACACACACACACACACACACACACACACACAAATACGCACACCTACTTTCCTGCACAACGATTCCCATCAACCCTAGACATTCTGAACTCCAAATAAAAAAAACACTACCCAGCCTCCCACCTTAACCCTTAACTGTCGGTCGGCGCACAACATAAGTCGAGTTAAATAAAGCTGGACTATGTGGCGGCGCTCGACATTGGTCGTGTGGCAATTTCAGCACGTAATGATGCTGAGAGAGAGAGACAAGTGGTGGCAGGAGAGTAGCGAGCGTATGACTGCTCCATACCACCGTGGCGAACCTACTGACACGAATCCTACCTCCTCCCTCCCTCTCTCACTCGCTATATACGGAATTGTATGGGGAAAGTGCCTAATTACATGCTTTTTGCACTCGCGTTGCACGGTTGTTGCAAGAAAACTAGCCATCATAAAAGGATCGTTATGGTGTCATTCGAAAGCTCTGTTTATGCTCTTTCAGGGATAGATACTTGTTTTACGTTCTGGGTCTTATTTAGGCATGAAAATGATCACGTAAACAGCCCTATTTTGGCTAAAAACACCCCGCTGGGCGGTACATATAAATAAACCGCCTAGGCCGCTAATAAGGTGTTAATAAGCCCCTCCCCTTCACCCACAATGCCCCTCCAATCACCAGTTGCCTCAAACAACTTCCACATCACCACCTTTAGTGCACAAACACCTACAACCAACGAGCTTAGAACACCATGAGAGGTAAGCGAGCAAGACGAGTGAAACCTGCCAAGTGTAGGATAACTTTCAGACGCATTATATCGCACTTTCGTTGTTGTTGTTGTCGTTGTTGCCAAGCTCATGCCGCATCCATACAAGTCTCGATCTGCATCGTCTGCATGTCATCAGCTTAGCTATATAATTCGGCAATGCATAACGTTTGAGCTTGAAATGCACAAACATGAGTTTGCATTCCCAATTAAGATAACTATCGTAATAATATTGATAAATTATGTTGGGAGACGAATAAAATAATGTTGACAAATAAGAACCATTTATTTCAGCTGACGCCAGACGGATTCACAGAGGAAGGGCTGATGTTGATTATAAGTTAATATTTTCTTGATCTCGCCTGAAAGAGGGATTAATGCTGGTCCTTACAGTATGTCTCACCGAAAACCAAGACGTTTTACGTCTCTTACAATAAGTTTCTTACACGTATACAGGGTGTTTTAAAACAACACTGCCAGAGTATGACGACCACATTGATCAAAATATATAATACACATATTTCTATTCTATTTTTACCAAAAATATATTGTAACAGAGATAAATGGTTATTTAGAAATGTAGCAAAACAGGGTTCTGAGCTCAGCACAAAACATATGATACATAATATGAATGATTACCAAGTAAAAAAGGTAAAGAGGAGATATCTAATGACCTAATCACATATGAATAATTACAAAATCAAAGTAACATAAAATTGGTAATGATATTTTGCAATTAGAAGAAAACTGCTAAGTATTATAATCCAAGTAGCGTAAAAAGATATGCACCATTTGTAACGATGACCAAGAGGCAAAATAATGAATCTCAAGTCAGGGTCAGGTATCCGAACACTGCTATAGGTAATTTAATCGTTCGTGAAACTGTTTGCATGGGAAAAAATTGTTCCTGCGCAATTTACTGTTTCAATACAAATACCTCATTACGTTACTATTATCACAGAGTACTAACGAAATATGTCTATCAGTTTTATGGTTGAAGTTTGACGATTTTACGTAACTGTAGACATACAAGTATACGGTGTTCACTAATGAATATTTAAAATCATCTAATGGTACCCAAAACAAACAATTTACGGCACTTGGACTTAACGAGTATAAAATAACAAAGGCAGAGACACACCTAAATAACGACAATCCATATTTATGTGATATTATAAGGTAAATAAAATCACTATGACAGAAGAAGATAGCACCATGGCCGAGCAGATGATTAAACACATGAGACGATTCGTTATGACTCCAAAGCTTGGAAGACAAACTCGAACTGGGATGGGAGGCAAGAGGTAGGCTATTTGGGGGGGAGGGGGGACACTAGCCCGTGTTCGGATTATAGCTCATACCTGGGTGTCACAAATGATTTTACTCTATGCGGTTTAAATCATTAATGGTATATTATTTTGCATTTTGTCCCTAGATAAACTTCTTCGTTATTGTATTTACTAATTAGCAGATGAGGTCTGGCAGTGTTGTTTTAAAACACCCTGTATAATTATGAAAAAAAGAAACGACCCAATAATTACAGTTTCCCTACAGACAGTGAAAAGTAGATTTTGCTGAAGGCAGGCAATGTAAACATTAGGCTAATCGTGAAATACTCAGGGTGATATATATTTCGATCAGTAATTTTTCTTATATCTCACTGCTCTGTATTAACATTATCCATGTTTACCTAATACTTTATTTTGTTTTTATCCACAGATCGGTGTAATTTGTGGGTTTGTGCCAGTGTTCAGCTGAGGAGTTATTACGTCATATTTCCCTAAACTAATCTAAATAAACAGAACAATAATTATGTATTATGTATTATTATCCTTAACCCGGCAAGCGCGATAGGCCTCACGGAAGGCTTCCTATAGGGAACGCGATAGGCCTCACGGAAGCATGACCATAAAAAAAGCCTTCCAAAAAAAAAGGGCCTATCAAAACAAAGGATTTTGTCTCTAGGTGAGATAATTCCCCTCTAGTACTCATCCATGTGTTTCTCACCCCTCCCCCTCCCCTCCTTCCCCACCTTATTCCCCCCTCCCCCCCCTCCTCAATTATCACCTATTTTTCCTCTTATTATCATCATTTATCGGTTATTTTTCTCTCCCGCGATAATGTAGCACAAGTGGGTTGCATAAAAGATCGTTATGCAACACCCAGACACCGGCACACACCGCCCCGCTCGTCTCAGTTGACTCCCAGACAGCGAGAGGGGAGGGCTGCCTGTGGCTCTCTCTCGCCTGAGATTATGACCGGGTGGCCAATATCTTCGTTTTTCACCACCCAAATGCTTTTCCCACTTATTTTAGCACTCTTGAAGGTTCATATATACATCATATATGTAAAATAAAAGCATACCGAAAACAAATAAAGCTTTATATTGTAAATATAACGAATTCTGTCAGAATCCAGGGCTAGAAATGCACAAATAACTACCCTAGCACCTAGGTCTATATCGCGCTTGTCAGGTTAACCATGTTATAATAGGGATCCGACATGAAATTACTTTTAATGATGTGTTAAATGCAATATATAGCATAATAATGCAGTCTGTTGTGGGTTATAATGTAATTGTGCTCACAGCTGTTTAGGATAATTATGTTCCGTGATTATATATTCTCATTACATACATTATAAGTAAATTATAAAGTATTCGTTGTCCTTAATTGCAAATTTAATGTTTAATTTGAGGAAATGAAATATTTATATTCTCTTAACTCATTGAATATTTAATGACCAAATACACAATGACTAAAAAATGTAAAGTTTAAAGATAATCACCCAAGCTTTGGTTATGACCTACCCGTACTAATAATATAATAGGGGTTAATTTGATTATAGTGCATACACAATACTCTGATGTAAACCAACTCAATCCTATAGGCTACAATTTCAATATAATGTTACTGGTCGCTTTATATGAATATGTTATTTCATTGGTCACTACAATACACACTTTGTCAGTCCGAAATTACGTTTTCGCAGTTAATTTTGAATATCCTGATAGTGAATAAACATGTCTAATTGATTTTTATGTGTTCATTCCTCTTACAGTAATTTATGAATAGAAAATGTCATTGTAAATGCCATATTCAAATGCCTAGAATCAACCTGAGCAACGCTTGATAATCATATAACTGCGAAAATGTAGTTTCGACCAGACTATAGGCTAGTATCGTATATATTATGGTAGTGTAATAGATTTATTATAGTAGAGGTAATGAACCCATTAAGTTGGTAAATATTTTCATAACGAACAAACAATGATACGGTACTATCATTTGGTATGTTATATAACTATGGCGATTCTGACATTAGTAAAGTGCGTAGGGAGGATTGCTTAAGGTGCAGTCACACTATGAAGACTTAAGGTAATTACCGCGGCAACTCAAGGAGTGCCGATTGTCTTTGCCGATCATCCGTAACCTGACCAAGAGTAAATGTCTGCCTGAGGCAGGCTGGACGGCATCACGGATCATGGCATCATGGATGGGGCTACACGGAGACCTAGCATAGCAGACCGCCGGCGTCATGCGGCGCAACGAGGCAACAGGACGGCAAAAGGAAGGCAACTTGACGGCCTTCGTGTTACGCAGGTCCCCTACTCGCGCTGGTGCGCGAGCCCCGCCACGTGGCGCATGTCGGGGGCCAACGCTTTGGCAACGCATGGCGCCACACGGCGCTGACCGGTCGGCTACCGGTCCCCCTCACGCGCATACCGGTGGACGTGTGACGGCGCTTGCCTCACGACCGCGGCTAGCTCGGCGACCAATTTTCCATGCCTCTTGCATGTTCAAAGCAAATCGAAACCAGCCACGACCATCCTGGCCACCCATCGTACCGTACTGTACCGTGGGGATGCGCGGGGACCACCCATGATGCGCGGTGACTTAGATCAAGTCCTCCTTAAGACCTCTAAGTCGCCGCGGTAATTCCCTTAAGTCTTCATAGTGTGACTGCCGCTTTAGCCTAAAGTAAACGATCAATATTGAATACAGTAGCTGTGTGAAGTATGAAGTCAAATCCCCTAGATTTTGTTCAGCAATATTAGTACTGCGTCCATACACTAGATGGCGTTGGTTGCAGCCTCAAATCTATGCCAAACACCGCTATCTATGGTATCATTTATTTTAATGGGAGGCATAGGAAGTTTCCTATCTCCCTTAAACTTTCTCTGCTTACAACCCCCAAACGGTCCTCTCAACCCCTCGGACCACCACCACTACAGACACCTTTACTCCGTCCTCAAGCCACAATTATCAAGGGGTTTCCATAAAGCAAGGCCAACCCAATACCCAGACATCGTTGACAACCCCCCTACCCCCGTCCCCGTCTCTCTCTCTCTCTCTCTCTCTCTCTCTCTCTCTCTCTCTCTCTCTCTTTCTCTCTCTGAAAACAACTTGGAGAATTTAATAACAATGGCCCTAGTCTGGTGAATTGTAATGGTAATGAGTTGACAGTTATAGAACCTTGTGGAACGTTAAAACGAGAGAGAGAGAGAGAGAGAGAGAGAGAGAGAGAGAGAGAGAGAGAGAGAGAGAGAGAGAGAGAGAGTTGATTCATTCTGTTATGTAATTCATTTGTTAATGGATGGGATTTATGCAATTAAAAATGTAAAAGAAGCACTGAAACATTTGTTATCGAGTTGTTTTAGAAGGATGGGACACAACCTATTTGAAGTGAATTGTTAAATGTATATAATATTCAGACAGGATTTTGAAAATATACACAAATGTACAATCTACATTTATATTGATCGGAATATAAATAGTTATCGATAAATAAGTAATTAAATAGATTGAATGATAGATACATAAGGACATTTGGATAACATTGAATTATGATGAATTATACCAATATAACATACGCTAATTTGTTGAATAATGAGATACGTGTTTGTTTGGATAGAAAGAAAGTAAGGTAGGATTATCTAACAAAAACATGGTGTCTCAAATGGATTAAATATGAGGATGGAGTGATGGATGAATACATTGTAGAATGAGAAGGCGTCCACAAACCTACCAAATGACATTATGGTCAAAGACATACCGATATTGCCCGATATTCATACCGATATTACCATACCGATATATTCATATATATACCGATATTACCGATATTCAGTTGCCCTCTGACCCTTGACCAGTGCGGATGTCCCCAGTGACCGCTAGTGTACCTGTTTACCCTTAGTGAGGTCCTAGTGAACTTTCTTAGTGATGGCTGTTGTTGATGAGTCTGCTGACTCCTCCCATACTCTCCAGCTTTGTCTTACTTTGCAAGAAAGACTGGAGAGTGTGGAGCAGGAGATTCAGTGTCTCAAAGATGAAAATTTGGCCTTGAGACTAGCTATGGCAGAGAAGAAGTGTGAGGCTACAGGAAGTGTTCCCATGGATCGTGAAGCCCCTTGGAAAGTGGTGTCAACAAGTGCAACGGCCTGCAAGCTGAAAAGGCAGCCACTCAAGACCCACAACAACTTCAGCACCTAGGCTGATGAGAGTCATGGCGAGAAAGTGGCGATCATCGAGGCAGTGAGAGGGGAGGGGGGGGGAGTCTGCTGCTGTTGCTGCAACAACTGCTGCTATAACTCCTGCTACACGCCGACAACGGAAAAAAGCTAAGTTCATTGTCGGTGATTCAATGGTTAGGTACCTTGACGGGGCTACTAACACTCATGTTAGTAAAGTTGTCTGCCTACCTGGAGCCGGAGTCGGGAGGGTGGCAGAGAAGATGGATGGTGTCCTAGAAGTGGGTGGGGAGGACCCCATCATCTTCATCAACGCGGGGTCCAATGACATATGGAGATGCAGGACTGAGGAGTTGCTGACCAAGTACCAGGAAATGCCGGAGAGGATCAAGGAGAAGGGTGGATTTCCTGTGGTACACAGTATCCTGCCAAGAAGAGGGGTACGGAAGGAATGGTCCTCCAGGGCTATTGGTGTAAATAGCCGGCTGGAGAAGTATTGCAAGGCAAAGTCAATACCATTCCTAGATAATTGGACCCACTTCTATGGTAAGGATGAACTGTATGCCCAGGATGGAGTACATCTTTCTCGACTAGGAGTTTAGACCTTAGCCAGCTCACTGGACAAGATTGTTGCGGGGTTTCGTTAAAAAAAACCTGGGTGTGTAAGTAAAATACTGTCTCCATATGGAGCAGGTACTTCATGTGACAAACCAGTGAGTAAAATAGAAATAATCAGTCAAGATAGTGCGGATATAGTGATGTGTAATAGTAGTATCGATAACACTACACATGTAACTGATAGTAAAGATGAGAATACTGATAGAGTAGAATTTCCGTCTAGAGCTAGTAGTTCAACAGGAAATAATAAGTTAGCTAAACACAATAGAAAATTAGTTGCAAATAAAAGTAATAGGTTGAGGGTATATTATACAAATTGTAGGAGTTTATGTAACAAAATGAACGAACTTAGAGCACTCGTTAGCACAGAAAATATAGACATAATAGCGCTAACTGAAACGTGGATTAATACAGAATCTAGGCATTTTTTAGCAGAATTTGATATTCCAGGATATAGTTTGTTTAAATATGACCGAACAAGTAGGAGGGGCGGGGGTTATAGCAGTGTTTGTCAGGAGTACATTAAAAAGCTGTATTAAATCAGGTATTAGACTAAATAATGATAATGAAAGTGTTTGGGTAGAGGTTAACGAAGGTAGTGAGACCATAGTTATTGGAGTTATATATAGACCGCCTAATATGAGTAGAAATGGCGGAACATCGTTATGGGAGGAAATTAAAATAGCATCAAGGTTTAGCAATGTGTGCATTATGGGGGATTTTAATTTTCCGAACATTGATTGGCAGCACCAAATAGGCGACTCCGATTCAGTAAAGTTTATTGAGGTAGTACAAGATAGTTTTGTATTTCAATTCATAGATACGCCGACTAGAGGTATTAATATTCTTGATTTAGTTTTCAGTAACAATGAACATAATTATGATAAATGATGTAGAGATTGGTGACCACCTAGGAAATAGCGATCATAAATCTATTTATTTTAATATACAATGGACAGGGAATGCTAAAGAGAATACGACACTTATCACAGATTTCAGAAAAGCCGATTATGGTCGGCTAAGAAGAGACTTAAGGGTGGACCCAATTGTTAAGCAATTAAGTCAGGATATGCCAGAGTTAAACTTGCCACCTACATATAACCAGTTTATTGTTTCTCTCCACAATGCTCAAAATAAATATATCCCTAAAAGAAGATTTAGATCAACGCAGAACCAACCAAAATGGATGACTAATAAGCTAATAGATCTTATAGGAAAAAAGAAAGGAATATATAGAAAAATAAAGAAAGGCGAAAATCATCTACATATATACTATCAGACTCTATCAAGACAGGTCAAAAAGGAAATCAGGAAAGCAAAAAGAAATTATGAAATAAGGATAGCCAGTGACTCAAAAAATAACCCTAAAGCTTTTTACCAACTATATAAATCTAAAGTTAGAGATGTAATAGGTCCCCTAAAAACTTCAATAAGAGAAATAACAGAAAATGATTTAGAAATGTGCAGTACATTAAATAGTCAGTTTCTTTCCATTTTCACTAATGACAATTTGGCACAGATTCCAGAAGTCAATATGGTATATAGTGATAGTATAGAAAATATGTTAAGTACAGTTAGTATAAGTAGAAATTATGTGCTTAAGGAAATTGACAGACTGAAACTTCAAAAATCGCCTGGTCCTGACGAGGTATATGCTAGAGTAATAAAAGAATGCAGAGCTGAGTTAAGTAGCCCATTAGCATTTTTATTTAACAAGTCATTAGAAGCAGGTTTAGTTCCAGAAGTTTGAAAGCTTGCAAATGTAGTTCCGATCTTCAAAAAAGGTGATAAATCGATAGCATCCAATAACCGTCCCATTAGTCTCACATCAATCATAGGAAAGTTGCTGGAGTCTATTATTGCTAGGAAAATTAGAAGCCACTTAGAAAAATGTAACTTAATAAATTCTTCTCAGCATGGATTCACTCAGGGACGTTCTTGCCTTACTAATTTGCTTAGCTTTTTCTCAGAGGTATATGAAGCAGTAGATAGTGACAAGTCATATGATATTATTTATTTAGATGTCAGTAAAGCTTTCGACAGAGTCCCTCATGAGAGATTGATGAGAAAGGTTGAGGCACATCGAATAGGAGGATCGTTGTTGGGATGGATTATGTCATGGCTAATTGGTAGGAAACAGAGAGTCAGCATAAATGGTACCAAGTCAGAGTGGGGAGCAGTCAAAAGTGGTGTCCCCCAGGGATCGGTATTAGGTCCCCTGTTGTTTCTTATATACATAAATGACCTAGATTTAGGTATAACTAGTAGGATAAGTAAATTTGCAGATGATACTAAAATGGGGAGATCAATTGATTCAGATAGCGATATAGAGTGCCTCCAAAGGGATCTAGATACCTTACATGAATGGTCAGTAAATTGGCAGATGAAGTTTAACATTGACAAATGCAAGGTATTAAAGATAGGGAAGATGCAAACAAATGTTAAATATAAACTAGCTAATTTAGAATTAGAAAATTCAGACTGCGAGAAAGATCTAGGTGTGTTTGTTAGCAATGATTTGAAGCCTAGAAAACAGTGTATAAGCGTTCGTAATAAGGCAAACAGGATTCTCGGGTTCATCTCTAGGAGTGTGAGTAACAGAACTGCTGATGTTATCTTAAAACTTTACTTGTCATTAGTGAGACCCCATATGGATTATGCTGTCCAATTGTGGTCTCCTTATTACAGAATAGACATAGATTCATTGGAGAGAGTACAGCGTAGAATGACAAAAATGATCCATAATATTAGAAATCTTCCGTATGAAGAAAGGTTGAAGAAATTAGGTTTACATTCGTTAGAGAGACGCAGAGTTAGAGGGGATATGCTAGAGGTGTTCAAGTGGGTTAGTGGGATTAACAAAGGGGACATGACAAATGTACTAAAGCTCAGTGATAGCGAAAGAACTCGTACCAATGGTTTCAAATTAGATAAATTTCGTTTCAGAAAAGATATAGACAAATATTGGTTTGGTAACAGAGTTGTAGAAGGGTGAATGGAATACCAAGTGCTATAGTGGGATCTAAAACGGTAGGGATGTTTAAGATAAAATTGGATAAGCATATTGACGAAAAGGGTTGGGTGTGAAGGGGGATCAGCCGGGTTGGGCCAATCACCGCTCTGCAGACCCCCATAATCCTGCGTTAATCTCTAACCGTTTTGGTAAGATGATCCTCAGGGTATTAGAGTGTTGAGCCTATATTTGGGCTTTGTAATTGAATTGGGGTTATATGGGACAGGGATCTGCCTTGCTTAGGCCAATCGGCTTTCTGCAGACTCCCATTTTCTTATGTTCTAATGTTCTTATGATATACCGGAAGAAAATACTGTTGACAGAAGACAATACACGCCCTAAGTGATATTTTGTGTACGTATATCTAGTTTACAATTAACTCCTTGCGACATATATGACGTGATCGCGTCATATGGACTTATCTCCATGCCTCTCCAATAACTTTTTGACGCAATTTTGCGTCATATGAGCTCAGTAAGTCCGATAAGTTAGCTTACGATAAAACCGTTGGTGGCAACCTCAGCCTCCTCCGATAATTCTAACGGCCGCAGTGTTGTTGTGAGTGTAGTGCGAGGCAGTGGCAATGATCCCGGGGCTCCCGTTTCCTCGGACTTATTGGAAGATAATATGTGTGAAGGAGTTAATCTCTCTCTCTCTCTCTTTCTCTCTCTCTCTATCTCTCTCTCACTCTCTCTCTAAGCCTCTGTTTGCCCACTTCTCACATTGTTCTCCAGTTTTCCAGGCTTCTATTCATGTTTTTCGCTCGTTATTAAATTTGTTAAGACTATGAGAGAGGTGGCAAATGCTAACAGAACGTGCCTTGGTTTTAATGTTCTCAATTATTTTGACTAATTAGCATTCTTCTTATAATTAAATTGCCGTAATTAATTGTCATACTGCTATTTACAAACACACACGCACACACATACTGATGTGATATATAATTAAAGAGACCCACATACAGATGAGTGAATTAATCTCTCCATTGGTCTCAACAGTAAATATAACTCACTAGAGGAGGCCAAAACACGATTTTCTATACAAACTATAATGTATAATAATTATCCTCGACTCATTTATATATGTCATTCTTTCGCGGGTCCGTCCATGGGGAAAGTAAAACGACACAGTAATTGTTATTAGAGAGCTCAATTCTAGGTTCATTAATTCACAAACAATTACAACCTGATTAATGTATGTCAAAAAATATTAGTTCACGATGCAACTGAGGGCTATTTCTGGTTTATAATGACAGACATTGATGACCAAGCTTATTGTAGGAAGACTCCGACTATATGGGAGACCTGGACTGAAGGAAACAACACAGACGGACTGGTGAGAGAGAGAGAGAGAGAGAGAGAGAGAGAGAGAGAGAGAGAGAGAGAGAGAGAGAGAGAAAGAGGGAGACCTGGACTGAAGGAAACAACACAGACGGACTGGTGAGAGAGAGAGAGAGAGAGAGAGAGAGAGAGAGAGAATGAGAGAGAGAGGAAGACCTGGACTGAAGGAAACAACAAAGACGGACTGGAGAGAGAGAGAGAGAGAGAGAGAGAGAGAGATAAAGAGAGAGAGAGAGAAAGAGGGAGACCTGGACTGAAGGAAACAACACAGACAGACTGGTGAGAGAGAGAGAGAGAGAGAATGAGAGAGAAAGAGGGAGACCTGAACTGAAGGAAACAACACAGACAGACTGGTGAGAGAGAGAGAGAGAGAATGAGAGAGAAAGAGGGAGACCTGGACTGAAGGAAACAAAACAGAGAGAGAGAGAGAGTACAAAGGAGTACAAAGGAATCAAGCAACAACAGGTCTAGTGACCCTTCTAGGCTGCTTGTCCTCCAAACCACTGAGGATCAAGTGTCCAAACAGTGGTTTAGAGTGGGTAAGGGAACATTGGAAAGGGAACTACTGCCCTGGAACTAATGTCCGTGGCAGGATTAGGAAGTTAGTAGGGGACAGATGGGTTAGTAACTGAGGGGAGGATAAAATAAAGTTATTCATTTACAAACGCAGTCAGTCGCGGGTTTGATGCAAGATATTTGTCTAAGCGAAGTTTAAATGAATCAACGGTGCTGCAGTCTATGACATCTCAGGGAAGCCCATTCCACAAGTTGACAACTCGATTGAAGAAGAAATTCTTAGCTTCGTGTGAGTTAAAAGATTTACCAATAATTTTGCAACCGTTTCCCCGCGTGTAATTAGATTGGTCGATAGTGAAGTACTTACTACAGTTCATATTGTCGATGCCTTTGATGATTTTGAACACTTGAATTAAGTTGCCTCTTAATCTGTGCTGGGTTAAAGGAAATAGATTTAATTATCTAAGACACTCCTCGTATGGTTTGTTCTTTAGGCTAGGTATCATTTTGGTAACTCTACGTTGAACTCATTCTAGCTTGTCTATATCTTTTTGATAATAAGGGCACCAGGATTGAACGGAGTATTCAAGAAGAGGGCGGACTAAGGAATTGTAAAGGGTTAGGATAGCGTCTTTAGATTTATGCTCAAATGACCTGCCTATAAAGCCCATTATTTTGGTTGCCTTCTTAACAACTTCTGAACATTGTTGGCTCGGTTTTAGGTTACTCGATATTGATACTCCCAGATCGGTTTCTCTGTTTACATTCTTAAGCTGAGTGCCATTCATCAAATAGTTTGCTTTCTCATTTTGGTGCCCGATATGTAGTACTTTACATTTATCCGCATTGAAACTCATTTGCCAAATTTGGGCCCAACATGACAACTTATCTAGATTGTGTTGCATATCGTCAACTTGTTCTTTTGAGAGTACGCTATTTGCAATTTTTGTATCGTCAGCAAATTTTGAGATTGTACAGATGAGACCCTCATCTATGTCGTTGATGTAAATTAGAAAGATAATTGGTCCTAGTACCGATCCCTGGGGTACCCCACTACTTACATTGGTCCATTTAGATGCCTTATCGTTTATGACTACTCTTTGCTTTCTGTCGCTGAGCCAATTTTCTATCCATTTCAACACACCATCTTGTATTCCATGCGCTTTTAGTTTAGCAGTAAACGTTTGTGGGGAACTTTGTTAAAGGCCTTTTGAAAATCAAGGTATATCTACAGCTTTACTCTCATCGTAGAGGTTGAGGATATCGTGGAAGAAGTCTAAGAGGTTTGTTAAACAGGAACGTTTTTTACGAAAGCCGTGTTGAGTATCTTTAAGTATGTTATTTTCCTCTAAGTGATTTACGAGTCTGTCTCTTATGAGTGTTTCTAACATTTTACATACAACTGAGGTTAAGCTAATTGGACGATAGTTACTGGGTAGGTATTAGCTTCCTTTTTTTAATATCGGTGTTACGTTGGCTAGCTTCCACTGATCAGGCATATTTCCAGACTGCAAGGATTTATTAAATGGCAATTTCAGTGGTTTGGAGAGCTGATCCTTAGCTTCCTTTAGGACTCTAGGTGAGATTTTATCAGGTCCAGGCGTTTTATTTACCTTGAGTTTATCTAAACAATTCAATACTTCTCTCTCTGTAACGGTGATATTGCTTAGAACATCTGAATTATCAATCTGAATCGGCGATGGTGTAGGGAAATCACTGAGGTCTTCCGTTGTAAAAACTGATGCAAAGAAGGTATTGAGGGCATCACTCATTTGTGCTTCGTCTTTGGTGTATTCTCCATTTTCATTGACTAACTGTCCAACAGTAACTGTTGAAGTAACTACTTTTTTCTTTCTGATATAACTATAGAATTCTTTCGGGTTTGTTTTACTTTGATTCGCAACATGTAACTCCAGGGTCTTTTTACTTTGCTTAATTAACTTTTGGCTTTGCGTCGTAGCTCTACAAATTTCACCCGTTCTTCGTCATTTTGTAAGGATTTTAATCTATCATTAGCAAACTTTTTAGCAAGCAGACAGTTTGAAATATCTATATTCCACCATTTGGGCTTATTATTAAGGCCTGGACGCCGTATTTTCGATGGTATGCAGTCCTGCACTGCATTTAGGTAAGTGGTTTCGAATAATTCCCAAGATGTATTTATGTCGTTATTGTTAATTAACAAGCTCCAGTCAGTTTCTTTGAACATAGCTCTAAGTTTATGAAAGTTTGCTTTCTTGAAATTAGGGCCTTTTTCGATGCTGCTATTTTGTTCGTTACTAGTAAACTTTAAAGTGAAAGTTATTGTACGATGGTCGCTGTTACTGAATTCATCACCAACATTCAAATTCTCTATTAATTCTTCTTTTGTTGCAAGTACAAGGTCAAGAACATTATTACCACGGGGTGGGTCGGCGATCGAACAAATTGATAGAGTGATCATTCTTTAATCAAATTTTTGGTTATGGTCGGATCTACATTTACATTCATGGCTGTCATCGGTCCTCGGTCGTTATCCCTGGTGGTTTTAAATTTGGGTCGTGTTGGTGGAGCTTTATCCAAATTCGCGGTTCTTGATAGATTAGCATTTAATTCCTTCGCAGGTTGCCGCCCTCGCTGTCTTCGGTCCTCCTTCCTGGTTGTCCTGTGCTGAGTCGATTTCTTCTCCGAAAATCCTTCACCGCATCGTTGAGAAGACGCCCAAAATGTGCTGAGAGAGAGAGAGAGAGAGAGAGAGAGAGAGAGAGAGAGAGAGAGAGAGAGAGAGAGAGAGAGAGAGAGAGAGAGAGAGAGAGAGAGAAAGAGGGAGACCTGGACTGAAGGAAACAACACAGACGGATTGGTGATAGAGAGAGAGAGAGAGAGAGAGAGAGTGAGAGAGAAAGAGAGAGAAAGAGGGAGACCTGGACTGAAGGAAACAACACAGACAGACTGGAGAGAGAGAGAGAGAGAGAGAGAGAGAGAGAGAGTACAAAGGAGTACAAAGGAGTACAAAGGAAATCAAGCAACAACAGATCTAGTGACCCTTCTAGGTTGCTTGTCCTCCAAAACACTGAGGATCAAGTGTCCAAAACAGTGGTTTAGAGTGGGTAAGGGAACATTGGAAAGGGAACTACTGCCCTGCCACTAACGTGGCAGGACTAGGAAGTTAGTAGGGGACATATGGGTTAGTAACTGAGGGGAGGATAAAGTTATTCATTTACAAACGCAGTCAGTCGCGGGTTTGATGCGAGATATTTGTCTAGGCGGAATTTAAATGAATCAACGGTGCTGCAGTCTATAACGTCTCGGGGAAGCCCATTCCACAAGTTGACAACTCGATTGAAGAAGAAATTCTTAGATTCGTGCGAGTTAAAAGATTTACCAATAATTTTGCAACCGTTTCCCCGCGTGTAATTAGATTGGTCGATAGTGAAGTACTTACTACAGTTCATATTGTCGATGCCTTTGATGATTTTGAACACTTGAATTAAGTCGCCTCTTAATCTGCGCTGGGTTAAAGGAAATAGATTTAATTCTCTAAGACGCTCTTCGTATGGTTTGTTCTTTAGGCTAGGTATCATTTTGGTAACTCTACGTTGAACTCGTTCTAGCTTGTTTATATCTTTTTGGTAGTAAGGGCACCAAGATTGAACGCAGTATTCCAGAAGAGGGCGGACTAAGGAATTGTAAAGGGTTAGGATAACTTCTTGGATTTATGCTCAAATGACCTGCCTATAAAGCCAATTATTTTGTTTGCCTTCTTAACAACTTCTGAACATTGTTGACTCGGTTTTAGGTTACTCGATATTGTTACTCCCAGATCAGTTTCTCTGTTTACATTCTTAAGCTGAGTGCCATTCATCGAATAGTTTGCTTTCTCATTTAGGTATCCGACATGTAGTACTTTACATTTATCCGCATTGAAACTCATTTGCCAAATTTGGGCCCAACATGACAATTTATCTAGATTGTGTTGCATATCGTCAACTTGTTCTTTTGAGAGTACGCTATTTGCAATTTTTGTATCGTCAGCAAATTTTGAGATTGTGCAGGTGAGACCCTCATCTATGTCGTTGATGTAAATTAGAAAGAGAATTGGTCCTAGTACCGATCCCTGGGGTACCCCGCTACTTACATTGGTCCCTTTAGATGCCTTACCGTTTATGACTACCCTTTGCTTTCTGTTGCTGAGCCAATTTTCTATCCATTTCAACACACCGTCTTGTATTCCATGCGCTTTTAGTTTTAGCAGTAAACGTTTGTGGGGAACTTTGTCAAAGGCCTTTTGAAAATCAAGGTATATAATATCTACAGCTTTACTCTCATCGTAGAGGTTGAGGATATCGTGGAAGTAGAGAGAGAGAGAGAGAGAGAGAGAGAGAGAGAGAGAGAGAGAGAGAGAGAGAGAGAGAGAGAGAGAGAGACCTGGACTAAAGGAAACAACATAGACAGACTGGAGAGAACAGGGAGAGAGGAGGAGGTACACACAGTGGCAGGAAGATAAGAAGAAGGACGAGAGATAAAGACAATAGAAGGAGGCAAACGAGTAAATTGAAAAGTGGAAGGAAGGATGAGAAGAAGAAGAAGAAGAAGAAGAAGGAGGAATTACAAACAAATAAAAGAGAGATTGGCAGGCACAGAATGAAAGCCTGGAGAGTCGGACAGAATACATGAAACCACAGAGCTCAAGATGGCAACCCCTAACGGTAAGAGGCAGAAGAGTTATATAGGTAATGAAATACTGTATACATAAATACTGTATACATAAATACTGTATACATAAATACTGTATACATAAATACTGTATACATAAATACTGTATACATAAATACTGTATACATAAATACTGTATACATAAATACTGTATACATAAATACTGTATACATAAATACTGTATACATAAATACTGTATACATAAATACTGTATACATAAATACTGTATACATAAATACTGTATACATAAATACTGTATACATAAATACTGTATACATAAATACTGTATACATAAATACTGTATACATAAATACTGTATACATAAATAGATGCATACAACATCAATTTCACGCAAATCCCTCTACGTTTTCATTTCTTTGTCAACAAAGATATGTGTTTGATTTCCCCTGAAACGTTGTGCTATTGGATCCAAGCTAAATATCCAAAAACAAAAAAATCCACGTCCTAATATATCTGTTCTTCTGTCATTTCTCAGCTGCCTGGCAGTTCTGGTAAAAGGAAAAACACAATTATTTGTCCAGACAAGTTTTATTGTTACTATTGTATTGCTGTCTTCGAACACTTAATGTTGTCTTTACTTTATGTCTGCATTACTAAGGCATGTTTTAGTTGCCTAAGTATATTATTGCTATAATTCCCTCAAAACAAGCGAAATGTGTGAAAAGACACTGACGGTTACATTTTAATGAAGACTACATAACACAGGATTTGAGCAGGCATTCATATGGTACATGTATAAACGGAATTAAGTTAAAAGTTAAGTAATTATGACATTAAATCCAACGTATGTGGTCAAGTGAAAAGTATATATACATACTGTATAGCTAGATATATAGATAGAGATACATAAATAGACAGACCAACAGAGACAAACAGGCAGATAGATAGATAGATATCTATAGATAGATAAATATCCTACGTGAAAAAAGTCACCTTTATCGGCACACATTTCATTAGTTTGTTTTCAAAACTCAAAACAATGAGGATTGGCTGCAGGAATTTGTGTCTTTCTTTCTTATCGGATTTGAAAGGGCTTTACTGTTTCTATTATTCTTGTCAGATTTCAGATTTGCAATGGATACTCTCTCTCTCTCTCTCTCTCTCTATCTTTCTCTCTCTCTCTCTCTCTCTCTCTCTCTCTCTCTCTCTCTCTCTCTCTCTCTCTCTCTCTCTCTCTCCAATATCAATATTTGAGTTAATGACCAATCCGGAATTCATTGATATTTTCGTATGTAGTGCAATGTTCTCTGGATATGATCTCTAGTATACACACACACACACACACAACACACACACACACATACACTGTTTCTCTTTACTACTAGGAATGTATATATTCGTCCACGTCTAATACACACACACACACACACACCACACACACACACACACATATACTGTGCATACCATTTTCAAGTTATTATACAACACAACCTTACCCCCATTATGTGCACCATTCTTGCAAAAAACTAAAAACAAATGAAACATACAAAGTGATACTCATCGTGAGATATAGGGGTCCCCTGATACTAAGATACTGTAGTTTGAGTTGACTTCACACGCTTGGACATTTGTGGGTGTGAATGGTATGTGTGTTGTTTGGTTTGTTTAGCAGACATAATCTCCCCCCCCCCCCCCCCCCCCCTTATGCTCTCTCTCTCTCTCTTACATCAACGACATAGATGAGGGTCTCACCTTTACAATCTCAAAATTTGGTGACGATACAAAAATTGCAAATAGCGTGCTCTCAAAAGAACAAGTTGACGATATGCAACACAATCTAGATAAGTCGTCATGTTGGGCCCACATTTGGCAAATAAGTATCAATGCGGATAAATGTAAAGTACTACATATCGAACACCAAAATGAGAAAGCAAACTATTTGATGAATGCCACTCAGCTTAAGAATGTAAACAGAGAAACCATTCTGGGAGTAACAATATCGAGTAACCTAAGACCGAGTCCGACAATGTTCAGAAGTTGTTAAGAAGGCAAACAAAATAATTGGCTTTATAGGCAGGTCATTTGAGCATAAATCCAAAGAAGTTATCCTAACCCTTTATAATTCCTTAGTCCGCCCTCTTCTGGAATACTGCGTTCAATCCTGGTGCCCTTATTACCAAAAAGATATAGACAAGCTAGAACGAGTTCAACAGTTCAACGTAGAGTTACCAAAATGATACCCAGCCTAAAGAATAAACCATACGAGGGGCGTCTTAGAGAATTCAATCTATTTCCTTTAACCCAGTGCAGATTAAGAGGCGACTTAACTCGACTGTTCAAAATCATCAAAGGCATGCACAATATGAACTGTAGTAAGTACTTCACTATCGACCAATCTAATTACACGCGGCGAAACGGTTGCAAAATTATTAGTAAATCTTTTAACTCACACGAATCTAAAAATGTCTTCTGCAATCGAGTTGTCAACTTGTGGAATGGACTTCCCCGAGACGTTATAGACTGCAGTACCGTTGATTAATTTAAAATACACCTAGACAAATATTTCGCATCAAACCCCCGACTGACTGCGTTTGTAAATTAATAACTTTATTTTATCCACCCCTCAGTTACTAATCCATCTGTCCCCTACTAACTTCCTAATCCTGCCACGGACATTAGTTCCAGGGCAGTAGTTCCCTTTCCAATGTTCCCTTACCCCCTCTAAACCACTGTTTGGACACTTGATCCTCAGTGTTTTGGAGGACAAGCAGCCTAGAAAGGTCACTAGACCTGTTGTAGCTTGATTTCCTTTGTACTCTCTCTCTCTCTCTCTCTCTCTCTCTCTCTCTCTCTCTCTCTCTCTCTCTCTCTCTCTTCTACAAACACGCGAAGCTGTATTTAGACTACACCAACAAGCTTCTGTTTTTGCTCCTCTTATGGTTCTCTCGTCTCATTCATCTCCAAAAGTTAGAGCATTACTGTCATCTCAAAAGTTAAAAACTGTCAACAAAACTTCACCGGTTAAACAAGTTACAAAGGATCAAAAAGTATTACCTTGAGTTTCTTAAAGAAGAACGAGTAGAAGAAAGATTGTTATATAGGTTATTTTTATTTATTTTTTAAATATGGCAAGCTAACGATAGAAGAACAACAGAAGAGCAGAATATGTGATAAAGGAGAAGCAGGTTTATAAATAGTAAGAGGAGAAACCTCGTCTGGGAGTCACCTTGCTGTGTTTATTAAAACAAAACAGTAGGCTCTTCCATTATGGTGAATATCACCTGGCCTCTATAGTGGTCATTGACTTACCGCTCACTTACCATAAATGTCAGAGTTTATATAAACCTTTTGGGATCACAACCCGAATTATAAGGCAGGATACAAAAGGGGTAGCTTGGTTAAGTGAATTTTGGGATAGGAGGCAACTTTAAAATAATGAACTGCCCAGTTAAGAGAAACTGGGGGTCAGGCTGAGAACGTGAGGAAACACAACACGTCAGTAGAAATACAATTATGATAGAAAAGGGAGAGTGTAGTTAGGTAGGCTTTAAAGCGAGGACAAAGGAAACAGGGAAGGTGACAGTAGGAAAGGGAAGGAGCTATAGGATAGTCTTGGTGAGATTCATGGGCTAACATACGAAGAGTGGTATCAGTGGAAGATGTATGTCGTACTACGGTATTGTTACACGTTGATTGTTAATGTCTAATCTATCACTGGGTGTGAGTAAACAACATTCCAGCTAATGGTTTCCATACCCATAACATTACGTGGCCGAAATAGGGTTAGAACAATACACAAGTTACCCTGATGCTAGAAAACACCCTGACATAAATGAATGATCAACGTTCCATATAAACGCATTGAGACCAATCATGATAATCTGGGACAGGTAAAACTGGAACACTCAGGTAGTCCATACACGATATTATGAATCGTATGAACCGCATCATTACCAATGTGAGCAAGTCTAAGCCACTAGTACAACGATGCTTATCAGCTGAGTAGCTCAACTAGCATTCAATGGGGTTGCAAGTTTCATTGTGAATTATTATTGTCACCGAACATGTCGTGTTTTGTGACATACAGTCACAAACACCAAAGAAGACAATAAGTTTAATAAAACAGTCAGTAACTAAAACTATATTATGAGGTAAAGGATGATTGAAGAAATGCTAAGCAATATATATTGAAGTGAAGAATGACCGAAAAAAAATATATATATATATAAAAATAAGCATTTATCATTTAACAAACACGCAATAACATGAAGGAAAAAACAAAGAGGATAATAATTACAAGAAAACAATGCATATTATAATAAGTAACAAAACAAAATATGCAAAGAAACGGTGGTGAAAAAAGAAAGAGCAAAGTGAAAAATGAAGGACAAGATAAAAGGACAAAGTGGTATTTTGTGTTGACCTTACAGAAGTGGAGGGAAGGGGGAGAGAGGAGACCAGATTGAGGAAGTGGAGGGAAGGGGGAGAGAGGAGACCAGATTGTGGAAGTGGAGGGAAGGGGGAGAGAGGAGACCAGATTGTGGAAGTGGAGGGAAGGGGGAGAGAGGAGGCCAGATTGTGGAAGTGGAGGGAAGGGGGAGAGAGGAGACCAGATTGTGGAAGTGGAGGGAAGGGGGAGAGAGGAGGCCAGATTGTGGAAGTGGAGGGAAGGGGGAGAGAGGAGGCCAGATTGTGGAAGTGGAGGGAAGGGGGAGAGAGGAGGCCAGGTTGTGGAAGTGGAGGGAAGGGGGAGAGAGGAGGCCAGATTGTGGAAGTGGAGGGAAGGAGGAGAGAGGAGGCCAGATTGTGGAAGTGGAGGGAAGGGGGAGAGAGGAGACCAAAACCGGACCACCGGTGTTGTATTAACTTAGAAGAATACACACTTTGTAAAGGAAATCTAATATAAAAAGGGACTTACATATTTATCAAAAACAAGACGCAAATAGTGTATAGTATATAGCAGTTATTGAAATAAATATTCAACATTAGTTAAAGCAAATTAGGTAATGCAAGACATATGACCAAATTTGGTTTACAGTATATATTTATCTTAATAGTAATTGTATGCAGTTAATTTGATGTGGTGCTTTTAAATTGTACATCATTCGACGTACTAAATATACAATTCTGCTAT
>CM064580.1:6198839-6513839 GCA_032716605.1 Paralithodes platypus
ATCGCTTAACCACTGCATCAAACAACAACTCGTAACACAGAAAAGCCTTACCCCAGTCTAGCATTACCTAGACTAGCATAAACAGGAATAATAATAATAACACACAGGGAAATGCATATACAAGTGCAACAAACATAAATCAATCCTATTCTAAGTTAACCCTTCCAAAATAGGCTATCTAATAGGCAAGTATCTAGTGAGAACTCAAGCGATAATATGTTGGCTGACTAGCTCTGCACCAACGGGACCATGGAAGTTAAACAGGCAGGGAAAAGAGGAGATAAGACTGTAAGGTAGTAGTGAATGTTCACTTCAGTCAGAAGAATTTATATAGTTAGCAAGGGAACTGAGAAGTCGCTCTTCCTAATGAGTTCTGATGAAAAAATGGCTAGACTTCCCTTTTTATACCCGGCCCTCTAGTGAGCCCAACGTGAACTACTAAGGACCGCCCCCTGACAACCATTACGTAATTTCTCTCTCTCCTCTGGGATAGACAAAGGCTCCCCTAGCACTGAGGGGAGGGGGGAGGGGGGAGTGCTAGTGAGTTAGGCCCACCTCCCGCATGGCGCACCCACTGACCCCCAACTGTGGCTGCTGCTTCTCCCATCATTACAAATAAGTTTTACACACAATACTTATAACTAATGATATAAAATAGAACTCGTTGACTCAGATGAAAACAAAATACATATTCATAATACTTATAGTACAACGGCTCACATGAACTAAGTTAGGAAACTCTACATAGACTACAGCCAAAGTTCCTGCCCTGACGATCCTAGCGAGAGTGGGGCAAGACCCGGCGTTCTGTACAGCATGCTCACACTGGACATGCGTCACAATTCAACCACCACTCTCTTCCAGGTACCAACGACCATTCTATTAAATAACTGGTACTCCATTTATTAACCATTCTATTCATTACTGACACTTACCAACATCCCCCCACCTTGAGGCATTCCCCCATTACCGACCCACCAAATGAGACGTGAACCAGGGAGGGAGGGAGGGAAACAGGGAGATAGGGAAGGGGTCCATGTGGAACTTATGTGCGAGTAATGTCACCCTCACCCTCACCACTTGGCCAACCCAGAGAGATATTAGCCCATAAACAACGACCGTCCTCAATAGAGGTTTTTCGTGTGCACTGCGACCGTCCTCTATAGATCCAGAACATAAAAAAAAAAAAATAGAAATCACCCCAGTGACACTGAAAACAAAGACATTTGTGATTAGGTGAGATAATTCCCCTCCATTACTTGCTACCACTCCTACCACTTGTTTTATTGCTTTCCAATGTTCATATGTTCATATTAAAAGCAAAATAGGCGCATATGGATAAGTAATAATTATATACTGTGTATGTTACATATGACAATTTTTGTCAGAATAGAACCAAATGGCTTCGCTTGGCGGGAGGGTTTGAGCTACCATGGCTGCACAGTTTAGAGGTTAGGGTGTGATGTTATGGTCTGGTAATTGGCTGATCCAGGCTCCTATACTATCCCCACTTACATTTGTATATTGTTCAACCTCACCTGCGCTATTGAATTCTTGCAATAAAGTCCCCTATTTACAACACCACAACACAGAAAATGACATCTAAGATTATTTATCGTCTGGCACATGAACCAAACTTTTGATAACACTACCAAAATCTGTCCCCGGGCTGAAGGTAATCATCCTGTCCTGGAGTGAGTAATGGTGGTGGGACACGTTCACTTGAAGTGAAAAGTTTGAAGTATAATGGTAAATGGTGTAGGAATATTGGGGAATAGACCAAACTTTATCTCTTGGTTATGGCTGATCAGGAGTTTTTGGGATGGGGGTAAAGAGAGAGGAGCGACTGGTGTTACAAACGCTAAGTGCACTCTACAATATTACCAATAAGCTGAAAGAATTGAATGTTACAAATGGTACTTATAGATTAGTATAATGTATTAACTCTTTCCTTCCCCAGGCTGGTGCAGTTGTATACTGTACAGCGTCGTAAAATGGTTTAAAAGCAGGTCATTACCATTTGCATGATACGAGTGTCGCATGTCCAGGGGGTGTTCACGTAATGGGACAGTGGTACTAATTTACCTCAGAGAGAGGGAGAGAAAATGTGTGTGTTCACTCATGCCCTCTATTTCTTTCAAATTAGTCGAATTCCTTCTACACACACACACACACACACACACACACACGCACAAACACACATTTCATTACACTAGGAAGATATGCCCACAAGTAATTTCACCATACCAGCCAATCATTTAATCGTATGTTCATCACGCGTATGTACTAATCATTTCACCCACAAGTATTTTGTTTGCAAGTCTTTTCATACAGCGGTCTTTACATCAACAATTCGGTCACTGGACAATACATTCAGGATATAATTGTTGAGGTGCTTGGCAGGAATGTGGGTATAATATTGATATGTTCTTAGACAAGGATTGGAGGTCTCAAATGTAGTTTTCAGTAACAATCATAATAAACCTTGCAATCCCATTGCTGTTTAGTTAAGCTACCAAACATATATTTAGAAAGCATCGTTATACTAATGGTCAAGATTTGCTTATATTTTGTATGATGCGGAAAGATTCATGTATCGTGTATGAAGTAACTTAATATTACATATTCACCTATCCCAGAGTATCTTGATTAGTCTCAAAGTGTTTATGTAACAGTGATCGTTCATTCCTGTCAGGGTGTTTTCTAGCATCAGGGTAACTTGTGTAATTGTTCATTCTATTTCGGCCAGGTAATGTTATGGATACGGAAACCATCAGCTGGGATGTCATTAAAAGCATCAGTAATTCAGATCCTCTTTAATGGGCTCCAACTTCCCCTTTATTAGCTGGTTGAATGATGGAGCCATTCAATGGTTTAATTATTGGTTGTATAATTACCAACTGAACATGTATTTTGTTTCTGTTTATATAACTTTTTGTTCAATTTGCAGCTAGTATTGCTAGCAACCAATCTACATTTCTATTCCTTGTTAGGGCTATATGTTCACAATGTTTAAAGTTGTGAATGCTTGAAGTTGAAGCAGGTGATACAAGAGTTATAATAGTTATATAATACAGTATGTTATACATAGTCACGCCCTTTACTTCATATGATTGGAGTCAGAGTATATCCATATATATATATATATATATATATATATATATATATATATAATTATATATTAAGGTGGTCCTTAAAACCCTAGTCTAGCGGGTCCTCTGTGGCCGTTTTGGGCCTTTTCAGGCCATTCTGACTGCTATATCAACCATCAGTATGAAAGGAACTGTATTGCGCCAAAAACTAGGTGGAAATCGCTACACAATGACGCCACATACAGCTACGTAGCACTCGTGGAGCACTGACAGTGTTACCTCGAAGATGGAAGTTTAGCTGATTTTGCTACCTTGCTCACTTTTAGCGAACTATTGGTTACACTGTCATCCTCCCGCGCGGTGGGGGAACTGGAGTTAGTGTGGGCCGGGAGGCCACAGATGTCGGACGTATGGATCATTACTATCCCACCCATTTTCACTCGATTTCCACCCTTTTTTCACCCGTTTTTTGCCAGTTTTTTCAACTCGACTTATGTGGTGAGCCGCTTTTTAAGGGTTAAAAACTGTGTTTGTATATGTTGTGCTCCTACCCCTCAAAAGTGTACCTTTGGGTCCCAAAACCCCAGGAAAAAAATATGAAACATTAGAAACATTATTTAGAGGTTGCACATCGACCATGAAGTTTCACTAATTTGTCATATTTCCAAAAATCGTACTTTCTCAGGATTCATTTTTTCTTTGCAGGTTATCAAATGTGTTAAAGTGCTTACAGTGTTTTTGAAAGTGTAAAGTGAAAAATACTGCTCCAGTATGTGTATAAGACTAAAGTTTACAAGTGCATAAGACTCATTGTATAATTGACAACATGGCTATGCAAGTAGACAAATTTACCTAGTCAGTACTAAGATGATCTGACAGGAACCAAGCTACCATCAAAAAGGCAAGTCCTCAGCAACTTCCTTCACTACCATCAAGAGAAAAAACTAACCATAGTTGCCACTGCCGTAGTTAATGGGGTGATAGATTTTTGGGCGAAAGCCTGCATCCCGACAATTCGAAAAGACCATTCCATTGCTAAGGTAGAAAAACTGTATACTAGAATACCAGCAGTTGAAGAAGGGCTAAAATCGGAGATCAACTCCCCAAATTAAGAAGGAAGAGGTTTTCAAGCACACATTAAAGGACTTGTTTGATGTGGCCACTGCCAATGCTCTAACGACCATTCGTATTCAGGACAAAGATTTCCTTCTTGGCCAAAGAGAACCAGGCCGCAGAGGAAATATGGGTCCAGTGGATGTCTTCTTCACAAAGAGAAATTAGAGCCTCCAAGCGAAGGAAAGTACAAGAAGAGAGGAAGCTTCGATCTGAACAGGCGGGATCAACCTCTTTCCAATTTATGCAGATGGAGTCGTCAAGTACAGGAAGTAGCAGTGGTCTAGAGGTGTCCAATGAAGAAGACGATGGTGGTGTGGGAGCAACTGCAGATGTGGAAGTCACTTCTGGTCCAAAACTGGCGCTGATCATGAAGAGGTCGCACTAGTCATCCAAGACAATCAAGCCAAAGTTTTTTCCTGGGCTGAGAAGGCTTTGGAAGAACTACCTGATCTGAGGGACGACTACCAAGAACTTCTGGAGCTCTCATTGATTTTCCTTCAAGGAACCCCATCTAAAGGAGTTCATTTTATTCGTCCTGGACCAATGCATCATGCTCGCTGGATGTCAAAGGTAATATACTCGCTGAAAGTGTGGATGTTCCGTGGACAATTCAAGTTGACTCAAAGAAAGGTGCAGGGCTTGCGTAGGATGTCGATCTTTGTTGCTACTGTGTATGTGAAGTACTGGATTGAGGCTCCCCTTCCCATGTCTGCTCTCCGAAATGACTTGGAGCTTCTGAAAACCCTCCATGCCTATAGAAGTATTGATAAAGCAGTTTCAAAAGCCACATTGAAAAAAATCAGCTCCCATCAATGGTATTTGTCGGAAGAACTAGTGCCACTTAGCTTCTTTTTATCCTGTTGTTTCATTTAGCACCAAGAGCTTGATGGCAAAGGCCCTGAGCGAGCAACCTGGAACAGAAGACCCGCCCAAACGAGTGAGAGTCGCAGCTGAAGCTATCTAGGAACATGGTTTGGAAGACTTTGTGACCAAAGGAACACTAGCTTTCTTCAAGAAGATGAGTCTTCCGATCGGATACCTGTGTGAACCCGCAGACTCCTGGAACTCACGAGATGACTTCCAGAAGGCATTCAATATTGTTCAAGGAATTAGTCACCAATGACAATGCAGAGCGAGGTGCGGCACTCATCCAAGAGTATAACAGACTACTCACCAAGGATGAGGACAAACTACAGTACCTCCTCCAAGTAGTTGCAGCACATCGTCAACGGTTTCCAGATAGCCGAAAATCTACTCTTCTTGGACACCTGTGAATGGAGTGAGATACAGAACATAATTATCATAACCTTTTTCTACTGGGTGGTGGTTGGGGAAAGAGGTTGGTGGGGTACATAAGAGTTGGGTCCTCGTCCCATACCATGGTCACACAGATAATCAAATATGATAAATAATATTATTGATTTATTCATTGTTTCATTACTTGTACATATTTTGTGACGCCTACCAGCGTTGGCAGAATCGCCTCCCGTTAGCCGCTAGCGTTCGCCAGGGCAGTGAAATGGGCTACAGTTATCAGAGAATGTTGTTCTTTCTTTCATAGTACTTGCATTGTTACAGACAGTCCAGTGGTGGTCTTTATTTTCGTCTGTGACAACGGGAAGTATTTTATATCATGAGTAGAATATAAGATGCATTGTAGTGAAGTTGAGAGAGAGAGCGAGCGGGCAGCGTAGGGGTAGTGAGTGTTGCTTCCCTCCTCCCTCCTCCCTCCCGGAGGAGATTTTCCCGCCCGCGCGGGCTTTGTCTCTTTTTTTTTTTTTTTTTTTTTCTATATTCCAACTACTCCCTCTCGGGCATAGGCTGAGAGCCTGTACATTCCACCGCTCAACACGGTGAAGCCCGTGAGGTCTTGTTCCAGCCTGGGGAGTGAGACATGTGAAGCATCCATCATGGCTCAAAGCAGCTCCATCTCTGAAGCGGCTGGTTGCTTCGCTCAAGTGCTTCACCGTCTCACCCTCCAGACTCAGACCCTCACTCTCAGAACACCACCTATTGAGTAGTGAACTCACTAGGCATTGTCCCCCTGTAACATATTTTGAATATGGGAATATTCATACAGTGTTATTTAATCAGGGAACAATGAGGGTATTTTTTTGGCATTTCGGTGGGCTTTGTGGTAACGCACTGATACTAGGTACAGCACAAATTCAATCCCAATAATATCTTCCCATTGACATATCGGGATTTGAACCCGGGTCCATTGGATTACCAATCCAGTGGCATGACCACTCCACCACACCTCGCCTCTGATTGGCTGGTGGTTCTTGGCGCGTCATGGAGGCCTGCTGCCTTGTGACGTATAGGCCTGTGATTGGCCGACCACCATCCCTTTGTGGGATCCGGAGGGTCCCGAGGAGCTACCCTCCTCAGGACAGGCTTGGCGTGCATGCTTCTAACATCCCTTTGCATACTCTCTCCCGATCACCCCCTTTACCACTATCTCTCTCTCTGACCTTCTTTTCCATTGCTCCTCACCTTTATTCAATTACTTATCCCCTTGGGTTCTGCATACGGTTTCCATAGCCGGCCCATTGTATTGCATGCACCGTCCTCTGAGATATTTACATGTACTTAGAATAGGTTTGAGGGTTCTTAGTTAGTAGAGGTTAAGAACTCGGTGTGTGTCTCCATTATTGATTTAGTGGTCTGCTCTTTGATTTAATGCTAGACTGGGATAAGGTAACTGTAGTCGTCGTCACCGATGTGTGTATGGTTTGCTTATACCTACACGACTTCGACTGGTACTGTGGTAGCCTGTATTGTCTTTTCGCTTGCGTTCTTTACGAGTGCAGCATTGTGTTGACTGAGGGCGTTGGCCTGTTCCAGTTCCCCACTTTGCTGCCTCTATTCTTATCTTTTGAGGGTCGCCAGGATAGAACCAGATACTTGTGATCTGGATCTATCAAGAGAGCACCCCAGTCAATTAACGTAACGTAAAGGATGCAGTCTTAAGGACATCACTAGGCTACGAGCCTGTCTTGTTCAACCACAGTTCCTTACCTAGAGTATTCCAGCTAGACATTATTAATCGAGTAGACACTGTGACGTTAACCACTCCGTTAGAACCGCATGGCTTGTCCTACAGTGACTCGCTAGGATCGCCAGGGCAGTGGATGGGGCTACTGTTTGTGTATTAGAGTGTGCTTTATTTCATATGAAAGCTTGTGTCATGGGCAGTCCAGAAAAGCTCTTTGTTTTCACCCATGTCAAGGCTTTATATATTTAATTGTAAAGTATATGTTTTATCATTAACTAGTAATGATCGGATCTGGGAGAGAGAGAGAGAGTAGAACAGAGTGAGAGGGAGCGTGTAGTGTTTTTGTCCCGCTCGATGACGTCACGGCTGGCTGCCTCGTTCGTGGGGGTTGGTTGAGAGAGGTCCTTTCCATGCTGTTAGATCCCTTGCTAGTGGCTAGAGGACTTGTAACCGCTTTTTTCCCACGCGGCTCAAGCTGGTGCGAGTATATATACAGTTCCTCGCCACTCTCTCCCTCAGATCTGGTTTCTAGAACGCACCCATCTTTTTCCCTTGCTACCTGTCCCCTGCTCTGTACCTGAGAATCTTTTCCTCTGCCTATCTCTCTCATTTTCCTTATCTTTCACCACCTTTTATTAACATTATATCCCCTCTGGTTAACTCTGCAAAATCAGCTTCATGCTGGCCAGTTGTATTGTGCGTTAAGGTCTGATATAACCTATGTATGTTAGTTGTTAAGATAAGTTGATCACGAAGCATTGGTTGGCATTCATATTGTTTAGTACTGCTTCCTTTAATTATTAGTGTTCTGCTGGATTAGATAATGCTAGACTAGGAGTCTGATATTATAAGGTATTGTTTCCTATGAGTGCAGGCTTTAGTTAAAAGCTGCACGACATACCTGAGAACTGGAGTTGATTGAGTAAATTCTAGTCTGTGTGCCATTGAGAGTAGAGCATGCACGAATGAGGGCTTTTTGCCTATACCATTCTGCACTGTTCTAGTCTCGATTGTTTGTCTTTGAGGTACGTCAGGAGAACGCTTAATACTTCGGTATTAAGGTTTCTCAAGAGAGCTACCCTTCCCTATAACGTAATATTTGACGCACAGACTTGAGATTTGCACTAGGCTATGCGGCATGCCATGCGCACCAGTATCTCGTATCATTGACTCTAGCTAGACTTTATCAATCATAGTAGACATTAAGTATATTAACCTAATTACTCTTTTTATGCATACCCATTTATTATTACACAAGCATTTCGCAGCCTAGTTTGATGTATTGAGACACAAACGACTTAGGCTCTTTTTGTTGATAGGAATACTGCATTGTCGTGGCGATTATTATTATTGTTGTAGTGTTTAGGATATTCTTGGCTCCGACGGCATTATATATTCTGCCTTTTTGTGTGCATAGCCTGCACGAGCATTGTTCCGCTGTCTGCCTTTTTGGGTTCCATTTCCGATACGAGCATCTTTATAGCATCTAACATTTAAAGAAGATTCCTTGTTAGTGTTGAAGGACTTTAGTGCACTTTCTTTCATGCAGGAGTGCCTGACATTTATTGATTAAAGTAACGTAAGCTGTAACTTCTCTTACCACCTTACTTTGCATACCATAACCAGGCACCTTCGGTTATAGGTAGTAATAGGCTGTTTTCACATAACATTAAGCCTAGAGTAGACGCACATTTATTGAGAGTTTGATAGCCTATTATTGCATATAGAACTCTGTAGAGTATTTGTGTTCTTTGTTCACTGGGAATATACATCAGAGGTTGGAGCTAGCGCTTTCCGTTGTAGCATTTATGCCATTACTAGTCCAATGAATAAGAGCCCTGATATATTTGAACCCCAGTCGTAACAAATGGCGACCTTACCTAGGATTTGGTGAACCTACATTTATTAGCAGGGAACATTTGTTGTTTTGGAGAATATTTTGCGGGGATCAGCAAGAATATTTTTTTTTTGCAACATAGTATAGCCCTTGAGTATTTCCGAGAATTGTTGTGTGTATATTGAGGTATAAGAGTTTGGGGTACTTCTTTTCTGAATATTGTGGTGAGAAATTTTTGTAAGCATCATGTCTTATATCGGATCAGAGGAGAATGGAGACACAGTACGTAATGTCGAGACTGAGGAACAGCAGTATGGTGAAATGGTTAATCAGGGTGGGTTGCCCCTGGGGGGACCACCGGTAATTTCAAACATTGTAGCACCTTCACCTCCTCAAGGGTTATCTCCAGAATTATTGCTTCAGCTCGAATTAGCTAAGATCGAAGAGAGAAAGGCTATCAGGGCAGGTGAGCTTCAGCAGCAAATAGAGCTAGCAAAAATCCAAGCTGAGTCGACTAGGTACTGTGCCAACATGGATGTAGAGAAGTCGCGAGTAGAGGCAACAGGACAGCGACTTGGGGCTGGTAACCGTGTTCATGAGCAGTCTCTCTCGCACTTATTGAAACTGGTTCCGGTGTTTGATGAGAGTGGTGTAACAGAATTTTTCACACGCTTTGAGAAGAAGTGCCAGGAACACCAGTGGCCAGAGAATAAATGGGCAGCACTTGTATCCTCTAGATTGATAGGCAAGGGTCTTAAAGCCTACGTTACCTTTGGAGTCATGTATTGTGTATGAGGATCTCAAGGAGGCTGTCCTGAGGGCTTACGAACTGCAACCAGAAACGTACCGTTTGAAGTTCCGGGGTGTAACTAAGGGAAGAGATAGCACCTTTTTGGAACACGCCCGGGACTTGTCCGATGCTATGGGGAACTGGCTCCGATCTGAGAAGGTCACAACATTTGATGAAATTAAGCAGTTAATGATGTTGGAGCAGTTCTTTAAGAGCACGGGCGGTGATCTAACTTTGAACTTGAAGGAGAAAAACCCAAGAACTCTAGTCGAAGCAGCAGATATGGCTGATCGACGGCTGTCGTTGATTCGGGGTTGCGGGTCCTCACAGAAGTACGATGTAAGTGCTAAGGACCGTTATCCTCCCCCTCCCCGTAACAATGACACATTTAAACAGAAGAGCCATGAAACTAAAACTGAATCCAAACCTTACACCACACTGTATGTGAAAAGTCAGGGGCCTTTTACATCACAGTATAAGCCGAAACCGAAATTTATGTGTTTTAGTTGCCACCAGGAGGGTCATAAGGCAAATGAGTGCCCTAGTCGACCTCCTCCGGCAGCCGTGTCTTTTGCTCATGGCATTGGAGTGTTCAAGAGGACATCGGAGTTTGTTAGAGGCATTTCTTCCGAGGTAAATACACTGCCAGTGCAGAAGGATCCGGAAGGCTTATTCCCTGTCCGTGATGCCTTTAGTGACCACAGGGGACTCGGTTGTGTGGAGTGGGGGTGTAGAAGACATGAGGTGAGAATTTTGCGTGACACTGGGGCATCGCAAACACTGTTGAGAAATTTCACTGGTAAACCTGTCAATACGGCGCGGGTGGTTGTGGTTCAGGGAGTTAATGCGACAAGGTCATACCCGCTTGTAAGAATGAAGGTGGAAGTTGATGGTGTGACTCGTGACCTGGATGTAGGAATTGTGGAGAAGTTACCTGTTGGGGGCGTCGACCTCCTTCTTGGCAACGACTTTGCGGGGCCTACTTCTGAGGCTCCACCCTTAGTCGTTGTCGAGAAGCCGGCCGACGTGAGTAGGGAGGAGCAGGAGTGGGTTGAGAAGTGTCCAGGGCAGCCTATGGCGTGTGTTGTCACCGGAGATTCTGCATCCAGGGAGTCACATTCTGGTCAACAATCTTTAGATCAGCGGAGGAAGGGTACCGAGAAGGGGTTGAAAGTTGATGCGGTTGAGAGTTTAGTGTCAACGGACCTTCTCGGGGACTCATTATTAGGACCACATTTCGAGTCTGGAGAAGACCCAGTAACTGTTCCTGAAAGGGCAGAGGATGGGCTTAAAAAGACGAAAGAGTTGAAGGAGGACAGTGATGCACAGTCGGGAGATGTAGCAACAAGGTACCCTGACGCGTACCCTATGAGAAATGGGTCGGCGAAAACGGTGGTCCGAAGCTTGCTAGTGTATTTTTCCCGGTATGGTTACCCGCAGGGGATTCAGTCAGTCCGGGGACCCAACTTCACTTCTAGCCTCTTTGTACCAGCAATGCCGCAGCATGGGATTGTTGGGGTTGTGTCATCTGCATATCATCCGGAGAGCCAGGGTGTGTTAGAGCGATGGCACTCGGCCTTGAAATCTGTGCTTCGTTGTTGTTGCTTTGAGAGTGGGAGGGATTGGGATCTTGGCCTGCCATGTGTTTTGTTTGCTGTGTGGGAGGTACCTGGGGAGAGTTTGGGATTCAGCCCTAATGAGCTCGTCTTTGGACACCGTGTCAGAGGGCCTCTCCATATGGTTGAAGAAGTATGGGAGGGCGCAGAAAAACCTTGTTCTATGCTCAAGTGTGTCCTCAACAGTCGATAACGGATGTTGCGCAGTCTGGAGTTGGCTGGCCGTAATTTGACTAGCTTTCAGGCCCTCAGGAAGGACAGGTACGACCTCAAGGTTGAACTCAGGGAGTTTCACGTGGGTCAGGGGGTGTTGATTCTACTGCCCCTTGTAGGTCACCCCTTATCCGCAAAGTACGCTGGTCCTTATAGGGTGGTGGAGGAGCTATCGGACCTGGATTACTTGGTAGCCACTCCAGACAGACGGAAGCACAATCAGTTATGTCATGTTAATCCCATGAAGGAGTATGGGAGGCACCCCCCTGAGCCTCTCACTGTGCCTGTGATGACGTTTAGCAGTCAAGGTGGAGAAGGAGAACGGGACAGTCAAGCTCAGGTGGAGGATAACTGGAAGGATAAGAAGTTCAAATGGGCGCCTGAGTGTGAGAAGGTGTTTAGAGAAGTAAAACACCTGTTGTGCACTCACCCGATCCTCAGGGCCCCTGACTTTAGCCTACCTTTCCAACTAGCAATGGAGGCTAGTGGTGTGGGGGCTGGTGCCGTCCTTGTGGAAAAGGACGATGATGGGCTGGAGCATCCTGTTAGTTTCTGCTCGGAGAAGTACAATTCGGCCCAGGGGAGCTGCTCTGTTGTCAAGGAGGAGCTGCTGGCGGTTGTACTTGCTCTGAGGCATTTCGAGGTCTGTGTTCCAGCCTATGGTCCGGTCGTTGTAGTTTACCCAGATCATCACCCTATCAAGTTCTTGGACCAGTTTCACAATCGGAATATGAGGCTGACCAGGTGGTCACTAAGGTTATTGGTATATAACCTGGACATACGCCATATTGCCGGTTGTGACGACGTGGTTGCAGATGGTCGTTCAAGGGTATATGATCCTGGGTAGATTGACACACGGGTAGCCTCCTGCTTTAGTTTGAATAGTATTTTGCGCTTGGTGCTTGTTGGCTCGCGGTTGTAGCCCAGCGTATTGGGTCGTAAAGCAGGAGTTGAGCGTTTGGTATAGAAGAAAAAACTAGGCTTGCCCCTATAGTGCAGCCGAAATAAACAAATTATAAACATAAAAATCAAATAAAAAACTCTTTCTTTGATAGTTGAATTTTTTAGTATGTTATAGCAGTAATTCTGAGTTGCACTCCTCTCAGAATGCTGGGCTAGAGAAGCTCGATCTTGAGGAGCATAACTACATATAATTTAACCTATGGTGTTGGGGAGGGTTATAATTTTGAAAAATGTTTTGTTGAAGAACTGTGCCAGATATTTTACTGCCGCTGGGTGATGGGAAGTGGAGATATAGCATGGGTTCTAACCATCAGATTTTTGTGAGCCTTGGGGCCTCTGAGAAAAATCTTGGGGGGGGTGTGACGTTAACCACTCCGTTAGAACCGCATGGCTTGTCCTACAGTGACTCGCTAGGATCGCCAGGGCAGTGGATGGGGCTACAGTTTGTGTATTAGAGTGTGCTTTATTTCATATGAAAGCTTGTGTCATGGGCAGTCCAGAAAGGCTCTTTGTTTTCACCCATGTCAAGGCTTTATATATTTAATTGTAAAGTATATGTTTTATCATTAACTAGTAATGATGGGATCTGGGAGAGAGAGAGAGAGTAGAACAGAGTGAGAGGGAGCGCGTAGTGTTTTTGTCCCGCTCGATGACGTCACGGCTGGCTGCCTCGTTCGTGGGGGTTGGTTGAGAGAGGTCCTTTCCATGCTGTTAGATCCCTTGCTAGTGGCTAGAGGACTTGTAACCGCTTTTTTCCCACGCGGCTCGAGCTAGTGCGAGTATATATACAGTTCCTCGCCACTCTCTCCCTCAGATCGGGTTTCTAGAACGCACCCATCTTTTTCCCTTGCTACCTGTCCCCTGCTCTGTACCTGAGAATCTTTTCCTCTGCCTATCTCTCTCATTTTCCTTATCTTTCACCACCTTTTATTAACATTATATCCCCTCTGGTTAACTCTGCAAAATCAGCTTCATGCTGGCCAGTTGTATTGTGCGTTAAGGTCTGATATAACCCATGTATGTTAGTTGTTAAGATAAGTTGATCACGAAGCATTGGTTGGCATTCATATTGTTTAGTACTGCTTCCTTTAATTATTAGTGTTCTGCTGGATTAGATAATGCTAGACTAGGAGTCTGATATTATAAGGTATTGTTTCCTATGAGTGCTGGCTTTAGTTAAAAGCTGCACGACATACCTGAGAACTGGAGTTGATTGAGTAAATTCTAGTCTGTGTGCCATTGAGAGTAGAGTATGCACGAATGAGGGCTTTTTGCCTATACCATTCTGCACTGTTCTAGTCTCGATTGTTTGTCTTTGAGGTACGCCAGGAGAACGCTTAATACTTCGGTATTAAGGTTTCTCAAGAGAGCTACCCTTCCCTATAACGTAATATTTGACGCACAGACTTGAGATTTGCACTAGGCTATGCGGCATGCCATGCGCACCAGTATCTCGTATCATTGACTCTAGCTAGACTTTATCAATCACAGTAGACATTAAGTATATTAACCTAATTACTCTTTTTATGCATACCCATTTATTATTACACAAGCATTTCGCAGCCTAGTTTGATGTATTGAGACACAAACGACTTAGGCTCTTTTTGTTGATAGGAATACTGCATTGTCGTGGCGATAATTATTATTGTTGTAGTGTTTAGGATATTCTTGGCTCCGACGGCATTATATATTCTGCCTTTTTGTGTGCATAGCCTGCACGAGCATTGTTCCGCTGTCTGCCTTTTTGGGTTCCATTTCCGATACGAGCATCTTTATAGCATCTAACATTTAAAGAAGATTCCTTGTTAGTGTTGAAGGACTTTAGTGCACTTTCTTTCATGCAGGAGTGCCTGACATTTATTGATTAAAGTAACGTAAGCTGTAACTTCTCTTACCACCTTACTTTGCATACCATAACCATGCACCTTCGGTTATAGGTAGTAATAGGCTGTTTTCACATAACATTAAGCCTAGAGTAGACGCACATTTATTGAGAGTTTGATAGCCTATTATTGCATATAGAACTCTGTAGAGTATTTGTGTTCTTTGTTCACTGGGAATATACATCAGAGGTTGGAGCTAGCGCTTTCCGTTGTAGCATTTATGCCATTACTAGTCCAATGAATAAGAGCCCTGATATATTTGAACCCCAGTCGTAACAACACTTATTAGTATATAATATAAGCTCTTTGATATGTACGCATTATTATTCACAGCATTTATGAGTCTAGGTTGTTGTTGAGTTGCACAACCATAGCAGACTGTTACGTTGATGAGGAAGTATTTCTTTTAGTGTCGAGCATAACTGCCGTTGCGCATTTATAATATTCTCGTGTCAGTTAACATTATATGTCCTATCTTTTAGTGTATTCAGTCTACACGTATGGTGTCCTGCCTCCTGCCTTTAGATAATTTAAAATACGAGCATCTTATGAGCATCAGACTTTCTTCAGAAGTACCCAGGTCTATGCTGTAGGACTATACTTCACTTTCTTTCAGATAGGAGTGAAGAGTTTATTGTTGTTTAGAGTAACTGTATTGAAGCATTTTATTGTATTAAATCTTGCAGTGATTTCATTGATATTTCCATAGCTTCCCTTTTGTGCATTTTAACGTAACTTGCATCTTGTTTGTTATCAGGCTATACCAGTGGGGGTTAGCCTGAAGTAGAGTACATTTATGCCCAGTTAAGGATACCCCATTATCGCAGATTAACTTTGGAGGGTATAGGTGTTTTTGTTCACCGGCATATAAGTTCGAGGGTTTGGATCTAGCGTACCGTTGTTGCATAGTGCCCTATTACTAGTCCAATCATTAAGTGCCCTTGTTTTATTTGTAGCCCCGGTCGTAACAATTTGCAAATATTATGTTCGAGATGTTTTAATATCGCAATATCTTAATTATCTGTGGCTAAAACTCTTAAAATATCTTAACTAATTTTGTTTTAACAATGTATATACATTTTGAAAGCTTCAAGTCTGGTTTGCCTATAGTTAAACGTATATATATATATATATATATATATATATATATATATATATATATATACACGAGAAGCTGTATACAGACAGACTGACAACCAAATAAACTGACAGACAGACGAACGGACCGGATGATTCGGCAAATCCTCATGGACTGCAAAAACTTTAGAATAAGCTGCCTAATTTCAGTTTCCTCTCCTTCCTCTTCTCAGAATAGTTTGTGGTCCTGAATCATTGGACACCATATTAGTGTGTGAATGTTTTTCTATAGTTTCTTAAATATGCTTACTACCAGTACATTGTAACATACTTTACTGTCATTCTTATCCTTATATTCTGAATTCATGTTTTTTACTGAATACAATTTAGCAAAATACAATTATGTGTACAATTATGTGTATAATGATCGTATTTCACATTTGAAAATACGTGCAATGTTTGTACCAGGTTATGTTGTAGTAGAGACAATACCCTTATAATTAGCCCAATGTATCGTATTTACTAACCACTACTTAGTTTCTTTGTCTACGGCATCAAAATATCAATTGACGGATATTATGATCTGTACACATTACTTTCATGATCGTAACATGGTAAGCTATGTAGATCCCCCACATGTAGGAGATATGGTGGCACTGTGCTTTATTTCACGTTTTATTGGCTGCTTACTAAATTTCAGGTTAAATATATTGACCAATATCAAACAATCAAAACTGACTTCCTCCTTTCACTTATTTAACCTTGTGATCGAAGGGGGTAAATACACTTAGTTATATTACATGCGTCGAGTAATGTGTGATTAATAGTGTGTGTATAAACCCTAGCTACATTGTATCCCACTTTCTCTAATCTGTTATGCTTTCACAAACCCTTCATCTACTATTATGTTCACTACTTACAAGTTGTATTCTTATTCCTGCAAATGTTTTCTGTTTGTCCTCCCTCATCTACTGTTCTGTTCCCTAGTTACAGTTTTTGTTCCTAGTCCTGCCTATGTCGTTTGAATATTCCTCCGTCGTCTCTTTTCTTCCCTATTTCCTACAATGTCTTCCTTTTCTCCATCTTATTTTCTCTCTGCTTTTGCCTCTTTGTGTTCTCTGCCCCATTGACCTTTCTACCACACTTATCTCCCCCACACTTCCCATATGCACCCTGTTCGCCTTTAAGCGAACTCCGGATGTGTAATTGGTGTCAAGCTATCATTTATTCAGTCATTCATTCAGTCAGTTAGTCCACCAACATATTGTGTGATGACAACTAGTCATTATTCTCATGTGAATGTTTGCTGGAGTTAATTGTTTGTGTTATCATCGTGCTCGTTGTTATGTAAGGTGTTGTCCTGTTCTTACATAATATATTGTAAAGTGTTTGGGTAATACAGTGGCTCGTGTTAAGAGTGTGTGTGTGTGTGTGTGTGTGTGTGTGTGAGAGAGAGAGAGAGAGAGAGAGAGAGAGAGAGAGAGAGAGAGAGAGAGAGAGAGAGAGAGAGAGAGAGAGAGAGAGAGCATAAATATTATAATTTGAATCCCCAGACAACATAATTTGAGCTCAATACGGAAGGAGTAATAAGCTCTCCCCTAATTGGTTGTTATTCAAGGTAATCACCAATAACTTTATAACAGGTCTTTCTTGGCAGACATTAAAGAGAGTCAGTCAGGGAAAATTACTTTGATCAAAGGGTAACATTTTAATTGATCACAATTATCAGTGACTTTGCGAAAATTAATTGGCAAATTTTGGTTGTATGAAAGAACCACACCAGCAAATTTGGCTGTGGCTAATTATTGAAACCTGATATCTGCTATGCGTGATTAGACTATTATTATGTTGTATTTGTTCTTGTTTTCCTTTTACGATTCAACAATGTATCTAAATTAAATTAAAGAACCTTCCAATCCAAGTTTTCTACAGGTGCATCTTCGTGAAATGAAGTCAGTTTTGCAGCTACATCTGACTATCTCTAGCAGAGTCTCTGGAGCATCCGACAGATCAGTCGTTTGTGGTTGTAGTCCTGCGTCTAATTGGACCCATCCCCATTCCTATGGGTCTAAGTTTCCTTGCTGACCCATCCATTCCTGGACTTGATAGTAAACTCGAGCACTGTGGTATTTGGCAGCGGCTGAAGTAGGCGGAAGACTTTGGACTCCTACAGGGGAGGTACGTGTAGATGCTTTTTCGGCTTTCATTAGACGATTTTATTCTGTGTTGGAGCAAATTTTAGAAGTCAAAGGCTTTAGTTTGTACCCCTTTGATTCCTAGAAATCGTTTCAAAACCGCATATAATCATTTAATTATTTGCCAGATTATAATGAAGAATGGGGAATGCTTGTAAATAGATGAGTGATAACGCCGTCGTTTGGGAGAGGGGGTCGGGCGCCAGTTGGACTAGATAATAGTCCGTCAGGCGCCTGGCCCGGGGAGCCGGTATATATAAAATGTCATGCCAGGATGTATGGTAGGCTGGCATTGTGGTGGTGAGGCTTTGCCATGTGTCTGCCTGCTGAAACCAGAAACTCTCCGGGAGATTTGGGACCTTGAAATCTTTTGCTGGAAGATGCCAATTGGGCCTGGGTCTCTGTGTCTTCTCCTGGACGACCTAGATGTGTGTGATTTATTTTGTATTTATTATGTTATATATATTAATTTGTTTTGTCCCTGTTCGGACTCGAGTCGGCTACCCCCTAGCTATGGGGTATGTGCCTGAGTATATACATACATATATACATAATAAAATAGTGGGTTATCTTATCCAGAAAGTGTAAAAGGCTTCCAACATGGAGTCACAAATATAATCTGGAATATCGCTGGACCCTCACAGACCACGATATTTTACTACTTCAACGATTCAATGTTGGGGTGCTTTTAGAGGAATATAATTATGAGGAGTGGGAGGGTTGGGGAGATCAAACGCTGAGAGAGAGAGAGGGAGGAGATAGAGATAGAGATAGAGGGTAGGAGGGAGCGAGGGAGAGAGAGCGAGAGGATAGGAGATGGTTGAATCGCGAGTTTATTATATGCATCCGACAAGAGACAATTCATGCAAATACAAAACTGATATTAATTTAACCAAGCATAACTTAACTATATAATCAATAACCCAGTCCAACATACTAGGACGAAGATGCGACCTTAATAAGTTTGAAAATATTGTCATTAGTGTGTTCGTACTTTCCTTTTGCCAATTTAGACGACATTATGCTTAGTCTTTCAACAACGTATTTCCACTGTGTATGTTGGAGGCCCACTTAACTCCTAACGTCGTCTAATTTGCATATATATATATATATATATATTAAAATATACATTGCAATCATTCGCTCTCTCTCTCTCTCTCTCTCTCCGAAATTATAAACAGTTCTTCAGTAGAGCAGTTCAAGAAGAGAGTAGAATCGCTGATAGTATTTTGCACACTCTGTAATGAGTGTAATGCACTAAACAGTCTCTCTCCTTCCACTTCGAGTATATCCTCGGAATGGACCGCAAGGTCTCTGAGATACTAACTATTCCTTGTAACACCTTTTAACTCACACACATACTCTCTTTCTCTCTCAGAGCCTGTGCCTGCAGTTAATTAGTCGTTTTAGTCTCTCGCTCAATCAGTGTCACCCTGTTACTCATTCACTCTTTCAGTTTTCTCACCTTTCAGTTTTTACCCAACTTTTTTGTCTTGCACAGTTGCTTTCATCAGTTCCTGGCTGGTTGTGTATCGAACACATAGAAACCATACCATAATTTTTTACCTGTTGTATAATGTCACATGTTTGCTTACACTTTTAATAATGTGTGGGGTTTCATGGAATATTAAAACAAACTTGTACAGGATCTATTAACCCAGCAAGCGCGATAGGCCTCACGGAAGTATCTGTATAGCGTATGTGATAGGCCTAACGGAAGATAGCCCATGAAATATATGGTACCCCCAAAACGCCTCTCAGGCAATTAACTGGAAGCAATATGTACAGTAATTAGGTAGTATAATCACTCTCCAGTATCTCCTTCCTCTCCCTACATATGTCCCCCTCCCCACCCAACCTTCCTCTGAGTGAAAAAGCAGTCACTTAGGACAGGGTGTCGGGCGCCAGTTGGCCTAAATAATAGTCCGCCAGGCGCCTGGCCTGGGGAGCCGGTATATATGAAGGGTGCGCCTGGATGTGTGGTGGGCGGGCTTGTGGTGATAAGGCTTCGCTGCATGTCTGCCTGCTGAGACCGGAACTTCTCCAGGAGGTCGGGGTTCCGAGGGAGTGCTTGAGCGACCTTGGTGATCCCTGGTCTCTGGGTCTTCTCCTGGGTGAACCAGATGTGTGTGAATTTGTGTTTTATTTTTGTGTGTTCTTTATTTATTTTAATTTGTTTGTATTGTACTTGTTTGGGCTCTGTCTCGAGTCGGCCACCTCCAGCTAAAAAAAATAAAAAATAAAAAATTAGGAATGTGCCTCAGTAGATAGACATATTATTTGTTTCACTGACATCTCCCCGTTTCTTTCAACTCCAGCCTTCCTTAACCCTTTGAAGATTATGACGCATTTTGACAGTATATTCTGGCTATCATAAGACGATTTTAGATAGTTTAGGAAGAATCTGTGGAAATTATAAGGGTAATAACTCTATTAACCTTCTGGCTTCCATATACCCTTCCTGATCTGAGTAAAAGGCAGAAGAAAAGGCAGGAGAAAAAGGAGAGTTGAAATTTAATTCTTAGCAGTTAAGTTGTATACCAATATCCTGATGACTCAGAAAAATGTCAAACAAGTTGAAACCAGTCATTGAAGATCCTGTACTGGTTGCTAGAATGAAAAACAGGAGTGTACTTGATACTCTAATACCCAGACAAATGTATGAACTTAACTAGGTCAATCATAACTTGGAGCACACCAAGGAGAAAATGTTGTCTCGACGATGGATATCTTGTACTTTAAATTTAAGTGTTTTAAATTGGAGCGGCTGAACTTTGGAAGGTGTAGTTTATATAGTTATTGTCTGGGCTAATCGGGCACACGCGGTATACGGTATACGCATGGCCATCTTATGACTTCACCCCCGGACCCTCCACCATATTGCCGACGTTGCCAAACCCGTATCACGGTTCGTCACATTCTCTGTGAGTGCCCATTGTATGAGCGGCAACGCCGACTTCATTTCCGTACCGATTTTAGCCACGCTATCTTAGCTATTTCACCTTCGTTTACCTTCTCCCCTATCCGCCGGTACCTGACAGCGATTAATTTATTTCATGAAATCTGATTGTTGTCTTTCATAATACAGTATCACCTTTCTTTATGTACCAATTTTATCCACGATTTCCTAGCAATTTCGTCACAGTTTACCTTCTTCCCTATTCACCAGTTCTTAAAAGCGTTTGATTTAATTCCGTAATATTTCCCTTCACCAGCCTTATGAGGGCTCCGGCCCAGTAGGCTGACAAATGACATCTTTCTCTCTCTCTCTATTGTCTGGGATATACTAATTTTGCATTCTTAACCCTCCTGTATATTTTATTTTTCCTCCTCCTTACCATCATCATAAAAACTCATATATATTTCAGTTTTACCCAACACAACTTAAACTTTTAGTTAAACCTGTGTGTTAGCATGTACAGTTGCCCACACTATTTCTGCCTTCACCTTGATTGCATGTATGAAAATATAAGACGTAGTTTGATTGATTGTTTAAGGTAGCTTCTTATTAAACAGTTGATTTATAACTAACTACTGAATAACAAACTACTCTCGCAATTGAATCATGCTATTAGTATTTCCATAAACAAACACAAGACGGGAACAACTTGTGTGGGCAACTGTACATTTTATCCAAATTTCGCATTTATTACAATTTACTTTGTCTAAGAGATTCTTGATTGGCTCCTTATACCAAGCTCTCTCAACCTCTCAGTTATCCCTTCAGCATGAACCCAATAACTTAGTTGACCTACTATTTGTCGTCTTGTATTTTTTCACCTCTTAGCCTTCAGAACTTCCCTCATTTCCCCTAACCACTCCCCCCCCCCCCCTCCCAACACCATCATCCCCACCACCACCACCACCAATAACCCCAGGCACCTCACCAGCTCTCTAGTTCCCCCGAGTCGGCCTCCCACTAAGATACTGACTGGAACACCCATCAGCTGGATTACACAGTACGCTTTAATCTATCTCATGGGTAGTGTTGAGAGAGAGAGAGAGAGAGAGAGAGAGAGAGAGAGAGAGAGAGAGAGAGAGAGAGAGAGAGAGAGAGTGGGAGTGGGTGGGGGGATGACCGTGTGTGTGCGTTTTTTTGTTTTATTATTCATATATTTATTTTAAGTTTTATTTGAGTTAGTGTTAAACTAACTTCAAGGAGTCTTTACTAAGCTGAATATGAATGTATAATAAAAGCCATGAATACATGTATAAAACAATATGGATATAATATAGTTAACACATCCCAGTTATCTCTCACAATAAAGGATTTGCCTTATATTTAATTTCCTGGCGATATGTTTCTAAATTAACCCAATTTACTTAATTTAGAAACTCAATGCCTTATTACTAGTGATGTAAACCCTTGCAGCCGATCCCATTATCTTCCACACCATATATTGCCCCTCTTATTTTATCTCACTGCTGCTCATTCCTTAATTCTTGCTAACTATGTTTAACATTTGGGCTCTATATATTGTCCTTACCACCTCTATTGCTTAATCTTACTCTCTGACATCATCGTGTTGTTTGGGATAACTACTGTTTAATGTATTGTATTTATTTAAAGGGATTTTTTCAGATTTAATTCGGAAGTACCTCTTGGATTTTAAGTTCTTTCAACAGGGCTTCTACAAATGTCTTCCCTGCACACAGCTTCCTTTCACTTTCATCCCTGTTCCACTGTCCTATAGACCATATCCCCAGCTTGACCCAGTTGTATGTATGTATGTATGTATGTATAATTATACACTGGCTCATACCCTATAGTTGAGGGTGGCCGACTCGAGACAGCCCGAACTGGGACAACACAAAACACCATAAACAACAGAATATGAATTCACACACATCTAGGTCTCTCTCTCTCTCAATACACGCATCACCGGCAAGGAAAATATCCCTAGAAAAAAAAATCAATCTACGTATTGAAATCCCCCAACTCCGGAGAAGCCGCTTTAGATCTCCATATGCAAATGTCCAGCTCTAGGCCGCCCCATTCATCCACAACCTGTCCCACCAAGTTCACCGAAATCTACGGATCAACAACCCAGCCTTAGGAACATATAAACAACAAGTCACAATAACACTTTACAAACTTGTGTTCCCTTCTACATAGGCCTTTACCTTCCTGTGTTGCCGTTCTTCCCCCATTTACCTGTAATAATTGTGGATATATTGCTATATGTTGTTTCCTTACATAATACTATGTACCCACAGCATGGTTCAATAACTCAGTCATATATTTATAAACTTAACCCATGCCGGCACTGGATTATAACTGTATCCCCTGTGTCCTGGCAGGCCCACTTGGTACAGCTAAATGGAGTAATTTGTATGCAGTTCTCACCACCAATACAGTTATACCAATTTTAATATTTGAACCTTTAAAGCCAAATTCAAAGTATTTGGGCCATAATTGTATATTGCATTCGATACTGACTCAAAATGGGTGATTCTCCTTGTACGTTTTTTACTGTACAATATATACGGTACACATTATGTTGATGACTGCACATATACTCATCGCTGTCCTCCGTCATTTGCTATTCTAATAATTATTTCATTCTTCACTTCTACTATCTTTTACTATTTTCCGTAAAATATATTTCCAGGCCCCCTCTCTGTTTTATTTAAATTCTCGCATGGTATTCTATTACTTTGCTTTTACCTCCATTCACTCATTCTCCCCCTTTTGTATTTTTCCTTCATATCTTCCCCTATCACTGTTTGTTATTTGTTTTCTACTCTTCTCAAATCTGTCCTGCCATTATTATTTGCCCTCTATCCCTTGTTCCCTTCCAATATATCTGTCCCTCGATTTATTTTTGTTGTCCTGTTACCTCTACAATTCCTGGAGCTGTCCTTTCGCCAAGAATATGCTTAGTAGATCGCTAAATGTTCCTTTTATTTTCTCCAAGGGGAGGCTGAACCTTTGACCCCCAAGTCAGCCTGTATAAGAGATTGTGTTTCTGGCATTATACCATCTTATTACCAATGGAAATACTAAGACTCGCTGAAAAAATCAGCTCTCTATGTGCGCGCGAGCGCAGAATTTCATTGCACTATTTGTAAAATCATCTAGTCACTGAAAATTGTTCAAATTTCCCGCAATTTTTGTATGGCGTATCCTACAAGCATTCCCTACAATGTAGCGTTTTCGTTTACCCATATTGAATAATAGAAGGTGCTAAAAAAAAATATATAATATTTATATCTTTTGGTTAGAACAATTTTAGACATGCAATAGGTAGAATCTCTGAATATTTCGGCGAAACGGCCATTATCTAAACGTACAGGCCTTGCTATATAGCCCTATTTATAGTGTGTAGAAGGGGAACAAATTCTAGCAATACAAACAAATTTAGTTAGACTCGGAAGTGCCAACATATGACCTCTGGCTAATGAAATTCTTAGATTTTCAAGGAATTTTCAAGGATTTGGGGGAGAATGTATTAGTTTGTCCTCCTATGAAAGCGTTTTCTTTTACAGGCGGTCGTAGAATACGGAGTTTGATGGCAAACTAAATTAAAAAATCTGGAGATACCAGATCTCAGGAAGGATTATCCAAACTTTTCCCACCAAATTCCATGATATTGGGGCCCCCTCAGAGGGGGGCTAGGGATGTCATATGGGTGTTGGTGCCCTCATATGATTATTTCTATTGCTTACAGAAGCCTTTTAGACAAAAGACACAAACAAACAATTTTGGTGGCTGAAGGCAAAATATTTCGTTTTTTGGGGGGCGTGGGCGAACCCCCGCCCCTGGGGGGTTATGGATGTGAACTGTTTTTTTGTTCCCTCCTATGCTATTCTCCTATGTTGAAAGAAACATTTTAGAAAAAGAAAAACAAAATTCGATATTTTGATTTTCGGGCCTCATCCTAGGTTCAGCCTACCCTTATTAAGTTGCTAATAGTGTATATGTCTCTCTCTGTTCTGATCCATGTTTGTGTTCCTTTTGTATTTCTATTCTGTCCACTATTTTTTTCCTCTCATATATTCTCTTCCCTCTCCCGTTTTCCTTCCTCCCAGCCAGCCCCTTGTCCCCAGTAAATGGCATATCACCAGGTGCTCTGGATGACCACACTAAAGGAGGAACCACAGGGCTCTTAACCCTATTGAAGAGAACAGTGGGTTTATATTAATATCTAGACATATTTGTATGTGTTTTCTATGTGAATGAAAGAGGGAAAGAATGATAGAGAGCCACAATCAAGGTACATTAGAGTGTAATTCTTGTGTGTTGGAAAGAAGTGCAGTGTGCTTGTTAAGTGTAGTGAAATGAATGGGAGGAGGAGGTGTTTGTGATAATTAGCTGGATTACTCTCTGTGTAGGTGAGTCACAAATAATAACAGTGGGGGTAGCCAGGTGAATGAAACAGGAGTTTCAGCAACTTCGTGTCATATGCCCATGTGCCCTCCCCTGGGTACTGATCTGTTCGATTAGTGCCTACAAGCTTCCCACCGTGTAGTAATAAATAATGAAATACGTGTTTTCATGCTCACTCCTAAATATATTTTATCTCCACACCCTTCGATTTATGGTCCTTCCAAAACTGAATATAATCGTTGAACGTCTGCCAGAAGACGGGACATACATGGCATTATTTTCACTCATTTGTGTCTGTCTGCCTGTCGGTGAGTTGACATTATTTCTGGAGAACGATTGTATGAATGTGTACAATAACCTCTTAACGGTAGGAAACTCATTACCAGCGAGGTATAGAACTACATCTGTATTTGCATTGCAATGCAAATAATGATGGTGTCAGCTGCGTCGCTGTTGATTATTTTCCTACTTAATCAACATTACCTCTATTACTATAACCACTAGTGTTACAACCATCAACAGTGTTACAACAACAACCATAATAACTATTACTATCACTACCACCACATTAATCAATATTACCTCTATTACTATAACCACTAGTGTTACAACCATCAACAGTGTTACAACCACAACCATAATAACTATTACTATCACTACCACCACATTAATCAACATTACCTCTATTACTATAACCACTAGTGTTACAACCACAACCATAATAACTATTACTATCACTACCACCACATTAATCAACATTACCTCTATTACTATAACCACTAGTGTTACAACCATCAACATTGTTACAACCACAACCATAATAACTATTACTATCACTACCACCACATTAATCAACATTACCTCTATTACTATAACCACTAGTGTTACAACCATCAACAGTGTTACAACCACAACCATAATAACTATTACTATCACTACCACCACATTAATCAACATTACCTCTACTACTATAACCACTAGTGTGACAACCATCAACATTGTTACAACCACAACCATAATAACTATTACTATCACTACCACCACATTAATCAACATTACCTCTATTACTATAACCACTAGTGTTACAACCATCAAGAGTGTTACAACCACAACCATAATAACTATTACTATCACTACCACCACATTAACCCTTAATTAGCGGCTCACCACATAAGTCGTATTTAATAAAGCTGGACTATGTGGCGGCGCTCGACATAGGTCGAGTGGCAATTTCAGCACGTAATGTTGCTGAGAGAGAGAGACAAGTGGTGGCAGGAGAGTAGAGAGCGTATGACTGCTCCAGACCACCGCGGCGAACATACTGACACGAATACCAGCTCCCTCCTCCCTCTCTCACTCGCTATATAAGGAATTGTATCGGGAAAGTGGCTAATTACATGCTTTTTGCACTCGCGTTGCACGGTTATTGCAAGAAAACTAGCCATCATAAAAGGATCGTTATGGTGTAATTCGAAAGCTCTGTTTATGACCTTTCAGGGATAGGTACTTGTTTTACGTTCTGGGTCTTATTTAGGCATGAAAATGATCACATAAACAGCCCTATTTTGGCTAAAAACACCCCGCTGGGCGGTACATATAAATAAACCGCATAGGCCGCTCGTAAGGTGTTAAACAACATTACCTCTATTACTATAACCACTAGTGTTACAACCATCAACAGTGTTACAACCACAACCATAATAACTATTACTATCACTACCACCACATTAATCAACATTACCTCTATTACTATAACCACTAGTGTTACAACCATCAACAGTGTTACAACCACAACCATAATAACTATTACTATCACTACCACCAACTTTTAATCAACATTACCTCTATTACTATAACCACTAGTGTTACAACCATCAACAGTGTTACAACCACAACCATAATAACTATTACTATCACTACCACCACATTAATCAACATTACCTCTATTACTATAACCACTAGTGTTACAACCATCAACAGTGTTACAACCACAACCATAATAACTATTACTATCACTACCACCACATTAATCAACATTACCTCTATTACTATAACCACTAGTGTTACAACAGTGTTACAACCACAACCATAATAACTATTACTATCACTACCACCACATTAATCAACATTACCTCTATTACTATAACCACTAGTGTTACAACCATCAACAGTGTTACAACCACAACCATAATAACTATTACTATCACTACCACCACATTAATCAACATTACCTCTATTACTATAACCACTAGTGTTACAACCATCAACAGTGTTACAACCACAACCATAATAACTATTACTATCACTACCACCACATTAATCAACATTACCTCTATTACTATAACCACTAGTGTGACAACCATCAACATTGTTACAACCACAACCATAATAACTATTACTATCACTACCACCACATTAATCAACATTACCTCTATTACTATAACCACTAGTGTTACAACCATCAACAGTGTTACAACCACAACCATAATAACTATTACTATCACTACCACCACATTAATCAACATTACCTCTATTACTATAACCACTAGTGTGACAACCATCAACATTGTTACAACCACAACCATAATAACTATTACTATCACTACCACCACATTAATCAACATTACCTCTATTACTATAACCACTAGTGTTACAACCACAACCATAATAACTATTACTATCACTACCACCACATTAATCAACATTACCTCTATTACTATAACCACTAGTGTTACAACCATCAACAGTGTTACAACCACAACCATAATAACTATTACTATCACTACCACCACATTAATCAACATTACCTCTATTACTATAACCACTAGTGTGACAACCATCAACAGTGTTACAACCACAACCATAATAACTATTACTATCACTACCACCACATTAATCAACATTACCTCTATTACTATAACCACTAGTGTTACAACCATCAACATCGTCATCGTAACTATTGTTACTATTATTAATTATCACCAACATATCCATTGCCACTATTAATATCACTAACATGTCCAACACCAGTATTATCACCAGCATAACCACCAACATATTTAATTCATTTATTATCACCATCAATATCACCAACATCAAGTTATAATTATGAACGTTTCATTATAAACTAATCCTTGATAATTACCTGGTGGACATGGCCACATTATAAAATAATCAACCCTTGGGAAGTAGTGATCAACCCCTGTCAAACGGGGATGTTTGTAACTTCTACTACCTGGCAGGCGGGCATATTTACCCTAAACGAGCTTCATTCCATGCTCTTTTCATGCATAAACAAGAGCCACAGCGTAATACAATTATGTATCCGTGAAAGGGCGATAATAGAGCTTTCCAATGACACCTGAATCATCCTTGTACGACCACGGATTCTATTGCAACAATTGCGCAACATGAGGGCAAAAACCCTAAAATACGGTATATTCCCGAGTTTTTTCTTGGTCTTGGAGGGTGGAGGTGTGGAATGGTGCGGAGATTACGTCAGTCGCGGCACGAGGGTCGTGCCGAGCGGTCAGAGCCCGCCTATCGTCCTCCCAACGCGTGGACTCTCTCTCAGAGCCGATAATGTGCTCAAAATTCACCCCGACATAATACGGGCCCCGGAGGGGTGGCCATGGTTCTCTCGTCCATCATATTACGGGCCCCGCGGCCTGAGTGTTAATACTGTCCCGAAAAAGTTATTAATATTTTCGGCTTTATTAATTATGTTGGTTTGCAGTTTTCGTACTGCAAACATGTAGTTTATTCGGCAAATTTAATAAGCATTTTATAATTTTCTTCAACATCTTGGTTGGTTTAGACACATGGAGATAATGTATGATCATAACTGGGTGAAGAAATGTCGAACTGTAAACGTGGGGGGGATATGCGTGTAGGGGTAGACTTATATAGAGGTGGGATCAGGCACTCTGGTCCTACCTCACAAAACAAAACAAATATGACATCAGAGGCAGCCCTTGACAGGATGCGAGACTATAACCACGCTCTTTGTGGATGAAGCGGTCTTTAACACCTTACGAGCAGCCTATGCAGTTTATTTATATGTACCGCCCAGCGGGGTGTTTTTAGCCAAAATAGGGCTGTTTACGTGATCATTTTCATGCCTAAATAAGACCCAGAACGTAAAACAAGTACCTATCCCTGAAAGGGCATAAACAGAGCTTTCGAATGACACCATAACGATCCTTTTATGATGGCTAGTTTTCTTGCAATAACCGTGCAACGCGAGTGCAAAAAGCATGTAATTAGCCACTTTCCCGATACAATTCCTTATATAGCGAGTGAGAGAGGGAGGAGGGAGCTGGGATTCGTGTCAGTATGTTCGCCGCGGTGGTCTGGAGCAGTCATACGCTCGCTACTCTCCTGCCACCACTTGTCTCTCTCTCTCAGCAACATTACGTGCTGAAATTGCCACTCGACCTATGTCGAGCGCCGCCACATAGTCCAGCTTTATTAAATACGACTTATGTGGTGAGCCGCTAATTAAGGGTTAAACTTGTATGTATGTATGTACAGTATGTATGTATATATCTAATGGCTAGATCTCCAAGCAAACTGATATATTCTATATTTATCGGCACCAAATTAAAAGTAGTATTTACAAAATTATCATGATCTTTGAGCTTGCCTTTTTTACTTATATATTGTCTCCACGATGGTTTACCTTTCATACGAAAAGTATGATATATGAAATTATAAATAATTGATTGCATATACTTGTATTGAAATGTTATCGGTTGTCAACTCTTTGTGAATGAAAAGTGTATATTATTTTAATTACGTGCGAATGGCCATACACACAAACACACACACTCGCTCTCTTATTGCCCTGTCTTACTCGACCTCCCAGTGTTTCTGTCTCACTCTGTCCTCCAACTTTTGTATTCTGTCCCACTTTTCATTGCTCACTCCCGACACTGTTGCTATTCCTCCAACTGTTATGGCATCATCCTGCTTCCTCTGTATTATTTTCCCAGCCTTGCCTTTCCTTGGAAAACAATGTATATATACCAGTGTCGGGGCCGTGCACACTTACTTTACTGTAATACATATACCAACTATTGGGATGATATCCGCTATGTACGTAGTATAAAAAGTCAAAGTTCGTATTGGTGTATAGTTTGAGTCAAAATGTACGTCTATTTTACACATTTTTTAAAGTGTGATGTATTGTTACAAATTAAAAATAGCCATTGAACATTAATCTAGCCACACGTGTATGTATTATATTAACAGGAATACACTTCACAGTGCTGTATTACACACACACGCACTATGCGTATGGATGCATTCACACTTGGTTATTTGCACGCACATACAAACACACGCATTAATATGAATACACAACAAAGTAACTAAACAGGCACACGGTTTCTTCTTGAATATTCACTTTGCAACATCATAACATATTAACATATTAATATTACTCTCAACTGATCTGTTTCCCTCCCCCCACTACTACCGTTCCTCACACACACACACACACACACAGTCCATTCCAGCACGCAAGTACTGCATATCCTAAATGTAATATGAATAATACCGATATTTTGTGGCTGGATATAGCCATATACACAGACTTTCTCACTCACAATATTGTTGTCAAGCACAGACACACACACATATATATACACACACGCACGCTAATCTCTATGTTTCTCCTTTTATGTGTCTGTAGAGTCAAGAGCAAACATAGCGACGCATCCTTTTGAATCAGTATCATACGCGAACGAGACAGTACGCTTGATTATAGTCCAGATGATTCAGAAATTGGATTAAAAATGTCAAAGATTCGAATTGGTGTAACTTTATAATATGTTGAGGACTGTACAGTCTACGACAGAACTGTTGTCAAGGCCTGGGGCAATGTTGTTAGTTCACCTATCTTTTAAAAAATGGCGCTTTAATCGCTTCTAATAAAAGGGGCGGGGTTGATATGGGGTTTGAAGGAGGAGGAGTCAAATGTGTGTGTGCTGTATGTGTGTGTGTGCGAGACCAGCACGCCGTAAATATTTGTATAAGTATTTTTGTACACAAGCCACCGGCTATATTATAAGCCTAGCTCACTCTGGAAGCAAATAACTAAAGCACACCAGGTGTTATGTTTTTTAAGGAGTTAAAATACCGACGATTAAGTGTCTCTCCTTCTCGCTTCTCATTCCCCCCTCCTCCCCCTCCCCCTTCCACCGCCACTCTCCTCCACGCAGTTACTCTCCCCCTCCTTACCCCTCTCTCTCTATCTCATATGGGCGATACAGGAATGCTTCTAAGGATTCCTTATGTACTAGATTAAAATTAGGATATAAGTACATGTGGCAGCTAGGAGTGAAGAAAGCAGAAGATGCAATTTGCTGCCATTTCTGTAAGGAACCAAGATGTCACACCCTGCATCACTATATTCTACAGTGTCCTAAATTGACAAATTGTAGAAATCCTCTTATAAACAATGTTACCGAACAAGTAATATGGATGATTAACAACAATAAAGTTGAATGTTTAGCTAAAATGTGTAAAAATATAGGGACATTGTTAAGATAAGCTGTTAAGATATATATTATCTTGATGCCTTCATTATACATATTGTTATTATTATTTTACTTATTATTATTATTATTATACTTATTATTATTATTATTTTTACTATTACTACTTTTCATATTTTTTATTTATTAGTTATTATTTTAATTTATATATATATTATTATTATTATTATTATACTTATTGTTTTAACTTTTTTAATGTTATTACTATAGTGATGTACTATAGCCTAATTAACTACTATCTACAATTTACACGTCGGCAAAATATTGATAGCTAAATAAGTTTGCCATAAATGTGTGAATCTTTGCTAATGACCGCAGGTGGGCTGGGGGGCGGTCCAGTTTCCTCGAGATAATCTGACCGTATTCAGCCCACTGGGGATTGGCAGGGATTAACTAACTGCCCCTGTCTCAAAGTCTAGACAGGAGGTCATATACATTCCATGTACTTTAGTTGATTTACTTTATTGTATGTAAGTTAATTATTGATATATACTGTATATATATATATTACAATATAGACTGGGGGAAGGAAGCCCAAGCATCTTCGCCCTTTTGAGTCTCCGTGTATTCATATACCAGTATGCAACATTTGTATATCATGTATTTATACGAACTTAATAAAATAATCAAATCAAATCAAATCTCTATCTCTGTCTCTCTTGCTCTCTCTCTCATTCCCCCTCTCCCTTCAGCCAACGAACTTAGAACCATGAGAGGTAACCGAGCAAGATTAGTGATACCTGGACCTGCCAAGTGTAGGATAACTACAACATTTTCGTTGTTGTTGTTGTCGCTGTTGTCGAGCTCACGCCGCGTCCATACGCTTGATGGCGTTAGTGTCGATCTGCTTCGTCTGCATGTCATCAGCTTAGCTATATACCGGTAATTCGGCAATGCCTAACGTTTGAGCTTGAAATGCACACACATAAGTTTGATTCCCAATTAAGATAACTATCTTAATAATATTGATATATTATGTTGGGAGACGAATAAAATAATGTTGAACCATTTATTTCAGCAGACGCCACTCGGACTCACGGAGGTAGGGCTGATGTTGTTGTTGTTGTTGTTACTATTATAGGGCCTTCGGGTGGATGCCACGTGCTTGGCCCTAGAAGACTAACCGTCAGTGGGACCCTATACTATATCGGCAACATGAGTCGCCAATAGGAAGACACATAAGGCACGAGAGAGCTGAGAACACACATCCGCATCCCGGACACCGTGGCCTAACAAGAGCCCTAAGCTGAACCCCCGAGACGACAAACGGCAAACCGAGTCCCTAAGTTTGACCCTGTGACTATAGAACCGCGGACACACCTCCACCAGATGCTCAGGGGTTTCGGGCTGTCCACACCAGCGACAGTCCGGGCACTGTACCATGCGGAGTCGGAACAGGTGTGCTGACAGCGCAGTGTGGCCAATACGCAGCCTGGCCAGCGAGACATTGAGTTTCCGCAGGGGGTGTCGACTCCAAGGCTGGGGGCACGAATCCCACCGGTATCTCCCCATGGTCGTCTGTAGCAACAGCACCCATAGCTCCCTGTCCCAAAGTCCGCGACTAGCCCGCCCGACAACCCGGGCATGCGTCCTCGCATCCATGGCAACCGACTCAACCTCTACCGAAGCGTGCGCCAGCGTCGCCGCAGCATCAGCCACCGTGTTGCCACGAATGCCCGAGTGCGCAGGAACCCACTGGAGGACCACTTCCCACGGATGACCTAAAAAGTGAACCAGCAACACCTGGATGGCGAAGACAAGATGAGGATATGTAGCCGGGCGGGCCGCAAGGAGCAGATGGAGGGAGGCTTGGGAATCCGAGTACAAGACGACCCGTTGAGGCCGAATATGACACCGCACAAAACTCCAGGGCTCGAAGAATGGCAAACAGTTCCGCCGCTATGATGGGATGGTGCCCAGACAACCTCCAGGTCTGGCAGAGGGAGAGGTCCTCGTAGTAGACATCCGCGGACGAGGAGGCCGGAGGAACGCAGGAACCATCCGTGAAGACACCGAAGTGCCCCTGATAACACGACCCCACCAGCTCAGCAAAATAGGCCCGGGCAAGTCCAGCATCCGTCGACGTCCGGTAACCTTCATGGAAGGTAACCCGGATGCGAGGAGTGAGATCAACCCACGGCGGGACCGGAGACACAGAGGGGGTCGGGGAGGGAGAGGGAGGGTCCACAGCTATCTGCCGATAGTGGAGGAGGCTCCTCACCAGGAAAGGCTGACGCCGTTTCACAGGCCACGATGGTGCATTCCTGGAGACCCCTGACGAAGCATGCAGGCCCGATAACGGGTGATGCCCAGGAAGAGTAGCAACTCGCCCCGCCCACCTACAATCCGTCAACACCCGAGACCAGGACAGAGGCAACGACCCACTTTCCGCTAGGAGGGACACGGTAGGGGAGGAACAAAAAGCCCCCAACGCCACCCTGAGGGCCGTGTTGTGAATAGGGTCCAAGCGGCTAAGAACTGACGACGAAGCCGAGCCATACACTGCACTACCATAAGTCACCTTACTCTTGAGGGCTGATGTTGATGATAATTTAATATTTTCTTTATCTCTCCTGAAAGAGGGATTAATGCTGGTCCTTATGTCTCACCGAAAACCAAGGCCCTCTCTTAGATGTATATATGAGGAAAGAAATAACCCAATAATAAAAGCTTCCCTACAGCAAGTGAAAGGTAGATTTTGCTGAAGGCAGGCAATGTAAACATTAGGCTAATCGTGAAATACTCAGGGTGACGTATATCTCGATCAGTAATTTTTCTTATATCTCACTGCTCTGTATTAACATTATCCATGTTTACCTAATACTTTATTTTGTTTTTATCCACAGATCGGTGTAATTTGTGGATTTGTGCCAGTGTTCCGCTGAGGAGTTCATACGTCATATTTCCCTAAACTAATCTAAATAAACAGAACAATAATTATGTATTATGTGTTATTATCCTTAACCATGTTATAATAGGGATCCGACATGAAACTACTTTTAATGATGTGTTAAATGCAATGTATAGCATAGCGATGCAGTTTATTGTGGGTTATAATGTAATTGTGCTCACAGCTGTTAAGGATATGTTCGTGATTATATATTCCCATTACAGACATTATACGTAAATTATAAAGTATTCGTTGTGGTTAATTTCAATTGTTTAATTTGAGGAAATTAATTATTTATATTCTCTTAACTCGTTGAATATTTAATGACCAAATACACAATGACTAACAAATGTAAAGTTTAAAGATAATCACCCAAGCTTTAGTTATGACCTAACTGTACTAATAACCCCTTCTGTACCGCAAGGCCTTTTTAATTTTATTCTAGCTACATTTAGACGATTTTGTATTATAGTTTAACACCTTACGAGCGGCCTATGCGGTTTATTTATGTGTACCGCCCTGCGGGGTGTTTTTAGCCAAAATAGGGCTGTTTACGTGATCATTTTCATGCCTAAATAAGACCCAGAACGTAAAACAAGTATCTATCCCTGAAAGGGCATAAACAGAGCTTTCGAATGACACCATAACGATCCTTGTATGATGGATAGTTTTCTTGCAATAACCGTGCAACGCGAGTGCAAAAAGCAGGTAATTCGGTACTTTCGGTACATAATTGAGTATGTAGCGAGTGAGAGAGGGAGGAGGGAGCTGAGATTTGTGTCAGTAGGTTCGCCGCGGTGGTCTGGAGCAGTCATACGCTCGCTAGTCTCCTGCCACCACTTGTCTCTCTCTCTCAGCCACATTACGTGCTGAAATTGCCACTCGAGTTATGTCGAGCGCCGCCACATAGTCCAGCTTTATTAAATACGACTTAAGTGGTGAGCCGCTAATAAAGGGTTAAGAAGGATTTGTGGTTGTAAAAAGGGCTAGGCGAGATAGTTCGAAGCCTCTTAATTGTAGGAGGCCCTTTTGAAACTCAATCAAATCGTCTAATAGCAGCCAGAATGAAGTTTAAAAGGACGTCGCCGGTACAGAAGGGGTTAATATAATATGGGTTAATTTGATTAGGTGCATAAATGATATAACATCACAATACTCTGATGTAAACCAACTCAATCCTATAGGCTACAATGTCAATATAATGTTACTGGTCGCTTTATATGAATATGTTATTTCATTGGTCACTACAATACATACTTTGTCAGTCCGAAATTACGTTTTCGCAGTTAATTTTGAATATCCTGATAGTGAATAAACATTTCTAATTGATTTTTATGTGTTCATTCCTCTTACAGTCATTTATGAATAGAAAATGTCTTTGTAAATGCCACATTCAAATGCGTAGAATCAACCTGAGCAACGCTTGATAATCATACAACTGCGAGAATGTAGTTTCGACCAGACTATAGGCTAGTATCGTATATATCATGGTAGAGTAATAGACTTATTATAGTAGAGGTAATGAAACCATTAAGTTGGTAAATATTTTCATAACGAACAAACAATGATACGGTACAATCATTCGGTATGTTATATAACAGTGGCGATTCTGACATTAGTAAAGTGTGTAGGGAGGATTGCTTAGCCTAAATAAACGATCAATATCGAATACAGTAGCTGTGTGAAGTATGAAGACAAATCCCTAGATTTTGTTCAGCAATATTAGTACTGCGTCCATACACTAGTTGGCGTTGGTTGCAGCCTCAAATCGATGCCAGACACCGCTCTCTATGGTATCATTTTTTTCAATGGGAGGCATACGAAGTTTCCTATCTCCCTTAAACTTTCTCTGCCTACAACCCCCAAACGGTCCTCTCAACCCCTCACACCACCACCACTACAGACACCTTTACTCCGTCCTCAAGCCACAATTATCAAGGGGTTTCCATAAAGCAAGGCCAACCCAATACCCAGACATCGTTGACAACCCCCCCACCCACACCCCCGTCCCCGTCTCTCTCTCTCTCTCTCTCTCTGAAAACAACTTGGAGGATTAAATAACAATGGCCCTAATTCACGCCCTCCCCCGTCCCCGTCTCTCTCTCTCTCTCTCTCTCTCTCTTTCTCTCTCTCTGAAAACAACTTGGAGGATTAAATAACAATGGCCCTAGTCTGGTGAATTGTAATGGTAATGAGTTGACAGTTATATAGAACCTTGTGGAACGTTAAAACGAGAGAGAGAGAGAGAGAGAGAGAGAGAGAATTTGAGAATGTGAGTGTGAGTGAGAATGAGTGTGTTGAATATAGATAGAGACTATTGCACAGAGTACATAAACTATGGCTAAATATGAGTCGGAGAGTTGCTTCATTCTGTTTTGTAATTATTTTGTTAATGTATGTGTTTGATGCACTTAAAAACTTAAAAGAGACACAGACACATTTGTTATCGAATTGATTTAGAAGAATAGGACACAACCTATTTGAAGTGAATTGTTAAATGTATGTAATATTCAGACAGGGTTTGAAATTATACACAAATGTACAATAAATATTTATATTGGCGGAATATAAATAGTTATCGATAAACGGAGAAATGGATAGGTGACGAACAGGGAGGTTTTAGGAAGGGAAGAGGATGTGAAGATCAGAGTTTTACCCTGAATTGCGTTGTGGAGAAATATCTGGAGAAGAAACAAAAGGTGTATGTTGCTTTTATGGACTTGGAGAAGGCCTATGACAGAGTGGATAGAAAAGGTATGTGGAAAGTATCAGAATATACGGAGTAGATGGCAAGTTGCTGAAAGCAATGAAGAGCATGTATGAGTGTGCAAAGGCATCAGTACGTGTGAAGAATGAGCAGAGCGAGTTCCTTGACCTGAATGTTGGGTTGAAACAGGGGTGTGTGATGTCCCCATGGTTGTTTACTGTATATATGGATGGAGTCATGAAAGAAATACAAGGAAGAGCAGTTGATTTTGGTGTATTGCTGGTAAGGGAGGGAAATAAGTGGAAGCTGCTTGTACTGCTGTTTGCTGATGATACAGTTCTAATGAGCGATAATGAATGGGAGTTGCAGAGTCTGGTAAATGTGATTGGAACAGTCTGCGAAAAACGGAATCTGTAGGTAAATGCGGGGAAGAGCAAGGTTATGGTCTTCGAAAGGGGTGAAGCCACAGAGTGTGAGGTGATAAAAGGTCAGGCTATGGAGATTGTCAGCTCATTTAAGTATCTGGGCAGTGTGTTGATTAAAGATGGGACTATGGATGAAGAAGTGCAGGAGAGGGTACAACAGGGGAAGAGGGTTGTAGGAACGCTGAAAGCAGTAACAAGAAATAGGGTGGTCAGTATGGAAGTGAAGAAGTCCTTGCATGACAGTATAGTAATCCCGACATTGACTTACGGAAACGAAGTATGGAGGTTTGAGAGGAGACTCAGACCAAGAGTGAGAGGGGTGGAAAAGAGTTACTTGAGAAGTGCGTGCGGAGTTACATGGAGGGATAGACAGATGAATGAGGAAGTAAGGATGTGTGGTGTGGAGGTAGATGTGCTGGAAAGTGTGAAAAGGAACACCTTGAGATGGTTCGGCCACATGGAACATATGGGAAGCGAGAGAATGACTAAGGAGGTGTACGAGAGTGAGCTGGAAGGACAGAGAGGGAGAGGTAAACCGAAAGAGAGGTTGAAGGATGGAGTGAGGAAGTATATGGATAAAGGCGGTGCTGCTTGAGAGGAGGGGCATCGACTGACTGGGGACAGAGGTGCATGGGGGCGGTTCTTTCGATGACACCCCATCGGGGATCACGGCATCAGGCGACAGATAGATAGATAGATAGATCGATAAATAATTAAATAGATTGAATGATAGATTTATAAGGACATTTGGATAATGTTGAATTATGATGAATTATACCATTATAACATACGTTAATTTGTTGAATATGAGATACGTGTTTATTTGGATAGAAAGAAAGTAAGGTAGGATTATCTAACAAAAACATGGTGTCTCAAATGGATTAAATATGAGGATGGAGTGATGGATGAATACATTGTAGAATGAGAAGGAAGTCCACAAACCTACCAAATTACATTATGGTCAAAGATATACCGATATACCGATATACCGGAAGAAAATACTGTTGACAGAGGACAATGCAAAGCATTAAATTAATTTGTGATAAATTTCCAAGATTGTGAATTTGATCAGTTTAATTTATTTATACCTCATTATTGTACTTTAAGAAGGAATATCTTCTCATGTGTCATTTTAGAGTTAATTTCATATTTAAATAATTGTATTAGTTACTTGTATTGTTTTTGTTAACATTTGTACATTTCTTTAACACCTAACGAGCGGCCTAGGCGGTAATTTATATGTACCGCCCAGCGGGGTGTTTTTACCCTAAATATGGTTGTTTACGTGATCATTTTCATGCCTAAATAAGACCCAGAGCGTAAAACAAGTATCTATCCCTCAAAGGGCATAAACAGAGCTTTCCAATAACACCCCAACCATCCTTGTACGACCGCTAGTTTTCTAGCAACGATCGCGCAAAACGAGTGCAAAAACCATGTAATTAGGTACTTTCCCTACATAATTCCCTGTGTAGCGAGTGTGAGGGGGGAAGGAAGGGTGGTTTTCACTTCAGTTGGCCCACCGCGGTGGTGTGCGATGGTCATAGCCTTACTACGCTCCTCACACCGCTCAGCTCTCTCTCTCTGCAACATTACGTGCTGAAAATGGCACACAACATAAGTTGTGAACCGCCACTTAGTCCAAATTTCTTTCACACGACATAAGTTGCGCGCCGCCAATAAAGGGTTAAGTCATTCAACATATATTAACCGTTTCCAGTGATCTTTAGAACATATTAATTTGTGTGAATTAAGTATTAAACATTGCATTGATTCAGTTAAGCCATTTACTTATTTATTTGTTCACTTGCATATTTTTGGTAAATTCTTCTTTTTTTGTTAAGCCAAATCTCGGTGCATTTTATATTCTTATCTTGTCCTGAAGAGCCTTTAATTTAATTTTTATATTATAATACTCTTAATTTAATTAAACTAATAATTGTATACAATAGTTTCTTTGAATCTGGATTTTTCGAGTGTGTATCAGACATCTGTCTTGAATTTGAATTTACCCTATTGTTTGTGTCTTTTCACCTCGTCCACACAAAATCACATTGGCGACCTTGGCCAGGACCTTCAGGATTTGTCGTAAGAATATATTAATATAATTTATATTGATTGTGTTTTATTCAAATTTCATCACGTCTACTATTTCTACTTTAGAGGAAGCTGGGGCTTTTGTAGCCGGTGTTCAGACAGTTACTGAAGTATAAGGTAAGAATAAAAATTAATTGACAATTGTTGCACAATATCTGCAGATTGCTCCTCCGCCTAGTGATAGTAAAAATCAAATAGTTGCTATGATTAATCAAAAGCTTTTTGATGCGACTCCTCCAGTTGACATGGAGACACAAACTGAACTTGCAAAGATTTAGTTAGCTCAAGCTGAGGCTCAGGCTCTTGTGCAGGAAGCACAGGCACAACAGGCACAGGCTCAAGTTGAAATTGCTAAGTTAGACCATGAGTAGCCTACCGTATGAAACAGTGGAATTCGGTCATCTAATGCTGATAATTTTGATGTGGCCAAAAATGTTAGACTTGTCCCTGTCTGTAATGAATCTGATGTAACTAAATACTTTCAATTGTTTGAGAAGGCAGCTACAGGTTTCAAATGACCCAAACAGTATTGGCCAATACTCCTTCAGAATGTACTCACTGGTAAAGCTCAAGTTACTTATGCATTAATGGTTAAACTCTAAGAATGTAAATGCTGATTTTGATAAATTTAAGTAGATTATCTTATTGGAGGACTTCAAAAGGTGTATCAGGAAGGATGTCAGTTAATATATTGATGAGAGAAAGGTAGAAACTGATTCTGATGCTGTAATTTTAGCTGATGAGTATGTTCTCACTCACAAACATTATATATGTAACAAAATAAAAATATATGAGAGTAAAGATGCAGCCTCTTCTCAGAGTACAAGTGAAAGGAAGGAAAGTAAAGATAATGTTTCGCAGGAAGAAAACACTAGTTCCACTTCTAAATTCTCTAAGAAGAAGTGTACTTATTGTGGTAGACTAGGTCATGTTGCTGAGAAATGTTTTAAGAGACAGAGTGATGCTAATAATTAACCTGCAAATATTCAGTCAGTTGGTCTGGTGTCCACTCTTGAGAGTTCCCAATGTCTTATAAATGACTCTGTTTCATCTGCTTTGAGTGCATTGAAGAGTAACGTAAATTTTCCTGATAAAGCTCCTCTTTTGAGCAGTGATTCTGTTGTACCTGCTTTGCGTGCTTTGAAGGGTAACGTAAGCTCTATTGATAAAGCTCCTCTGTTGAGCAGTGATGTGGGTGACACTCTCAAAGAGTTCCTATGCAAATTTCCTGTCTGAAGGTTTTGTCAGTTTACTTGATGGCAGTGACAGGAAATCTGTTAAAATTTTACGAGACACCGGTGCTTGCCAATCCCTACTAGTGACCAGTGTTTTAGGCTATAATAAATCCTCTGGTGAAACTGTAATGTTGCAGGGTTTAGGGGGTAACTATTTTTCTGTCCCTCTGTGCAGAGTGAATTTAGTGTCTGATTTTGTTAATGGTCCAGTTATGGTAGGATTGGTTGAGACACTCCCTATGTCTGGTGTGACTTTTCTTCTTGGAAACGATATTGCCGGGGGTCAGGTCCGTCCCGATCCTCAGTTGTCCAGTGAACCGGTGGCTGGAGTCAAGGAGGGTTCCCCTGATGTGTTTCCTGCATGTGCTGTCACTAGGGCAAAATCTAAAGTTACTGGTGACCTAGAGGGTGATGATGATGATAATGTTCTCTTGGCTGATACTTTCCTTGTTAATTTAAACCATTCAGAGGATGAGGCTGTTCCCCGCAGTGTGGATAATGTGTCACCTTGTGAGTTGGTAGAGTTGCAGCAGGCTGACCGAGAGTTGGAAGGCTTAGCTAGTTCTGCTTGTAGTGAGGAAGATTCAGCTAGTGCTTCTACTTGTTACTATTTTAAGTCAGGAGTACTAATAAGAAAGTGGACACCCCCAACAGCATCAGCAGACTGTGAATGGGAGGTTGTGCATCATATTGTCATCCCTCGAGTTTGTAGGCAGTATATCATTAGGGTGGCTCATGATTCCAGTTTGGCAGGAGATATTGGAGTGAGGAAGACTGTATCACGTATTCTGAAGGACTTTTACTGGCCAGGTATTTATCATGATGTTTCCGGGTACTGTAAATCTTGTCACACCTGTCAAGTATATGGGAAGTGTAATCAAAAGGAAAAGGTTGCATCACTTGTTCCCATTCCTGCTTTTGAGGCGTCATTCACTTGTGTGTTAGTTGATATTGTAGGACCCCTTCCCAAGACTTCTTCAGGGTTTTCCTATTTGCAAACACTTATGGATATGGCTACTCGTTATCCTGAAGCAAACCCACTCAGGAACATTTCGGCGAAGAATGTAGTCAAAGAAATGGTAGGGTTCTTCACCAGGTTTGAATTGCCTAAGAAGGTATAATCATATCAAGGAAGCAATTTTATGTCCAATGTTTTAAGCAGTCTTTGAAAGAGTAGGGCATCACACAGATCACGTCTTCTGCATATCATCTTCAAACACAGGGAACTCTGGAGAGATATCATGAGATACTCAAATCTATGCTGAGAAAGTACTGCTTGGAACATAAGAAAGATTGGGAAAAAGGTCTTCCTTTTGTGCTGTTTGCTTCAAGAGAGTCTCCAAATGAATCACTAGGCTTCTCACCTTTTGAACTACTCTTCGGGCATGAAGGAAGAGGACCAATGAAGTTGTTGAAGCAGTTTTGGCTGTCGGAATCGAATGACGTCAATCTGCTGGAATAAGTGGCGAATTTTAACACCTTACGAGCGGCCTATGCGGTTTATTTATATGTACCGCCCAGCGGGGTGTTTTTAGCCAAAATAGGGCTGTTTACGTGATCATTTTCATGCCTAAATAAGACCCAGAACGTAAAACAAGTACCTATCCCTGAAAGGGCATAAACAGAGCTTTCGAATGACACCATAACGATCCTTTTATGATGGCTAGTTTTCTTGCAATAACCGTGCAACGCGAGAGCAAAAAGCATGTAATTCGGTACTTTCCCCATATAATTCAGTATGTAGCGAGTGAGAGAGGGAGGACGGAGCTGAGATTCGTGTCAGTAGGTTCGCCGCGGTGGTCTGGAGCAGTCATACGCTCGCTAGTCTCCTGCCACCACTTGTCTCTCTCTCTCAGCAACATTACGTGCTGAAATTGCCACTCGACCTATGTCGAGCGCCGCCACATAGTCCAGCTTTATTTAACTCGACTTATGTGGTGAGCCGCTAATTAAGGGTTAAGGAGCGGTCATCAACATCGTTTCAGCTAGCTAGAGAGAATCTGGGAACTTTGCAAGGAAGGATGAAGACCTGGTATGACAAGAAATCAATACTATGCCAGTTTCAGCCCAGTGATCAGGTCCTGGTTCTGCTGCCAGTACACGGACAACCTCTTCAAGCCAAGTTTAGTGGATTGTATACAGTGGATAAGAAAGTTAGTGATGTTAACTACGTTATTGCGTCGCCAGACCGTAGGAAGAGCAAACAACTTTGTCATATTAAATGCTAAAATTGTATCACAAGAGAGACCCTGATAAACCCGTCTGTACTGTAATTGTTCCTCAAGATCCCAACGGTGAAACACTCCCTTGCAGTATAAACATGAGTGATAGCCTGGGGCAGAATGTTGTTGTTGTTGTTGTTGTTCCCTAAGCTGCCTGGCCGAACAGCCCCGAGTCCCTGAGAAAGGCCATGGCCACGATCGGGCTTTCCCACAGAGCTCTCATTGAGTGTAGATTGTGTTGTTGGCGCAAGTGGTTGTGTGAAATGCAGTCTTCTATGATGTGTTTACTGGTATGGGGTGCTGTGCCACATCCCGGGCAGGCGTCGACAACGGAGTCATCCAGTCTCTTCTGATAGCTCAGGAGAGCTGGATGGTGTCCGCATCTCAGCCTGGCCAGGTGGACTCTGTCCTCGCGAGGAAGGGAGGATTCGGAAGGATGGACTTCGGGAGGTCGCGCACGCAGCCGCGTGTTGTCCGTGAGTGAGTGGATGGATCGGCGAGAGACATGAGCATGGATGTGCTTCCGGAAGCTGGTTCGGGGTGGGCAGGGAGGGAGAGAGGACAATAACTGTGTGTGACACCGTGTGCTGGGCGTTGCTCTGATACTTCCCGGTGTCTGTGGGCGTGTTGCCATGTAGCTCAGTGGGTGGTCCTGGTTCGGGGAGGCTGCTGCCAGGAATTGAGCGCCTCTCATGTCCAGATGGTCTTTGACTTTGAGGACCCTGGTTTCCCGATGTAGGCGATCTGTGGGTGCAGTAGCTGTGCAGCCCGTAACGATCTTCAGGGCTTTGTTTTGAATAGTCTGCAAGGTCTTATGATGCGTTTCAGCCAGGTTAGAAGCCCAGGCAGAATGTTGCTATCATGAGTGATCTGGAGACTAAGTTGTCTAATCTAACCCCTGAGGAGAGGCAGGAATTCACGGCTCTACTCCAGAAATATCAGCAAGTGTTCCGTGATACTCCAGGAAGGACAACCATGTTGATGCACGATGTGGATGTTGGAGATGCGAAGCTGATTAAGCTGCCAGCCTACCATGTGAATCCCTTGAAGGTTCCCCTGATCCAGAAAGAAATTGACTACCTACTTGCCCACAAGATGATTGAGCCTGTCAAAGTGAGTGGAGTTCTCCTGTCACTTTAGTCTCAAAATCAGGTGGATCGCAACGGCTCTGTATTGACTATCGATGTGTTAACCAGATCACCATAACAGACACCTTCCCAATACCTCACATGGAAGATTGTATAGATAGGACTGGAAAGGCACAGTACATCAGTAAGTTTGACTTGTTAACCCTTAACTGGCAGGACCGGACTTAAGTCGGTCTAGAGAAGAAACGACTATGTGGCGGGGACCGACTTAAGGTGGTGTGCAATTTTGGGCAATACTTGGCTCTGAGAGTGAGACGAGTGGTGGGAGGAGCGTAGGTCGGCTCTGACCGTTCGGCACGGGTCCCGCGCGACAACTGACGTCCCCTCCATACACATCCACACTCACTACCTCGCTAACACAGGGAATTATGTAAGGAAATTACCTTATTTTAGGGATTTTTCCTTCATCTTGCACGATCGTTGCAAGAGAACGCGTGGTCGTAGAAGGATGGTTCTGGTGTCATTGGAAAGCTCAATTATCGCCCTTTCAGGGATACATAATTGTATTACGCTCTGGCTCTTGTTTATGCATGAAAAAGAGCACGGAAATAAGCTCATTTAGGGTAAAACCACCCGCTTGGCAGGTAGTAGAAGTTACTGACGGGCCTGCTCGTAGGGCGTTAAAGGGATATTGGCAAGTACCTATGACTCAGCCTGCTAGCGATATCTCATGTTATGTAACTCTTGGTAAAACTTTAGCATGTTTTGTGATGCCGTATGGTATGAAAAATACACCTGCGGCATTTCAAAAATTCATGAACATTGTAACTGAGGGTTTGGAAGGATGTGATGTGTATATTGATGATGTATTGATTTTTTAGTGAAACCTGGAAAGATCACCTATGCCATGTCAGTAACTTTCTTGATCGTCTGGTTCAAGCTAATCTTGTTGCAAATGTATCCACATGTGCATTTGGCCAAGTTAAAGTCCAGTATCTTGGTTACGTAATTGGTAATATACAAGTTGTGCCACCAGGGTCTAAAGTTCAGGTGATAAGTGATCTTCTCAGACCTAAACATAGGAAAGAATTGCAAAGATTTCTCGGTATGGTAGGATACTACCGCCGGTTTGTTCTTAATTTCTCAATCCTTGTGTCACCACTCACAGATCTTCTGAGAAAGGGAGTTAAATTTGAGTGGAATGAAGCATGTGAGTCCTCTTTCAACAAACTCAAAGCTATCCTGTCGAGTTAGCCAATGCTTTCCATCCCTAACTTTGCTAAACCCTTTAAAATGGCTGTGGATGATAGCGGTACAGTAGCTGGGGCAGTTTTGTTGCAGGAGGATGACCAAGGTCTTGAAAATCCTGTATCTTATTATAGCAAGAAGTTCACTCCAACCCAAAAGAATTACTCGACTATTGAAAAGGAACTTTTGGCACTGATTTTGGGATTGCAAATTTGTTCTTTATATTTGTGTTCAGGCCCAGACTGACCAGGTGGAGTCTTCTTCTTCAAAAATATCCTTTAGATATAAGGCATGTTAAAGAAAATGTGATTGCAGATTGCTTGTCTAGATTGTAGCCTAATTGTTTTAAAGTAATAGAAATTTCCCCTGTAAATTAATTTCTTTAGGGGTAAGGTGTTATGTAATGCAGAATTATAACAATTATTACGTGAGCTGGAGTGCGCATTGTTTTTGTTCCCACGCGTTCGCTTCTTGTACGGGAGAAGCGCCTGTCTGTCTGGTGTGGTCGCGAGGCTTGGAGAAGTGTTTTGTTCCTCCAAAACACTGTGGATCAAATCTCCAAACAGTGGTTTAGAGTGTGTAAGGGAAAATTAGAAAGGGAACTACTGCCCTGGAACTAATGTCCGTGGCAGGATTAGGAAGTTAGTAGGGGACAGATGGGTTAGTAACATAACACAGTTATAAGGATCTTTCGCATATCTGGGAAAAAGAGAGTAATGTCTTAGTAATATACAGTATATACGCAATAATCCTTGATGAATATGAGGGGGGAATAAAATAAAGTTACTCATTTACAAACGCAGTCAGTCGAGGGTTTGACTGCAAGATATTTGTCTATGCGAAGTTTAAATGAATCAACGGTACTGCAGTTTATAACGTCTCAGTGAAGAACATTCCACAAGTTGACAACTCGATTGAAGAAGAAATTCTTAGAAATAATTTATGTGAGTTAAAAGATTTACCAATAATTTTGCAACCGTTTCCCCGCGTGTAATTAGACTGGTCGATAGCGAAGTACTTAATACAGTTCATATTGTCGATGCCTTTGATGATTTTGAACACTCTTAATCTGGATTGGGTTAATGGAAATTGATTGAATTCTCTAAGACGCTCCGCGAATGGTTTGTCCTTTAGGCTAGGTATCATTTTGGTAACTCTACGTTGAACTCGTTCTAGCATGTTTATATCTATTTGGTAATAAGGGCACCAGGACTTAACGCAGTATTCCATAAGAGGGCGGACTAAGGAATTGTAAAGAGTTAGGATAACTTCTTTGGATTTATGCTCAAATGACCTGCCTATAAAGCCAATTATTTTGTTTGCCTTCTTAACAACTTCTACACATTGTTGACTATGTTTTAGGTTACTCGATATTGTTACTCCCAGATCTGTTTCTCTGTTTACATTCTTAAGCTGAGTGCCATTCATCAAATAGTTTGCTTTCTCATTTAGGTATCCGATATGTAGTACTTTACATTTATCTGCATTGAAACTCATTGGCCAAATTTGGGCCCAACATGACAACTTATCTAGATTGTGTTGCGTATTGTCAACTTGTTCTTTTGAGAGTACGCTATTTGCAATTTTAGTATCGTCAGCAAACTTTGAGATTGTAAAGGTGAGACCCTCATCTATGTCGTTGATATAAATTAGAAAGATAATTGGTCCTAGTACCGATCCCTGCGGTACCCGCTACTTACATTGTACCATTTAGATGCCTTACCGTTTATGACTACTCTTTGCTTTCTGTCACTGAGCCAATTTTCTATCCAGTTCAACACACTGTCTTGTATTCCATGCGCTTTTAATTTTGGCAGTAAACGTTTAGGGGGCACTTTGTCAAAGGCCTTTTGAAATTCAAGGTATATATCTACAGATTTACTCTAATCATATAGAGGTTGAGGATATCGTGGAAGAAGTCTAAAAGGTTTGTTAAGCAGGAACGTGGGTTACGAAAGCCGTGTTGAGTATCTTTAACCCTTATTTAGCGGCGAGCAACATAAGTCGAGTTAAATAAAGCTGGACTATGTGGCGGCGCTCGACATAACTCGAGTGGCAATTTCAGCACGTAATGTGGCTGAGAGAGAGAGACAAGTGGTGGCAGGAGACTAGCGAGCGTATGACTGCTCCAGACCACCGCGGCGAACCTACTGACACAAATCTCAGCTCCCTCCTCCCTCTCTCACTCGCTACATACTCAATTATGTACCGAAAGTACCGAATTACCTGCTTTTTGCACTCGCGTTGCACGGTTATTGCAAGAAAACTATCCATCATACAAGGATCGTTATGGTGTCATTCGAAAGCTCTGTTTATGCCCTTTCAGGGATAGGTACTTGTTTTACGTTCTGGGTCTTATTTAGGCATGAAAATGATCACGTAAACAGCCCTATTTTGGCTAAAAACACCCCGCTGTGCGGTACACATAAATAAACCGCATAGGCCGCTCGTAAGGTGTTAAGTACGATATTTTCGTCTAAGTGATTTACGAGTCTGTCTCTTATGAGTGTTTCTAGCATTTTACATACAACTGAGGTTAAACTAAATGGACGATACTTACGGGGTAGGTATTTACTGCCTTTTTTTAATATCGGTTTTAGGTTGGCTAGCTTCCACTGATCAGGCATAGTTCCAGATTGCAAGGATTTATTGCATAACAATGTCAGTGGTTTGGAGAGCTCATCCTTAGCTTTCTTTAGAACTCTAGGTGAGATTGTATCAGGTCCGGGCGATTTATCTACCTTGAGTTTATCTAAACATTTCAATACTTCTCTCTCTGTAATTGTGATATTGCTTAGAACGTCAGAATTATCAATCTGAATCGGTAATACTGTAGGGATATCACTGAGGTCTTCTGTTGTAAAAACTGTTGCAAAGAAGGTATTGAGGGCATTACTCATTTGTACTTCGTCTTTGGTTTATTCTCCATTTTCATCGACTAATGGTCCGACAGTTGAAGTAACTACTTTTGTCTTTCTGATATAACTATAGAACTCTTTCGGGTTTGTTTTACTTTGATTCGCAACATGTAACTCCAGGGTCTTTAAACTTTGCTTAATTAACGTTTTGGCTTTGCGTTGTAGTTCAACAAATTTCACCCATTCTTCGTCATTTTGTGCGGATTTTAATCTATAATTAGCAATTAACCCATCGGTACCTGGTTGGGTTCTGAAGCGGCCAAATCAAACTAGCGCCTTGGGGCCCGGATGGGCTGCTGAGTGCCATTGCTTGAATTTTTGCTTTCGAAACGCGCGCGTATATTTTGTTTGTTGACAATCGGTACGCAGCGCCCCCACGCTCGCACTACAGCCCAGCATCAGTTTCTACCTTGCCGCCACAATGGAAACTACAAAAAAAAATCGATTCGACTGTGGTCGATTCCGAGCCTCCTACGACGCCCGCCCCGGCTCGTCGTATTACACGAAGGCCCCTCGCCAAGGATATTCTTTCTCCGGGAGGAATAGATAGAACCTTGCGACAACTAGATTTAGCTGGTAATGATAAAGATAGTTATGTTTACGAGCGGAGCAGTGGCCATTTGTCTCGTTACACATCGAGTGTATATTATTCGAGTAGTGACGAAGAACCTCAGTTCAAGGGATTTGCTAGTGAACATGAGAGTGATGTAGATCCTGAAGGTGGGGAAAAAGGTGTCGCGGAAGCTGGTGAAGGTGAAGAGAGTGAAGTGGGTAAAGTGAGCGAGTGGGAGAGCTCCAAGTTTGCCCGTAGTGAAACCTCTCCAAGCCCTTCGCCAGCTAAAAACCCTACCAGATACGCTTTTATAGAAAGCAGGTACTGGAAAAGGCGGTCGCGGCAGCCAGAGAGGACGCCAAAAAGCTTGGTGAATAAGAAGAGGAGGCTATGAGTGAGGGTGAGCGTGGTGACTCGTCGTTTCCTGGGAGGCCATTGTCACCTTTATCTTCCCAAGCTTCCCCGGGGCGACCGCCATCGTTCCCCACCACCACCACCACTGCCGAGGGTTGAGGACCCCCCAATTTCGTCCTATTTGCCTCCTGGGTCCCCTGACAGCAGACATACTGCTGCCGACAAGGGGAAAGGCAGAAAATTCATAAAAAGGGCAAGCAAGCTAAGCAGGCTTTGTTCGAGGACCCCGCGGCGTCCACCCCTGCCGGCACCAGCCATGCCCACCTGCAACTTTCCCCACGGTCCTCCCCAACTCTCCAGCCATCAACAAGTGTAGTTGAAGATATTTTTGAGCCCGCATCACCAGTACCTTTGTCTAGTGACAGTGAAACTCTGCTTTCCACCACTCGTCGCAGGCAAAGAAGGCCAGAACCTCGGGGAGACATAGCCTCACCTGCCACTACTTACCCACCTTGCCCACCCACACGCCGCCCACATATCCATCGTTTCACGCCAGATTATGAGGATGATACTGACGAGGAAGAACACCTGACTGAAGACTCTGGCCATGACTATATTGTGCCACTGTCAGGGGGAGACGACAACTCTGTCGATGACTATGTGGACGACCCTGAACCCCTCCGCGCCACCCGTGGGCATCGTTCTCGGGGCCTCCCTACCCGCCCTAGTGTGCGCGCCTCCCGCATCGGCCGTGGGTGTGCTCGGAGACTCACAGTGCGTCGTGGGCGTGGGCGTGGGCATCAGAACCAAGACTCATTTTCGGTGTTTCAGTGGGAAGACGTGGGTGATGAAGATGACTAATAACCCTGAGGTGCCACCTGTTGATGAGGCACAGGTGGGATCAGGAGTTACCCCCAACTTTCTCGAAGGCCCCAATGCTTCCCCAGGAGAGCTGTTTGAGGCATTTTTTGATGAGGAGGTGGTAGGCTACGTTGTCAAGGAGACAAACAAGCAACACCAGATGCTGGTCAACATTTTCGAGAAGGTAACCAAGGGCCACATGAGGCAGTGGACCTATGTGACTCATATCAAGTTCTTGGTCTTCCTGCTTATGCCTCATGTAAAAAAACATAGGTTGCTAGACTAATGATCTGATAGCCACCCCTGCCTTCTGGAAGTATATGTCACGCGACCGGTACCTCAACATCCTCGGCCAGCTCCATCTCGTCACCAACACCGACGTACACCGCCCAGACAAGCTGTGGAAGATCATCTCATACCTTGTATGAGATGATTAGGCAACGGTTCACTTCATTCTTCAGGCCATTCCGGAAGGTTGTCATTGACGAGTCTCTTGTGCTGTTACGGGGGAAGCTCCACTTCCGGCAATACATCCTCTCAAAGAGACATCGCTTTGGCATCAAATTCTTCGTACTGTGCGACTGCAAGACTGGTTATGTCATGGACTTCTTGGTCTAAAGCTGGAAGGAAGGGGATGTGCTTGCGGACCCCACCACTGGCTTTGGCGGAGCAGTGGTGAAAACCATGATGGACCGCTACTTCCACAAGAATCACGTCCTCTACACGGACAATTACTACATGTCCCCCACTCTCACCAAGTATCTCCACGAACGGAAAACGGGGACTGTAGGCATAGTACGAGCAAGAAGGAGGGGCATGCCAGATGTCCCTCCGAAGACAAAGAAAGGCGATGTGTTCCGGAATAAGTCGGGGCCAATTCTGGCCATCCACTGGCACGACCAGCGGAAGGTCAACCTCATCACCTCACCTCACCTGCCTGACCTTTGCTGAGTGAGGACCTGTCCCTAGTGACTCCCAGTGAATTATCTTTGCCCATAGTGTGGTGATAGTATTAACGCTTTCTTAAAATGGCTGGTGTTGACGAGATTGCTACCTCCTCTCATATTCTCCAGTTTTGTCTTGCTTTGTAAGAAAGGATGGAAAATGTGGAGAGAGAGGTGCAGTCTCTCAAAGACGAGAATTTGGCCTTAAAGCTGACTTTGGCTGACAAGAAAAGTGAGGATAGTGCAACTGCTGTTAGGGATCGTGATGCTCCCTGGACAGTTGTTCCAACAAGTGCAACAACCTGCAAATTTCTACGGCGGCCAGTTGCCCTCAGCAACAAGTTCATCACCTTGGATGACGAATGTGATGGTGAGGCTGCGAGTGCTTCCTTCGGCGAGGAAACCAGGAGAAAGGTAAGTAAGTTGCCTCCAACAGGGAATGCTGTGACTGCTGCCCCCCCAGGAGTACCTTCAACTGCTGCCCCAGGAGTTCCTGCCGCTGCCGCAGCTGCTACCAAGTCATCGACAAGGAGAGGCAAGTCCTTCTCAATTGTTGGGGACTCCATGGTCAGACACTTAGCTAGGTCCACCTGTACTGATATTAGGAAGCTTGTCTGTCTGCCTGGTGCCGGGGTTGGGAAGGTGTTAGAGGAAATTGATTACATCATGAAAGATATTGGAGATAGCCCCATTATCTGTCTCAGTACAGGGAGCAATGATGTTGGTAAAGGTAGGACGGAAGTACTGCTTCGGCAGTACAGGGAGGTGTTAGATAAAGTTAGGAGGAAGGGAGGCATACCTGTAGTACACAGTATCTTGCCACGGAGAGGGGTCAGCAAGGAATGGTCATCTAGGGCAATTGGTATCAATTGTCGGCTGGAAAAATACTGTAATGCAAATGCAATACCATTCCTTGATAACTGGACCCGTTTCTATGGTAAAAATCAGTTGTACGCACAGGACGGGGTTCATCTTTCTCGGCTAGGGGTGGCAAATTTAGCTAGGTCACTAGATAGGATTGTCGCGGGGTTTCGCTGAAAATAAAGCCTGAGAATATGAGTAAGAATAATTGTCTAGATAGGGTAAATTGCCGTACTGGTACATCAGATAGGAATAGAACATTTCAGTCACAGGATTTTAATTGTACTGCTAGTAGAAATATTGAAGGTGTAACAGAAGATGGGAATTCAGTTAGAAATAAAGGTAAATCGGATACCAGTAAAATAAATTCATTGCGATTATATTATACAAACTGTAGGAGTTTATGTAACAAAATGGATGAACTTAGAGCACTTGTTAGCAACGAAAATATAGACATTATAGCACTCTCTGAAACATGGATTAATACAGAATCAAGACATTTTTTAGCAGAATTCCATATACCAGGATATAGTTTGTTTAAACGCGACCGAACAAGTAGGAGGGGCGGCGGAATAGCAGTGTTTGTCAGGAGTTCTTTAAAAAGCTGTATTAAATCAGGTATTAGACTAAATACTGATAACGAAAGTGTTTGGGTTGAGGTTAGCGAAGGTAGTGAGACCATAATTATTGGAGTTATTTATAGACCACCAAATATGAGTAGAAACGAAGGTACAGCTTTATGGCAGGAAGTGAAAATAGCATCAAGGTTTAGCAATGTGTGTATTATGGGGGATTTTAATTTTCCGAATATTGATTGGCAGCATCAAATCGGCGACTCAGATTCAAAAGAGTTTATTGAGGTGGTACAGGATAGTTTTTATTTCAATTCATAGACTCGCCTACTAGAGGTAATAATATCCTCGATTTAGTTCTCAGTAATAATGAACAAATGATAAATAATGTAGAGATAGGAGACCAACTAGGAAATAGTGATCATAAATCAATTTATTTTAACATACAATGGACAGGAAAGGCTAAAGAGAATACGACACTTATCCCAGATTTCAGAAAAGCCAATTATGGTGGATTAAGACGAGCCTTAAGAGTCGATCCTATGGTTAAACTATTAAGTGGACCCAGGTGCGCTAATGAACATACTCTCTCTCAGATACCTGTCTTAACTCAGGATAATTTGACAGCTACATATAATAATTTTATTTCTTCACTCCACAATGCGCAAAATAAATATATCCCCAAAAGAAAATTTAGATCAACACAGAACCAACCCAAATGGATGAATAATAGACTATTAGACCTTCTAGGAAAAAAGAGAGGAATATATAGAAAAATTAAGAAAGGCGAAATTCACCTACTTGCTTACTATCAGAATCTATCAAGAGAGGTTAAAAAATGTATAAGGACAGACAAAAGAAATTATGAAATCAGGATAGCCAATGACTCAAAAAATAACCCTAAGGATTTTTACCAGCTATATAAATCTAAAGTTAGAGATACAATAGGCCCACTTAAAACTTCGATAGGAGAAATGACAGAAAATTATTTAGAAATGTGCAGTACATTAAATAGTCAGTTTCTATCCGTTTTCACTAATGAAAATTTGGCACAGATTCCAGAAGTCCGTAAGGTATATAGCGATAGTATAGAAAATAGGTTAAGTACGGTTACAATAAGTAGAAATGATGTGCTTAAGGAAATTGACAGACTGAAACCTCAGAAATCGCCCGGTCCCGATGAGGTATATGCCAGAGTATTAAAAGAATGCAGAGATGAGTTAAGTTACCCATTAACATTTATTTTTAACAATTCATTAGAAACAGGTATAGTTCCAGAAGCTTGGAAGCTTGCAAATGTAGTTCCGATTTTCAAAAAAGGTGATAAATCAATAGCATCCAATTACCGTCCCATTAGTCTCACTTCAATCATAGGAAAGCTACTAGAGTCAATTATTGCTAGGAAAATGAGAAACCACTTAGAAACATTTAACTTAATCAATTCTTCTCAGCATGGATTCACTCAGGGACGTTCTTGCCTTATTAATTTGCTTAGTTTTTTCTCAGAGGTATATGAAGCAATAGATAATGACAAGGCATACGATATTATATATTTAGATTTCAGTAAAGCTTTCGACAGAGTCCCTCATGAGAGATTGATGAGAAAGGTTGAGGCACATGGAATAGGTGGGGCGTTGTTGGGATGGATTAGGTCATGGCTAATTGGTAGGAAACAGAGAGTCAGCATAAATGGTACCAAGTCAGAGTGGGGAGCAGTCAAAAGTGGTGTCCCCCAGGGATCGGTATTAGGTCCCCTGTTGTTTCTTATATACATAAATGACCTAGATTTAGGTATAACTAGTAGGATAAGTAAATTCGCAGACGATACTAAAATGGGGAGATCAATTGATTCAGATAGCGATATAGAGTGCCTCCAAAGGGATCTAGATACCTTACATGAATGGTCAGTAAATTGGCAGATGAAGTTTAACATTGACAAATGCAAGGTATTAAAGATAGGGAAGATGCAAACAAATGTTAAATATAAACTAGCTAATTTAGAATTAGAAAATTCAGACTGCGAGAAAGATCTAGGTGTGTTTGTTAGCAATGATTTGAAGCCTAGAAAACAGTGTATAGGCGTTCGTAATAAGGCAAACAGGATTCTCGGGTTCATCTCTAGGAGTGTGAGTAACAGAACTGCTGATGTTATCTTAAAACTTTACTTGTCATTAGTGAGACCCCATATGGATTATGCTGTCCAATTTTGGTGTCCTTATTACAGAATGGACATAGATTCATTGGAGAGAGTACAGCGTAGAATGACAAAAATGATCCATAATATTAGAAATCTTCCGTATGAAGAAAGGTTGAAGAAATTAGGTTTACATTCGTTAGAGAGACGCAGAGTTAGAGGGGATATGATAGAGGTGTTCAAGTGGGTTAGTGGGATTAACAAAGGGGACATGACAAATGTACTAAAGCTCAGTGATAGCGAAAGAACTCGTACCAATGGTTTCAAATTAGATAAATTTCGTTTCAGAAAAGATATAGGCAAATATTGGTTTGGTAACAGAGTTGTAGATGGGTGGAATGGACTACCAAGTGCTATAGTGGGATCTAAAACTGTAGGGAGCTTTAAGATAAAATTGGATAAGCATATGGACGAGAAGGGTTGGGTGTGAAGGGGGATCAGCCGGGTTGGGCCAATCAGCGCTCTGCAGACCCCCATAATCCGGCGTTAATCTCTAACCGTTTTGGTAGGATGATCCTCAGGGTATTAGAGTGTTGAGCCTATAATTGGGCTTTGTAATTGATTTGGGGTTGCGTGGGACAGGGATCTGCCTTGCTTAGGCCAATCGGCTTTCTGCAGACTCCCATTTTCTTATGTTCTTATGTTCTTATGACAACCGTAATTTTTGGCGACTTTAATTTACCTGTGACCAAGCGGGGCGATACTCTTACTTCACACTCCGGACATGACTTGTATACGAACTTGCAAGAGAGTTCGCTTTATCAATTTGCTCGAACACCGACCCGTGGTAATAACGTTCTTGACATTGTACTTGCAACAAAAGAAGAATTGATAGAGAATTTGAATGTTGGTGATGAATTCAGTAACAGCAACCATCGTACGATAACTTTCACTTTAAACTTTCCTAGAAACGAACCAAATAGTAGCATCGAAAAAGTCCCTAATTTCAAGAAAGCAAACTTTCATAAACTTAGAGCTATGTTTACAGAAACTGACTGGAGCTTTTTAATTAACAATAACGACATAAATACATCTTGGAAGTTATTCGAAACCACTTACCTAAAAGCAGTGCAAGACTGCATACCATCGAAAATACGACGTCCAGGCCATAATAATAAGACCAAATGGTGGAATAAAGATATTTCAAACTGCCTGCTTGCTAAAAAATTTGCTAATGATAGATTAAAATCCTCACAAAATGACGAAGAACGGGTGAATTTGTAGAGCTACGACGCAAAGCCAAAAAGTTAATTAAGCAAAGTAAAAAGACCCTAGAGTTACTTATTGCGAAACAAAGTAAAACAAACCCGAAAGAATTCTATAGTTATATCAGAAAGAAAAAGGTAGTTACTTCAACCGTTGGACCGTTAGTCGATGAAAATGGAGAATACACCAAAGACGAAGTACAAATGAGTAATGCCCTCAACACCTTCTTTGCATCAGTTTTTACAACAGAAGACCTCAGTGATATCCCTACACCATCGCCGATTCAGATTGATAATTCAGATGTTCTAAGCAATATCACCGTTACAGAGAGAGAGAAGTATTGAATTGTTTAGATAAACTCAAGGTAAATAAAACGCCTGGTCCTGATACAATCTCGCCTAGAGTTCTAAAGGAAGCTAAGGATGAGCTCTCCAAACCACTGACATTACTATTCAATAAATCCTTGCAGTCTGGAACTATGCCTGATCAGTGGAAGATAGCCAACGTAACACCGATATTAAAAAAAGGCAGCAAATCCCTACCCAGTAACTATCGTCCAATTAGCTTAACCTCAGTTGTATGTAAAATGCTAGAAACGGTCATTAGAGACAAACTCGTAAATCACTTAGAGGAAAATAACATACTTAACACCTTACGAGCGGCCTATGCGGTTTATTTATGTGTACCGCACAGCGGGGTGTTTTTAGCCAAAATAGGGCTGTTTACGTGATCATTTTCATGCCTAAATAAGACCCAGAACGTAAAACAAGTACCTATCCCTGAAAGGGCATAAACAGAGCTTTCGAATGACACCATAACGATCCTTGTATGATGGATAGTTTTCTTGCAATAACCGTGCAACGCGAGTGCAAAAAGCAGGTAATTCGGTACTTTCAGTACATAATTGAGTATGTAGCGAGTGAGAGAGGGAGGAGGGAGCTGAGATTTGTGTCATAGGTTCGCCGCGGTGGTCTGGAGCAGTCATACGCTCGCTAGTCTCCTGCCACCACTTGTCTCTCTCTCAGCCACATTACGTGCTGAAATTGCCACTCGAGTTATGTCGAGCGCCGCCACATAGTCCAGCTTTATTTAACTCGACTTATGTTGCTCGCCGCTTTAAAGATACTCAACACGGCTTTCGTAAAAAACGTTCCTGTTTAACAAACCTCTTAGACTTCTTCCACGATATCCTCAACCTCTATGATGAGAGTAAAGCTGAAGATATTATATACCTTGATTTTCAAAAGGCCTTTGACAAAGTTCCCCACAAACGTTTACTGCTAAAAATAAAGTGCATGGAATACAAGACGGTGTGTTGAAATGAATAGAAAATTGGCTCAGCAACAGAACGCAAAGAGTAGTCATAAACGGTAAGGCATCTAAATGGACCAATGTAAGTAGCGGGGTACCCCAGGGATCGGTACTAGGACCAATCCTCTTTCTAATTTACATCAACGACATAGATGAGGGTCTCACCTGTACAATCTCAAAATTTGCTGACAATACAAAAATTGCAAATAGCGTACTCTCAAAAGAACAAGTTGACGATATGCAACACAATCTAGATAAATTGTCACATAGGGCCCAAATTTTGCAAATGAGTTTCAATGCGGATAAATGTAAAGTACTACATATCGGATACCTAAATGAGAAAGCAAACTATTTGATGAATGGCACTCAGCTTAAGAATGTAAACAGAGAAACAGATCTGGGAGTAACAATATCGAGTAACCTTAAACCGAGTCAACAATGTTCAGAAGTTGTTAAGAAGGCAAACAAAATAATTGGCTTTATAGGCAGGTCATTTGAGCATAAATCCAAAGACGTTATCCTAACCCTTTACAATTCCTTAGTCCGCCCTCTTCTGGAATACTGCGTTCAATGCTGGTGCCCTTATTACCAAAAAGACATAAACAAGCTAGAACGAGTTCAACGTAGAGTTTCCAAAATGATACCTAGCCTAAAGAACAAACCATACGAAGAGCGTCTTAGAGAATTATATCTATTTCCTTTAACACAGCGCGGATTAAGAGGTGACTTAATTCAAGTGTTCAAAATCATCAAAGGCATCGACAATATGAACTATAGTAAGTACTTCACTATCGACCAATCTAATTTCACGCGGGGAAACGGTTGCAAAATTATTGGTAAATCTTTTTACTCGCACGAATCTAAGAATTTCTTCTTCAATCGAGTTGTCAACTTGTGGAATGGGTTTCCCCGAGACGTTATAGACTGCAGCACTGTTGATTCATTTAAACTCCGCCTAGACAAATATCTCGCATCAAACCCGCGACTGACTGCGTTTGTAAATGAATAACTTTATTTTATCCTCCCCTCAGTTACTAACCCCTATGTCCCCTACTAACTTCCTAGTCCTGCCACGGACATTAGTCCAGGGCTGTAGTTCCCTTTCCAATGTTCCCTTACCCACTCTAAACCACTGTTTGGACACTTGATCCTCAGTGTCTTGGAGGACAAGCAGCCTAGAAGGGTCACTGGACCTGTTGTTGCTTGATTTCCTTTGTACTCCTTTGTACCACCATCCACAAGGGGGAAATGGTTGAGACTGGCAAGGTGGATCGTCGCACCCATGCCAGGTTGACCAATCCAGATGCTGTCCTCGACTACAACATCAACATGAGGCTGGTCAACAAGTCCGACGTGAAGATTGGCTTCATTGACTGTCTGCGTACCTCATGCAGATGGTAATAATAATAATAATAATAATAATAATCTTCTGGTTACTTATGTACCGCCCGTATCTCCTCCTTCGAGGATTCACAAGCGCTTGGCTTTCTTTAGTCTACCAGAGACCATTACCCATCCCCCTTGCTCATGGGGAGATGGTAACCGCCGGCTATATCCCAGAAAAACTGTTCAATCTGAGCGGGGATTGAACGCGAGACCTTCAAGATGAGAATCAGGCACTCTATCAACTGAGCCAGCCGGACGGCGGTACAAGAAGTTCTTCCTGCATATGGTAGACATGGCTATTATGAATGCTTATAACATCTATAAGCTTCAGACTTACGCACCCAGAGAGTTCAAAAGCCTGCAGAGGTTCAACAAGCAGGCATTAAAGGATCTCCTGGAGAAATATGCAATGCCACAGAGGGCAGTGCTACACGCTGGGCCCGGCAACACAGACCGCATACACTGTGCATGTTACATGAATATGCACAGGCTCGGTTCACTGCCTATGACACCAGCAGGAAGAAAGCAGCAGAAGCGGTGCCATGTCTGCTATAACACCAAGCTAAGGGCAAGTTCATCTAAGAACACTACCTATGAGTGTGTGGAATGCAGTGTGGCACTCTGTGCTGAAGATTAATTCGCTAATTACCACTGCAAGCAGCAGTACTGAGTGAAAGTATCAAAGACAGTGCCACTATCCTAGCCCTAGAAACAATAATAAATAATATGACAATAATAATATGTGACAACAATAATATATATATATATATATATATATATATATATATATATATAGCCAAAAAGTGGAAGTGAAACAATATATTGTAATACAAAAGTTTTATTTATTATCAGAAAATGTAAACAATTACAATAAGACCATCATAATAAGTGAAAGTGACACAAAACCCAATATTTTATATGCAATTGATAATAAGCACCTGTAATGACGAATAATCAGTGCCTAATATTACAATAACATAGCTCAATTAGTAATAAAAAGTACGGTATCGAGTGAAAATGAGCAATATCAGTGTCAGTGACACCGTAAGCATATTCACCTAAGTGAAAGTGACACAAAACCAAATATTTTATGTGCAATTGATAATAAATACCTGTGATAACGAATAATCAGTGCCTAATAGTACAATAGCTTGGCTCAATTAGTAATAAAAAGTACGGTATCGAGTGAAAATGAGCAATATCAGTGACAGTGACACCCAAATACACATACTTGTATATGATTGTCCTCAAAATAACTCTAAAAATCTCAACAAACATCCAATTGTCAACATCAATCAATAAAATTGCCTATCGGACGCAAAGACTCTTGTGCGACGAGCGGCTAGGTGCTTGCTAGCCGGGGCCGGGGCGAGGCATCCGTGTTGTCTTTATTAAGTTTCAGCTGAATTAACATAGCACAATAATCGCCGAATCACCCGGTACCAAGGTATACGGGGAAGCTTAGGGGCTCGGGGCTGGAGGGTTGAATAGTCTAAAATATATTTATTCCACCATTTGGGCTTATCATTATGGCCTGTACGCTGTATTTTCGGTGGAATGCAATTTTTCATTGATTTTAGGTAAGTGTTTACGAATAATTCCCAAGATGTATTTATGTTGTTATTGTTAATTAGAAAGGTCCAGTCAGTTTCTTTAAACATTGCTCTAAGATTACGAAAGTTTGCTTGCTTGAAATTAGGGACTTTCTCGATGCTGCTATTTGGTTCGTTACTAGTAAACTTTAAACTGAAAGTCATCATACAATGGTTGCTGTTGCTGAATTAATCACTGGCATTCAAATTTTCTATCAATTCTTCTTTTGTTGAAAGTACAAGGTCAAGGACGTTATTTCCACGGGTTGGAGATCTAACAAATTGATATAGCGAACTTTCTTCCAAGTTTGGATACAGGTCTTGTCCAGACTGTGAAGTAATACTATCTCCCCACTTGGTCACAGGTAAATTGAAGTCGCCAAACATTATAGTATCTTGCGAGTTACTTAAGTCTGCATTTGCTCATAAATTTATCGGGCAGTTTCCACTGATTGAGCTTGAGGTCTGTATATTAATGGAAGTATTATTTGTGTACCTTTATTATTCTTTATTAGCACAAAGGATGTGTCAGCGTTCACAATTTGAGATTTTGAAAAGAAGGTCGGGTTAAGACTTTCTCTAATAAAAAGTAAACCGCCACCTCCATTTTTATGTATTCGGCTTTTCTCAAACATTACATAACCGGGAAGTGAATACTCTGCTAAAAAGACTCTGTCTTCTGTATTGAGCCAAGATTCCGTTATGCCAATAACATCGTAATTTTCTGTAAACACTAGTTCCTCTAAATCTGAAAATGTATTACGTATACTACGAGCGTTTGCATAGAAAACCTTTAAAGTTTTGGATTTAGAATTCACGGAATGCTCTTTAATCAAATTCTTGGTTCTGGTCGGATCTATATTTATGTACCTGTCTGTCCTTGGTCCTCGATCCTCGTCCCTGGTTGTCCTCGGTCCTCGCTGTCCTCGATCATAGTCCCTGATGGTCCTCAGTCATCGCTGTCCTCGATCATCGTCTCTGGTGGTCCTGGTACCTACAGTAGCTGTCCTCGATCATCGTCCCTGGTAGTGCTCGGTCATCGATCATCGTCCCTGGTGGTCCACGGTTCTCGATCCTCGTGTTTGTGTGTGTGTGTGATTATAGCATTACAAAGTAGGTGGTGGGCAAGGCGTTGTTGAAGTTATTATAGTATTGCTGTTATGTATTAAATAATATTATTATTGCTATTATTATTATTATTATTATTTTTATTAGTATTATTATTATTATAATTATTATTATTATTATTATTATTATTATTATTATTATTATTATTTTAGTACTTATTTTTCCAAATCTAAGTATTCTACTAAGGTGGGAATAGTTCGACAGTTGTTCAGAAGTTCGTATCTTTATTTAACAAACTCCCAGGTAGCATGTATCATCATAACAATTGATTCTCTGTTCGGGCCTGAATGAGTTCAATCCACAAATTGAATAGTACCGTCGACCCAATATAGATTGTACGTTGGAACTCTTAAGTTCCCGTTACCACCTATTTGGATGCCCGTTATTCAGGCATTGACTCACTTCGACTTCGATACAAAGGCACATCACTATTTCCAAAAGAACGGACAAACTTTACTTCGCCTCAATATGTCTAATTGTAAAACCAAGGCATTAATCAATTTAATCTAAACTTTCCTATATTTATAACATACTGTATCTATATTTCACCTATCTCAAAACATGTAAATGTATATCCGTACTCAATTACTTAAACTTAACTCTATTCCGGAGTGTTCCACACTCGTGCTTAACCCTCTCCGACATATGACGCGATTTTGAGCGTATTGGGGATACATTAAAGCCTTTTTTACCATCAGGGGTATTTAGAAATCTTTAGTTTAGTTACTTCAACCTCTGCAGTTATCTTTGAGTTAGCTGTGGGCAGAAAACTATTTTTGGAGAGGTAATTATGAGAGTGAGAGAACTATTTCTTATTGATAATCTGGCAACCTCTGCGTCATAAATGCGGGAAAGGGTTAATATTTTCCAGATGAATTAACACAATACAACTTAACTCTTATACTATATTCAATATCAGCAAGATTCAAATCATATATTTCATTACATAGTCCAATATAACCGCTATTCCAAAAATACCTATATCATCATTACAACATTTGACATTTGATCACTTCGTATAGCAGAATTACAATCTCCGACTCAATGTTCGACTCAAATATAACATGAATACTATATCTATCAATGCATTGTTAACTTATTTCAATATAACAATACCTCTCACAATAGTCGACTCGACTTGTTACTTATGTGATGATTATAATATCTCTAATTCCTGGGTGAGCGGGTTGCCTTTCTTAGATGCTAATATTAGAACTGTATTCCATACAATAATCTCTTTAGTCGTATAACAATGTTTTCTTTATAACAAAACAGTATATTTCATCAGATGGACTAGATTCCCTCCTAACTATTTCTCAAGCTAGATCTAACTTATCGGCAAATATTATTTATTCCTTTTCTTGATTACTTCTCATAACCCAGTCCGTTATCACTAACAATAATTAAATTGGATTCCCATATGATTCTTCCTTTGTAATTTAATTTACTTACTAACCTAGAAGATCCTATTCTATTGATAGCTAAGTGGCATGGAGCCTTTTCAAACATTAACAGCAATCTTCTCTCAACACTGCATTTTTTAATTTAATCATGAGTCTAATCCTTTTCTCTTTATTTTGTTCTATTAGAACACATCTATTTGTAATGGTTGGTACCACTGGTTTTGTCTAGCATTTCTCTCTCTTTAGCAAGTCTGTTGCGGGCCCATAAGGGTCCTTATACAAATATTGGGTTTCTTGTCTGGAACGATCTTCACCACCCCAAGGCCGGCCAATATCTCTTCTGGATATCTTCAGTCCCATCTACCACTTGTTGCCCCTCTTGAATTTCTTGGCTGTAGGTATGAAAGCTAGCAATGTAGCGGCATGCATAAGGATACTTGTGGTGTATCTAGTCGGCAGACGAAAACTGTGTTGGGCCAGGGGTGGACTTCACTGGATGCCGGCAAGTGAGCTGGAAGGCTGGAGCAGGCTTGCCCAAATTCCCATCACATTGCAGGTGAGGGCGGGAGAGGTGGCTGCTGGCAGGTGAGCCCAGTGGTACCCGTGACAGAAGTGACGTCTGGGGCCCCACCCACCTCTCTTTATAGGCTCGCCTCACGAGATGGCGCGCTGTGATTGGTCAAGCCAGTCTCCCGGGCATCAGCCACGCGGCTTGAATGTTGCTCTCTCTTTCCTCCTGACTTATATCATCATAATATATTCCTGGTAGCATGTTGCAGATGTTTTGTGGTGGCTTACGGGAGTATGAGGCTTGTAGCGGGAGAATAGACTTATTGCTACCAGGAGAAACGGTTTGTGGAAGGAGCGAGAGCAATTTAACCCTTAACTGCCGGGGCCCGCCTTAAGTCGGGCTCCAATTTGCAGCAAGTTAGGAGCATTATTAAGGCTTTTAAAGGGTTAAAATTGAGTGCAAATGGCCGGGAGCACAGCAGGCCACACGTCCGACACCCAGGGCTTACCGCCGCCCACTGACTCACGCTCCCTCTGTTCTCGAGAGGCCAGCAGTGTTGCCAGTAGTGAGCGTAGAGGGAAAAAATATGCCGCTATACTCTAAACTCCCATGTTAGTGGTACCACTGCGTGAGAGCGACGAGTGCTACGTAGCTCGTTCTGGTCTCATTATGAAGCTTTTAGTGCCTAGTTTTTTGCTGCATACATTTCTTTTCATGCAGATACTTGATTGATCATTCAGGAGGGCCTGAATATGCCCAAAATAGCCCAAAACCCCCTGCTAGACAAGGGTTAAAAGGCGTACGTGTAAGCACTACTGGCTGTGTCTGGGTTTGAAGCGTCCATGGCGGCTCTTGATTGGGCGAGCCGAGCCGAAGGGTGTGACAAGTTGTGATACTCGCCAGGAATGTCAGGTACAGCTGGTTTAAAGGGATGTTCTAATCCAGCATTCAGATTGGCTGGCAGGATTTCTACTTCAATTATTATTATCATTATTAATAGTAGTCATAGTAGTAGTAGTATTTGAATTGTTGACGTAAACAATGTGAAAATAGATTGGTGAATGAATCAATATACATTACATATTCAAATTATTTACCGGAATACTATGGGATTAATGAATAGTGATTTTCTCGACAAGAATAGACTTTGCTGACTTTATTTTACAGTTTTCTTTCTTAGCTTTCTCAGATATCTCGAACATAAATCGTATTGTCTCATATTTATAAGAATTACCTCTCCCACTTGATATTAGTTTGGCGTTACACATCCATGTCTTTAATGATCTCATAACTGTCAATTCTCCATCCCTCCCCCTCTCTCTCTCTTTGTTTTTATCTCTCTCGCTCTCTCTCTCTTTCGCTCTCTCTCTCTCTCTCTCTCTCTCTCTCTCTCTCTCTCTCTCTCTCTCTCTCTCTCTCTCTCTCTCTCTCTCTCTCTCTCTCTCTCTCACTCTCTCTCTCTCTCTCTCTCCAAATATACACCCACATTATCCTCGCCAATTCGTGGAGTGCAGTACATTGTGCTGCCTTCCTCTACCAAGTTTGTCCTCGAACTTTATTCATCTGTTAGAGAGAGAGAAAGAGAGTACAAAGGAGTACAAAGGAAATCCAGCAACAACAGGTCCAGTGACCCCTCAAGGCTGCTTGCTCTCCAAAACACTGATGGTCATGTGTTCAAACTGTAGTTTAGAGTCGGTAAGGGAAATGGAAAGGAATGACTGCCATGGGACAAATGTCCGTTGAGGGATTAGGAGATGTTAGTAGGGGACAGTTGTTAGTAATATAATTGAGGGAAAAATAATACTTTATTCATTTACAAATGCAGTCCGTCGTTGATTTAAGGCAAGGTGTTTGGCTAGGCGAAGTTTAAAAGAAACAACGGTGCTGCAATCTATGACATCTCGGGAAAGCCCATTCCACAAGTTGACAACTCGATTGAAGAAGAAATTCTTAGACTTGTGTGAGTTAAAAGATTTACCAATAATTTTGCAACCGTTCCCCTGCGTGTAATTGGATTCGTCGATAGTGAAATACTTATTATAGTATATATTGTCGATGCTTTTGATGATTTTCAACACTTGAATTAAGTCGCCTCTTAATCTGCGCTGGGTTAAAGGAAATTAATTTAACTCAATGACTGCGGGTTGTTATATAAAAAGTACTGTCATCTCTGCGGCACTTGTCATATGCCAATTGCCGAATTTCTGCCATGAACAAGGCCTGGGTGGCAGGCAAGTGAATATAAGCAGCGCGCGTCCATCCCATCCACCGCCAGCCGTGTGTGGGCCATCACTAGTGGCAGTGGGAGACATGTCCAACTTCCTTACAGACTCAGGGATAGTGAAAACCGCTCAAGCTTGCTATTTTTTACCGATTTAGCGTCACCTGTGCAATATTGTTGCACGGCAACCAGTGGTTGTACGGACATGATTTTGGTGTCATTGGAAAGGTCTATTCCTCTGGTTTCAGGCATATATCATTAAAATAAGTTCTAGCTCTTGTTTATACATGAAAATGTGCAGGGAATGAAGGTCACTTTTGGTCCAAAAACCCTGTATGGTACAGTGGTGACCAACCAATTGTCATATGACGAATGCCGCAATAACAGTGTTAATTCTCTAAGGTGCTCCTCGTATGGTTTGTTTTTTTAGGCAAGGTATCATTTTGGTATCTCTATGTTGATCTTGCTCTAGCTTGTTTATATGTTTTTGGTATTAAGGGAACCATGATTGAACGCAATATGTTTGCCTTCTTAACAACTTCTGAAAATTTGTTGACTCGGTTTTAGGTTACTCGATATTGTTACTCCCAAATCAGTTTGTCTACACTCTTAAGCTGGGTGCCATTCATTGACTAGTTTGCTTTCTCATTTCAGTTTCTGATGTGGAGTAATTTACATTTGTTTGATTAACTTTTTGGCTTTGCGTCGTAGATCTACAAATATCACTTTATTTTCATGGGTATCAGAGATTTGTAGTTTATCATAAGCCTTCTATTTAGCAAGCAGACAATTCGCAAGGTCTTTATTCCACCACTTAGGTCTATTATTATGTACTGATCTTTGGTTTTTGTAATGGTATACACTCATGTACTGCATTCGAATAAGTGGAGTTGAAAAATCTCTGTGATTGGTTTAGATCATCATTGTTAATCATGGCACTCCAGTCGATATCCTTAAGTATTGCTATAAGTTTACTGAAATTTGCTCTCTTGCAAGTGGAGACCTTTTCCTTGCTGGTATTGAATTCATTCCTATTTAATTTTAAATGGAGAAAGATCGTACAATGGTCACTATTACAGAATTCATCACCAAAATTCAAATTATCTATTAATTCTTTTTGTGCTGCAAGTACAAGGTCAAGAACGTTATTACCACGGGTCGGTGATAGAACACATTGATAGAGTGAACTCTCTTACAAGTTTGCTTACAAGTTGTGTCCGGAGTGTGAAGTAAGAGTATCGCCCTACTTGGTCACTGGTAAGTTAAAGTCGCCAAAAATTACGGTATCTTGTGAGTTACATACATCTCCAATTACGGTATCTTGTGAGTTACATACATCTCCAATTACGGTATCTTGTGAGTTACATACATCTCCAATTACGGTATCTTGTGAGTACATACATCTCCAATTACGGTATCTGTGAGTTACATACATCTCCAATTACGGTATCTTGTGAGTTACATACATCTCCAATTACGGTATCTTGTGAGTTACATACATCTCCAATTACGGTATCTTGTGAGTTACATACATCTCCAATTACGGTATCTTGTGAGTTACATACATCTCCATTACGGTATCTTGTGAGTTACATACATCTCCAATTACGGTATCTTGTGAGTTACATACATCTCCAATTACGGTATCTTGTGAGTTACATACATCTCCAATTTGTTCGTAAATTTATCGGTCAGTCTGCACTGATTGAGCTGGATGGAGGTCTGTATATTCATGCAAGTATTATTTGTTTTACCTTTATTATTATTTGTTTGCACAATAGATGTGTCGACGTTCACAACTTGGGGTTTTAACAAGAGGATCGGGTTAAGACTATCTTTGATAAAAAATAAAACACCACCTCCATTTCTATTAATTCGGCTTTTCTCAAACGTTATATAACCGGGAAGTAAATACTCTGCTAAAATGTCTCTGTCTTATGTATTGAGCCAAGATTCCGTTATGCTAATTACATCATAATTTTCTGTTAACACTTGTTTCTCTAAATCTGAAAATTTATTGCGTATGGTATTAGCATTTGCATAGAAAACCTTTAAAGTGTTGTTTTTAGAACTCACAGAACGCTCTTTAATCGAATTTTTGGTTCTGGTCGGATCTACATTTACGTTCATGGCTGTCCTAGGTCCTCAGTCGTTATCACTGGCGGTTTTGGATTTGGGTCTTGTTGATGGAGCTTTATCCGAATTCCTGGTTCTTGACGGATTAGCATTTAAGTCCTTCGCAGGTCGCCGTTTTCGCTGTCTTCGGTCCTCCTTCCTGGTTGTCCTGTGTTGAGTTGATTTCTTCTCCGAAAATCCTTCACTGCATCGTTGAGAAGAAGCCCAAAACGTGCTGCTCCCACATGGTTCAGATGAACTCCATCATCCGATAACTACTAGTCATCGTAGTAAATAGTCCCAGGTGTCGACGTATACCACGTTCTCATTCCTGCAGAGGTTAGCTAGACAACAATTTGTACTGATGGCTATGTTGTAAAATCGGCTCTCTACACAAAGCCGGGGGACGATTCCTGAGACGATGATCCTTGATGACTTCTCCTTGAACGACTTGATCAACTGCTGGTACTTTTGAAACAAATCTTCCGACAAGGTTTGCTGTACATCGTTGGATGTTGGATTTGAGAGAGAGAGAGAGAGAGAGAGAGAGAGAGAGAGAGAGAGAGAGAGAGAGAGAGAGAGAGAGAGAGAACGAAGAAGAAGAAGAAAAAAAGTGGGCAGATTGATTAGGTGCCAGTAACATTATTAAAGTAAGTTTTGTTCGTAAAATAAATATTGGAATATTGTTTTGTGTGTTGTGTGGATGGAATTTTCTGTGTTTACCGGTGTATGTTTGTGTGAAGGCCCACGGTATTGTCCGTGTGTATGGGTGTGCATTGTTTGTGAATATCATTCTTGGATTATATTATCGAGACGGGTGTGTGTGTGTGTGCGTCAATAAATGTAAAATATGGATGCCCATACATTTTCAATTTTAACTTTCTCAACTATGCAGCCCAGATCATTGCCTGCACACCTGGCAGGGCATAAATATGGACAGCTGATATTGCTGGAACAAACAGGTGAGGTAGTGCGGCTGGTGGCTTAGGGTCACGTGATCAGGTAAGGCTAGAGTCAAAGTAGCCACGACTGGGTCTAGATTAAAGTTACTGCGATGTATACTGGGCAATCTTAATACTATGGAAAATCTAGTTTAGGAAGGATAAAAACGAAATTGACATTTATCCTGGAGAGTTGGTAATTTAATTTGCAAAAATATAATCAAGACAAACGAGTGAATAAATCTACACCGGGTCTAGGAAAAATAATTTAAGTCAGTAAAGGTGACTTATCAAACAATAAAAAGACACTTCAAATTCACGAAACGTGTAGTAAATAAAATGTAACCTAAAATGGTTATGAACACAGCGGGTCTAAATAAATGGTTATGAATACAGCGGGTCTAAATAAATGGTTATGAATACAGCGGGTCTAAATAAATGGTTATGAACACAGCGGGTCTAAATAAATGGTTATGAATACAGCGGGTCTAAATAAATGGTTATGAATACAGCGGGTCTAAATAAATGGTTATGAATACAGCGGGTCTAAATAAATGGTTATGAATACAGCGGGTCTAAATAAATGGTTATGAACACAGCGGGTCTAAATAAATGGTTATGAACACAGCGGGTCTAAATAAATGGTTATGAATACAGCGGGTCTAAATAAAAGGTTATGAATACAGCGGGTCTAAATAAATACTCAACGCACTGGAAAATAAAATAGAAACGCCACAAGGTGGGTGAAATGAATTTATATAATATAAACTGATATCACATAATGAGTAGTGAATCAAAAGCAGCCAGAATAATAGGCTATGAACACAGTTGGGTAATATAAAAATTCCCAATGTAAGTTCGAATATTATTCACCGTATAACGTGGTGGACCGAATTATTCAAAAGTTTAGATAAATATTAAATTATTCAGGAAATGAGGAATAAGGTACTCCAACATACTGATGTAGTAGTTAACATGGGGAATTGGATTTCTAGTTCTATATAATTATATCTGGAATGGACGTAGAGAGGTCGGCAACTTAGAATTGTATTATTAGTAGATAGGTATAAGAATTGCACCCTCTTTGAACACTTCACTACGCATGTATAGATAACACTGATAATACATACTGAATAAGATCTACAAGTGTTCATAAAAGATCTGTGTCACATATTATATATGTCTAGGTCGAACCTATATATATAATATTATATGGAGTATAAAGGAGTTATATACAAAATATTATATATATTAATCACGAGAAAGATGTATATAAGGTTTTCACAATTATGAGGTTTAATCTAAGGAAAGGAGAGACCAAAAGGGGTCTCGATTAATTATTCTGAATTGAACACTAATATATCTTATATAACCTTCACAACAATTCCAAAACTCAAGAACTATAGAAAACCTAGACTGGGTGGAAGATGATCCTTTAGATAGATCTAGTCTGCGGTTAGTTCATACGTTTTTAAGCCTCTCTTATTTATCAGAGAGAGACGACGTTTTCACACAGAACTAGAATAATAATTTATAGTATTTTATATGCATCTAGAACTTTCACTTCTAGTGCGGAGTGCGGAGCTACTCTATCTAGAACTTTTCACTTCTAGAGCCTCTCCTGGACAACTAGAATTTTCACTTCTAGCTCACGTACACCTTACTAGAATATACACTTCTAGGTACTCTACACCTTACTAGAACGGGCACTTTTAGTGTTACGAGGGAGCTGTATATAGGGACGATTGGCTTAACCCTAACAGTAGCGACTCTGACATTGGTACCACATTCTAGTTCGCCGTTGGCTAGTAGACGGATTCAACAATGCTTGCCTAACTCTCCTAATTTTCAGTGAGGTGATATACAGTTTTTAATTTGGATCAGGTTTCCGGTGCTATTTCTCCCTCTCCACCCTCCTCTCTCTTACTTTTGCCTAATATCCTAATCTCTTCTAAAGATGTTCTTTCTACCCTCTCTGGGCTTAATACTAAGAAGGCGTTCGGTCCGGACGGTGTTCCTCCTGTTGTACAAAAAAAAACTGTGCTTTCGTGCTGACTCCCTACCTAGGCAAACTCTTTCGTCTCTGTATATCCTCTAACATCTTCCCTTTATGCTGGAAGTTTGCACTCATTCAACCTGTCCCAAAGAAGGGTGACTGCTCTCAACTCTCCAACTATCGTCCAATTGCTCACATCTCTTGTATTTCTAAAGTTTTTGAAACTATTCTTGCTTCCAAATTTCTTAAGTATTTCTCTTCTCATAATCTGCTCTCAGGTCGCCAGTATGGCTTCCTTAAGGGTCGCTCTACTGGTGATCTTCTTTCATATCTTACTAACTCTTGATCATCCTCCTTTCGGGACTTCGGTGAGATTTTTTCTATTGCACTAGACATATCGAATGCCTTCGATAGAGTCTGGCACAAATCTTTAATTTCTAAACTACCCTCCTTCGGGTTCTATCCCTGCATCTGTGCCTTTGTCTCTAATTTCCTTTCCGGCCGTTCCATAGCTGCGGTTGTGGACGGCCATCGCTCACTTCCTCACTCTATAAACTCTGGTGTTCCTCAGGGCTCTGTCCTATCTCCTATTCTCTTTCTAATTTTTATAAATGATCTTCTCAACTGTACCTCAATTCCCATCCATTCATACGCAGACGACTCAACCTTACACTACTCCATTAGTTTTTGAGAAGGCCCCAGCCAGCAGTCCCTCAACGACAAACGTGATGAAGCCATAGAACACTTAAATTCTGATCTAACTACTATCTCCAATTGGGGCAGAGAAAACTTTGTTACCTTTAATGCTTCCAAAACCCAATTTCTCCATCTATCTACCTGTTCGGAACTCCCAGCGGACTATCCCTTATTCTTCAACATTACAAAAATCAATCCTTCATCTTCTCTCAATATCCTTGGTGTCTCTTTTTCTTCTGCTCTCATTTGGAAGGACCATATTACCAGTCTTGCTAAGGCAGCCTTCAAGGAGCTGGGTGTGCTCAACCGCCTTAGGGAGTTCTTTACCATTGCTGCACAATATACAGTGTTAGCGTTATACAGCGTTAATATACAGACCTCCAGCTCAATCAGTGCAAACTGACCGAGAAATTTACGAACAAATTGCAGATGTAAGTAACTCACAAGATACCGTAATTTTTGGCGACTTTAATTTACCTGTGACCAAGTGGGGCGATACTCTTACTTCACACTCCGGACATGACTTGTATACGAACTTGCAAGAGAGTACGCTTTATCAATTTGTTCGAACGCCGACCCGTGGTAATAACGTTCTTGACATTGTACTTGCAACAAAAGAAGAATTGATTGAGAATTTGAATGTTGGTGATGAATTCAGTAACAGCGACCATCGTACGATAACTTTCACTTTCAAGTTTACTAGTTACGAACCAAATAGTAGCATCGAAAAAGTCCCTAATTTCAAGAAAGCAAACTTCCATAAACTTAGAGCTATGTTTAAAGAATCAGACTGGAGCTTTTTAATTAACAATAACGACATAAATACATCTTGGAAGTTATTCGAAACCACTTACCTAAAAGCAGTGCAAGACTGCATACCATCGAAAATACGGCGTCCAGGCCATAATAATAAGCCCAAATGGTGGAATAAAGATATTTCAAACTGCCTGCTTGCTAAAAAATTTGCTAATGATAGATTAAAATCCTCACAAAATGACGAAGAACGGGTGAAATTTGTAGAGCTACGACGCAAAGCCAAAAAGTTAATTAAGCAAAGTAAAAAGACCTTAGAGTTACATATTGCGAATCAAAGTAAAACAAACCCGAAAGAATTCTATAGTTATATCAGAAAGAAAAGAGTAGTTACTTCAACTGTTGGACCGTTAGTCGATGAAAAAGGAGAATACACCAAAGACGAAGTACAAATGAGTAATGCCCTCAATACCTTCTTTGCATCAGTTTTTACAACAGAAGACCTCAGTGATATCCCTACACCATCGCCGATTCAGATTGATAATTCAGATGTTCTAAGCAATATCACCGTTACAGAGAGAGAAGTATTGAATTGTTTAGATAAACTCAAGGTAAATAAAACGCCAGGACCTGATACAATCTCGCCTAGAGTTCTAAAGGAAGCTAAGAATGAGCTCTCCAAACCACTGACATTACTATTCAATAAATCCTTGCAGTCTGGAACTATGCCTGATCAGTGGAAGCTAGCCAACGTAACACCGATATTAAAAAAAGGCAGCAAATCCCTACCCAGTAACTATCGTCCAATTAGCTTAACCTCAGTTGTATGTAAAATGCTAGAAACGGTCATACGAGACAGACTCGTAAATCACTTAGAGGAAAATAACATACTTAAAGATACTCAACACGGCTTTCGTAAAAAACGTTCCTGATTAACAAACCTCTTAGACTTCTTCCACGATATCCTCAACCTCTACGATGAGAGTAAAGCTGTAGATATTATATACCTTGATTTTCAAAAGGCCTTTGACAAAGTTCCCCACAAACGTTTACTGCTAAAACTAAAAGCGCATGGAATACAAGACGGTGTGTTGAAATGGATAGAAAATTGGCTCAGCAACAGAAAGCAAAGGGTAGTCATAAACGGTAAGGCATCTAAATGGACCAATGTAAGTAGCGGGGTACCCCAGGGATCGGTACTAGGACCAATTCTCTTTCTAATTTACATCAACGACATAGATGAGGGTCTCACCTGCACAATCTCAAAATTTGCTGACGATACAAAAATTGCAAATAGCGTACTCAGCTTAAGAATGTAAACAGAGAAACTGATCTGGGAGTAACAATATCGAGTAACCTAAAACCGAGTCAACAATGTTCAGAAGTTGTTAAGAAGGCAAACAATATAATTGGCTTTATAGGCAGGTCATTTGAGCATAAATCCAAAGAAGTTATCCTAACCCTTTACAATTCCTTAGTCCGCCCTCTTCTGGAATACTGCGTTCAATCCTGGTGCCCTTATTACCAAAAAGATATAAACAAGCTAGAATGAGTTCAACGTAGAGTTACCAAAATGATACCTAGCCTAAAGAACAAACCATATGAAGAGCGTCTTAGAGAATTAAATCTATTTCCTTTAACCCAGCGCAGATTAAGAGGTGACTTAATTCAAGTGTTCAAAATCATCAAAGGCATCGACAATATGAACTGTAGTAAGTACTTCACTATCGACCAATCTAATTACACGCGGGGAAACGGTTGCAAAATTATTGGTAAATCTTTTAACTCACACGAATCTAAGAATTTCTTCTTCAATCGAGTTGTCAACTTGTGGAATGGGCTTCCCCGAGACGTTATAGACTGCAGCACCGTTGATTCATTTAAATTCCGCCTAGACAAATATCTCGCATCAAACCCGCGACTGACTGCGTTTGTAAATGAATAACTTTATCCTCCCCTCAGTTACTAACCCATATGTCCCCTACTAACTTCCTAGTCCTGCCACGTTAGTGGCAGAGCAGTAGTTCCCTTTCCAATGTTCCCTTACCCACTCTAAACCACAGTTTGGACACTTGATCCTCAGTGTTTTGGAGGACAAGCAGCCTAGAAGGGTCACTAGATCTGTTGTTGCTTGATTTCCTTTGTACTCCTTTGTACACAGCTTCTTGCTCTGTACAGGGGCACAGTGCGTCCTTGTATTGAGTATTGCTCACATGTGTGGGGAGGTTCCTCTCACACCGCTCTCCTAGACAAAGTTGAAAGGAAGGCCTTTCATATCATTAACTCCCGTCCACTCACCAACTCTCTGCAATCTCTCTCTCTCCGCTGCAATGTTGCATCTCTCTCGCTATTATATCGCTACTATAAAATCAGTGTTCCTTAGAGCTTTCCCAGTGTATACCACCTCCTTTATGTAGGGCACATGGTACCCGTCTTGCGACACAATCCCACCCCTACTCTGTGCAACTCTCCAACCCAAGAGTGAAACGTTACTCTCAAACTTTCTTCTATTCAACAGCTGAGCTCTGGAACTCTCTCTCAGAATCAGTCTTTCCCTCTTCCTATGACTTAAATTGCTTCAAACTCCGTGTGTCCAGGCATTTTGGCTCGAACGTCCCTTGATTTTGGCCTGTCACTCTTTCAACTATGGGGGAGGCACTCACTATAGGCAGTTCTGCCTTTTGCCTCCCTCACTCACAGAGGAAAACAAAAATTGATTTCGGAATATTAGGGGCATTTGAATTTTAGTTTTCGAATTATGGTGAAGTTAATAATGGCCTTAAAAATACAATACATATAGTGATACATGGGGAATGTTATTCTTTATTTCTTAAACTTAAACTCATATTTTAGAAAGCTTGCATGGTTGCATGATAATTGGTTTGCTGTAATTCGTACTTTTCTCTATTATCACTGGTGTATGCAAAACTTTCTTTACTCTCTGTGGATCTGTTACAGTTGATCGTATTGACCTTCCGCACTGTAGAGAAGGTTATATTGGTATTATCTGTTGTAGTAAAACATCGGTTGTTGATGAGGAAATAGCATAAATTCTTCCTCGTTGTAGTTCAATCGGGTTCTTAGATTGGATATGTCTCTATTCCGTACCTCTGACCTGGTGATTGGTCCGGAAGAGGTCCAGGTGATTGGCCCGAAATCAGGTCATGCTCGCTGAGTGGCCTTGTAGTTCCCGTGAGTGTCGGTAGAGGGTGTTGTTTTAACGTGGTAGACTGTTTTGTTTCTTGATATAACAGAGGACGTGTAGTATTGATGACAGACTGTGTTACTTCTTTCTCCATCTGTACTTGTGTGCTGCTCTTCGTTTTCAATCTTCTCCTCGCTCGGAGGCTGGCTATTTTGGCTTGTGGTTGAGTCAATTTTCCCGGAATGTTGGTAGATAGGTTGGGGTCCTCGTGTCTCTTTTAAACCGCGTGTCTTCTGGGTATGTGGGTAGATCCAATGAGGGTGTCGTTGTATTTCTTTTTGAACCCGTTATTACGTTATTACAATTTTTCTTTCAGTGGTTCCGGGATATTGCAGATTAAGCTCAACTTTATATTTTGGATATTGCTAATCCGGGGGAATTGAAAGGGAGGTTTAAGGGTTTATGGGTGGGAGGGAGATGTAGGAAGGGAGAGAAGGGGGATAATGGTTATATATTAAACAATATACAGAGGGAGAGAGGAATTTACTGGATGTAGAACCGTAGATAAATACAAACTGGTGAATATATAATTGTCATAGTATAACAAGCCAGGAGTAAGTAAATCAGTTAGTAGATAAACAACTTTAACCTTTATAAACAAAATGGAAACATTGGTATAAAGGTTGGGGGGTTGCGGAATATAATAACAGAAAGTGAAAGAATACGTGGAAGGAATCCGATTATTGGGATCCTGTGTTACCTCTCTCTCTCTCTCTCTCTCTCTCTCTCTCTCTCTCTCTCTCTCTCTCTCTCTCTCTTTCTCTCTCTCTCTCTTTCTCTCTCTCTCTCTCTCTCTTTCTCTCTCTCTCTCTCTCTCTCTTTCTCTCTCTCTCTCTCTCTCTCTCTCTCTCTCATGTATAGAAGGAAGGTGAAAAGGGATCAAGCAGATAATTATATGGGTAGCTGAAGCATTTTCTCAGGATTAGGAGATTATCTATATCGTCAAATATTTGGGTAATGCAGTGACTCGTGTTAATTCTGAGAGAGAAAGAGAGAGAGAGAGAGAGAGAGAGAGAGAGAGAGAGAGAGAGAGAGAGAGAGAGGGAGAGAGAAAAAACATAAATATTGAAATTTGCATCCCAAGACAACGTAATTTGACTACAACACGGAAGGACTAATGATCCCTCCTCTAATTGGCTATTATCCAAGCTAATCACTTGACTAATCAATAACTTGATAACAGGTCTTTCTTCGCAGACATTACAGAGAGTCAGTCAGGTAAAATGACTGGGATCAAAGGGGAAATCTTTTAATTATCACATATATTGGTAGCTTCGCAAAAATGATCTGGCAAATATTAGTTTTAACCCATTCAACTCCATGATGCCTTTTTTATTAAGATCGTACTTACCCATTTGAGTCGTATAGGTAGATTGCAAACTAAAGGAAATTGTCAAATGGAACCAGAATATGATTAAAATAGAAGATAAGCACGAGTCAATCGCACAAACAATAATTTGCTGCGGCTTACTATCGGAACCTGGTGTCTGTTATGAGTGATTAAAGTATGTTTATGTTGTATTTGTTCTTGTTTTCCATTTACGATTCATCAATATATCAGAAGTAAATATTGCGGTGCAGTGTTTGTTTTACCATCGCTCTATAATGCTCTGTAGTGAGGAGCATATTGTTGTTTATTATAGTGTAATAATAATAAGAATAATCGATTTATTTCAAGCGTGTATTGTAATATAGTGAGTTGTGGGTGTGGTTTAATGTAGCAAAGTTGATTGTTAGAGTTAGAATCTGTTAACAATCTGACACTGATTGACATTCTGGACTTCCCTCTCCTCTAACTTCGCTGTCTGTCCCTTAGTTCATTATCCTTTACTGTCTTATTTCCTTCCTTCACTGTTATATGTTTGTGTATCTATATTGATATATATACAGATTGTCAGACGTATATACAGTATATAAGGGGATACCTTCTATTACAGCAAACAAATAAGGCAACCAAAGTGTAGGGTTAATAATTTAATCATTCTCTCTCTCTCTCTCTCCCCCCCTTTTAATTATCGCCATTCTTTTTGCACTTCCATATATCCTCGCACCAAATTCCCCTACCCTGTTTATTCCCTATTCCTATTAAAGCCGAATCCTGGCTGGCCGTGCTGAACTTGCCTGTTTGGGTTGTGAGTGTAATATACTATCACCAGGTACTGTACTTTATAGGCTTCCTTCTTAGTTTAAATCTAGCGACAATATTTATATGGTCCACCTATCTTTATTATATTTCTTCTATCCTATCATTTGTTATCTCCTTTCCTACCTGTTGTATATATATCTTTGTTTTTATCTTGTCTTTTCTCTTTATTTTTGGCCTACCTATTAACATTCCTGCTGCTGTTTCCTGGCTGGATCGTATCATTGATTTACTGGTATATATATATTTAAAAGTGCAAGTTGCTAACAGGCGGACCTGACACTATGACCTTGGTAACTTCATGGTCAAACTAAATTATTATTATTTTACCCGAAACCGTGCCTGCAAATACTGTCTTCTGGCCTTTTATATAATTATGATAAACAGGTTTTTGTGTTTACATTTTTCTGACTTCAGCCAAACTTATCAGACTTCCGTCAAATGTGTGCTTGATTATAGTGATTGTTGGCATGATTTGTATAACTTACAAATACTGGGGAGGACAGGATAGAAAAAACTGTCATGAAGCACACTTGGTATTAATATGTTTAATTAGTATTATTATTGCTGATATTTTTTGCCTCACTCTTAATAACATGGCATTATCAATCATGATATATATAATATATAATAAATACGGAAACTATTATCACCTAGAACATGGGGATTATATATAAAATACCAATAATTCATAATGCTAAACACACACAGACGTATGACAAATGTTGATAACTCAAAAAGTAAGAGAACCAAGGACATGAGTAAAGAAAAGTGGCAAACATTTGATGGATGAAAGCATTTAAGCCGGATTGTCTGGCCAACCAGCAAGAGAGGGACAAAAACCTTGGGAAGAAAGGAGGCAGCTCTGGTCTGTGGGAAGGAAAGAAGGAGGCAGCTCTGGTCTTTTTTTTTTTTTTTTTTTCTATGTGATTGAGGGAGGCAAAAGGCATAACTGCCTATAGCGAGTGCCTCCCCCATAGTTGAAAGAGAGACAGGGCCAAAATCAAGGGACGTTCGAGCCAAAATGCCTGGACACACAGAGTTTGAAGCAATTTAAGTCATAGGAAGAGGGAAAGACTGATTCTGGGAGAAAGTTCCAGAGCTCAGCTGTTGAGTAGAAGAAAGTTTGAGAGTAACGTTTCACTCTTGGGTTGGAGAGTTGCACAGAGTAGGGGTGGGATTGAGTTGCAAGACGGGTACCACGTGCCCTACGTAAAGGAGGTGGTATGCACTGGGATAGCTCTGAGGAACACTGATTATTATAGTAGCGATAGAATAGCGATAGAGATGCAACATTGCGGCGGAGAGAGAGAGATTGCAGAGAGTTGGTGAGTGGATGGGAGTTAATGATACGAAAGGCCTTCCTTTCAACTTTGTCTAGGAGAGCAGTGTGAGAGGAACCTCCCACACATGTGAACAATACTCAATACAAGGGCGCATTATGCCCCTGTACAGAGCAAGAAGCTGTGAAGGGGAAAAGAACCCCCTAAGGTGGTTGAGCACACCCAGCTTCTGGGAGGCTGCCTTAGCAAGACTGGTAATATGGTCCTTCCAAATGAGAGCAGAAGAAAAAGAGACACCAAGAATATTGAGAGAAGATGAAGGGTTGACTTTTGTATTGTTGAAGAATAAGGGATAGTCCGCTGGGAGATCCTGACGGGTAGATAGATGGAGAAATTGGGTTTTGGAAGCATTAAAGTTAACAAGGTTTTCTCTGCCCCAATTGGAAATAGTATTTAGATCAGAATTTAAGAGTTCTATGGCTTCATTACGTTTGTCGTTGAGGGATTGCTGGCTGGGGCGTTCTGAAAAACTAATGGAGTAGTGCAAGGTTGAGTCGTCTGCGTATGAATGGATGGGAATTAAGGTACAGTTAAGGAGATCATTTATAAAAATTAGAAAGAGAATAGGAGATAGGACAGAGCCCTGAGGAACACCAGAGTTTATAGAGTGAGGAAGTGAACAATGGCCGTCCACAACCGCGGCTATGGAACGGCCGGAAAGGAAATTAGAGACAAAGGCAGAGATGGAGGGATAGAAACCGAAGGAGGGTAGTTTAGAAAGTAAAGATTTATGCCAGACTCTATCGAAGGCTTTCGATATGTCTAGTGCAATAGAAAAAGTCTCACCGAAGTCCCGAAAGGAGGATGACCAAGAGTTAGTAAGATATGAAAGAAGATCACCAGTAGAGCGACCCTTAAGGAAGCCATACTGGCGATCTGAGAGCAGATTATGAGAAGAGAAATGCTTAAGAAATTTGGAAGCAAGAATAGTTTCAAAAACTTTAGAAAGACAAGAGATAAGAGCAATTGGACGATAGTTGGAGGGTTGAGAGCGGTCACCCTTCTTTGGGACAGGTTGAATGTGAGCAAACTTCCAGCATGAAGGGAAGACGTTAGAGGATAGACAGAGACGAAAGAGTTTGCCTAGGCAGGGAGTCAGCACGGAAGCACAGTTTTTGAGAACAACAGGAGGAACACCGTCCGGACCGTACGCCTTATTAGTGTTAAGCCCAGAGAGGGTAGAAAGTACATCTTTAGAAGAGATTAGGATATTAGGCATAAGTAAGAGAGAGGAGGGCGGAGAGGGAGGAATAGCACCGGAATCATCCAAGGTGGAGTTTCTAGCAAAAGTTTGAGCGAAGAGTTTAGCTTTGTCAGAGGAAGAAGTGATGGTTGTGCCATCAGAGTGGGAAAGGGGAGGGAAAGACGAGGAAGAGAAATTGTTGGAGAGGTTTTTGGCTAGATGCCAGAAAGCTTGGGAAGAGCTAGAGTTGGATAGTTCAGTGCATTTATTATTGATGAAAGAGTGTTTGGCAAGTCGAAGAACAGATTTGGCTTGATTCCGGACAGAAACATATGAAGAATGAGAGTCTTGAGTTTTAAGGCGTCGGTACCGTTTGAATGCTTCCTCCTTATTGCGGACAGCAGTAGAACAGGCGTGAGTAAACCAAGATTTGTTAGCATTAGTCTGAGAGAAAGAGAATGGAATGTATGCTTCCATGCCCGATAGGATTACCTCGGTAATGCGTTCAGCACTCTACGAGGGTCCTCGGCCATGGAAGCAGAAATCATTCCATGGGAAATCAAAGAAGTACTGCCGAAGAGCCTCCCAGTCGGCAGCGCCAAAGTGCCACAAGCGCCGCCGGCTAGGAGGATCGGGTGGCTGTACTGGAGAGATAGGACAGGTGACAGAGATAAGTTTATGGTCGGAGGAGCCCAAAGGAGAGAAAAGATCGACAGTATAAGAAGAAGGGTTAGAAGTTAGAAACAGGTCAAGAATGTTGGGCCGATCTCCGATGCGATCCGGGATACGGGTGGGTTGCTGAACTAACTGCTCTAGGTCATTTAGGATAGAAAAGACGTAGGCTTGTTCACCAGGTGGATCAGTAGTGTGAGAGGAGAGCCAATGGCGGTGGTGAACGTTGAAATCTCCTAAGATGGAGATTTCTGAGAAAGGAGAAATGGATAGAATGTGTTCCACTGTAAAGTTTAGATAGTCAAAGAATTTGGGAAAGTTGGTAGAGTTAGGGGAAAGATAGACAGCACAGAAATATTTAGTAAGAGAATGACAGGAAAGTTTGAGCCATAAAGTTGAGAATTCAGAGGAGTCGAAATCGGGAACACGAGAGCAAGTGAGTTTGTTGTGCACATATGCACAACATCCGCCTTTGGCTTTGAAACTAGGATAGAGAAAGTAGGAGGATACAGAGAAGGGGTTGCTGGATGTTGCTACAGACACCTAAGTTTCGGTGAGGAAAAGAAGATCAGGTTTGTAGGAGGAGAGATGGTGCTCAACAGAGTGAAAGTTAGAGGAAAGTCCGCGAATGTTGCAGAAATTAATAGAAAGAGTAACAGGCCGAGGTCCAGGTAATTGTGTGGGGTCGTCAGGGGATGGTCGGTCGGGTGAGGGGGCATTTATGGTCCCCCCCCCCCCCCTGGGGACTCCGAGGCTGGGCTACAATTCATAATTTTTTTTTTTTTTTAATTTTGGTGTGGAAGAATGAAGTGTGGTGTGCATGTTTAGTGTAGTGAAGTGGATAGGAGGAGGAGGTGTTTGTGAGAGCTAGCTGGATTGCTCTCAGTGTAAATGAGGCACAAAGAAAATCAGTAAGAGAGGCCAAGCAAGTGAAACAGGAGTTCCAGCGACTCTTTATCACATGCCTATAACCTCACCTGGGTCTAGCCCTGATCGATTGGTGCCTACAATCTCCCCACTTCTGTGGGAAGGAAGGAAGGAGGCAGCTCTGGTATGTGGGAAGGCAGGAAAGAGGCAGCTATGGTATGTGGGAAGGAAGGAAGGAGGCAGCTATGGTCTGTGGGAAGGAAGGAAGGAAGGAGGCAGCTCTGGTCTGTGGGAAGGAAGGAAGGAGGCAGTTCTGGTATGTGGGAAGGAAGGAAGGAGGCAGCTCTGGTCTGTGGGAAGGAAGGAAGGAGCAGCTATGGTATGTGGGAAGGGAGGAAGGAGGCAGCTCTGGTCTGTGGGAAGGAAGGAAGGAAGGAGGCAGCTATGGTATGTGGGAAGGAAGGAAGGAGGCAGCTCTGGTCTGTGAGAAGGAAGGAAGGAGGCAGCTATGGTAGCCTATGTGGGAAGGAAGGAGGCAGCTATGGTTTGTGGGAAGGAAGGAGGCAGCTATGGTATGTGGGAAGGAAGGAGGCAGCTATGGTATGTGGGAAGGAAGGAGATAGTTATGGTTTGTGGGAAGGAAAGGAGGCAGCTATGGTATGTGGGAAGGAAGGAGGCAGCTATGGTATGTGGGAAGGAAGGAGGCAGCTATGGTATGTGGGAAGGAAGGAGGCAGCTATGGTATGTGGGAAGGAAGGAGGCAGCTATGGTATGTGGGAAAGGAGGCAGCTATGGTATGTGGGAAGGAAGGAGGCAGCTATGGTATGTGGGAAGGAAGGAGACAGCTATGGTATGTGGGAAGGAAGGAGGCAGCTATGGTATGTGGGAAGGAAGGAGGCAGCTATGGTATGTGGGAAGGAAGGAGGCAGCTATGGTATTTGGGAAGGAAGGAGGCAGCTATGGTCTGTGGGAAGGAAAGAGGCAGCTATGGTCTTTGGGAAGGAAGGAAGGAGGCAGCTATGGTCTGTGGGAAGGAAGGAAGGAGGCAGCTCTGGTCTGTGGGAAGGAAGGAAGGAGGCAGCTATGGTCTGTGGGAAGGAAGGAAGGAAGGAGGCAGCTATGGTCTGTGGGAAGGAAGGAAGGAAGGAGGCAGCTTTGGTCTCTGGGAAGGAAGGAAGGAAGGAGGCAGCTATGGTCTGTGGGAAGGAAGGAAGGAAGGAGGCAGCTTTGTTATGTGGGAAGGAAGGACGCAGCTATGGTCTGTGGGAAGGAAGGAAGGAAGGAGGAAGCTTTGGTCTGTGTGAAGGAAGGAAGGAAGGAGGCAGCTATTAGGCCAGGAAATTAGCACCAAAAAAGTGCCGAGGTTGGACAGAAATGTTAACAAAGCAATTTCACCTGAAATGGGTTCTTTGGAGGTATCTCTAACCACACAAAAAAGTCCACTCGAATCCACCCTTGGCAAATACTCGTTTTCACTGAAAATCCTAGATGCCCGCCGCCGCGGAAGGTAAAATATTGAAATAGGTATAACTTTGCTGAAAATCAACATAGAAACACAAATAAAGTGTCTAATCCTACTAATTTTGAGGTGCTCTTTCACTTGGAAATATTTTCAAGGTCATATAAGGTGGCATTCATTCTCAAACGTCAAAATCAACGTAATTTTTGCTATAATATTGAAGGAAAATGTGAAAATTATATGATCCTCTGAACATATTTGTGCGACTATTACACCAGTACGATTGAGAAATGTATATACGTCTATGCAACGCATTTAGTAATACTTTTTCATTTATTTCCAGATCTGAGATTGTGATGGCATCCCCCAAGACAGATGCGGTGTGTTTAATTTGTAGAGACACTATTTCATTTAAGAACGATTAATATTCCAGCGTTGGACGCAAAGGCCTCACTTCCATTAATAAATTCACCCATAGACACAATAAACTATATCCAACGAACCCCATCCCAATAGATAAATTTGATGAAAATGGAAAGCAATATGTCCACACATCATGTCGCAAAAGTCACACAATCAACAGACAATATGAGCAGATCGGTAAACGCCAACATGTCGATGAAACTGGTCCTACCTCATACAAACTGCGATGTGATACTAAAAAAAAAATAATTTCACACTGACTGCTATCTCTGCGGGATGCAAGTTGATCAGGAGAAGGCCAGAAAGTATCCCACCAATGTTGAATATGAATTCAGTCATGTTATGCTCCTCACTGTGTCAGAGACAATCTTGCAAATATGTAATGAACGTCGCGAAACTCATGCAGACTCTTGGGCTGATGCAGTTGCACATCGACTTGCATGTATATAATGATTTACCAGCAGAGGAGGCCATTTACCACCGCAGATGTTTCCAATATTACATGACTCCACGAAATCTTACACTTGACATGTTACCTACAAACAAGGATGGAGCACCACCTCGGAAACGAGGACGTCCTTCTGGTACCATCGTTGAAATGAAGAGATCGTCTTTCATGCACGTTATTGAATATCTGGAAAACAATGATGATGAAACTGTCACTCTAGATGAACTCTATGAAATCATGGAAAGCCATGCAACCAGTGGAGAGGTTTATTCCAAAAAGTCTTTGCAAAGGCAACTCTATGCACATTATGGGAACAGAGTATCGATAACTTCAACGAAAAAGCAACCACTGATTGTCACACTCACATCTAATGTGAAGCAGTTGATTCAGGATGCGCACTAAAAAATGAAGGACAACCCCGATGACATGGATTCGTTGATCAAAGTTGTCGGCACCTATATCAGGAATGAAATAAAGAATGCCGAAAAACACAACAATGTATATCCAGACGCCTCTGATATAAAATCGCTCGAACACAATCTCTCCACTTTGACCCCTGCCCTGTCTCTACTGTTACAGACAATCATCAAGAGCAAAAGAGCAGACCTTCGATGTGCATCTATTGGCCAAGCCATAATGAGCTCCACTTGTCCAAGAGCATTCCTCTGTCCTCTGCAAGTTGGTCTGTGTGTAACTTTGGACCAGAAATATGGACATCGTGACTTGATAGACTTACTCTGCGGCTTTGGTTTCTGCTCTTCATATTCAGAATCATCACTCTACAAGAAAAACGCTGCTCTCACCCAAGGAGTAGACATTAAAGATCTCACTGCTGATGCTTTGCTGCACTTCATTGCCGACAATGTTGATCACAATGCAAAGACATTGGATGGTGAAAATGTCATTCACATGATGGGTCAGATGGGAGCAATCACACCAACTCGTTCAACTTCCAGACCAATTCCCAGGAACCAGGTGCCATTCGATGACATAAAAAATGTTGGCAAACATTCAATCGTATTTCAAAGAGACCCAAAGTCAGCATTGAAGAGTATCAAGTATGAAACTATTCGCCCATATACCCAGGACATGCAGAGCCTCAAGTTAGACATAATGTGGCAGGTATCGATGCATCTCTCTCAACCTCGGCCTTTGTGGTCTGGATACATGCAATCCCTTCATACGCAAATGGCTAACCAAGGGAAGAGTACACAACTCTTCTTACCAATGATTGACATGTCACCAAGTAGCCCAACATGTGTTCGGTCAACGCTGGAGTACATGAGCGACTTAGCTGAAAAGCAGAATTGTACTCCCATCATCACCTTCGATCAGCAATTATACTGGATAGCTCTGATGGTTATCGAGGATCAACCCACATCAAGTCGTTTGCGAAAGATTGTCCTGTTACTTGGCGGATTCCACACAGATGCTTGCTTGGCATGCTTGGAGCCATTGGAGTTATCATGGCAGGTTCTGGTTTGAAGGAAATGCTGGCACAGGTCTATGCCGAGGGTTCAGTTGAGAAGATGTTGAGTGGAAAGGCAGTGGCCCGTGCAGTGTGAGGTCATCTTCTCATTGACAGTGCTCTGAATATAATAACTACATCAGAAGCCCTTCACCTGCCTCTTCCGGATTTGAAAGGTACGGACTCCTCTACGTCGACACCCATGCTCGAGACAAGCAGCGAAATCCAGCCTTCAACCTCCAAACACCCCAGCAGCTCCAACGAACCGAGAAAGTCCCATGAATCTGACCACCCTGGAACCTCTCAAACATCAGATAGCTTGGTACAAACTGGAAACTTGCCCAATTCTAGCACCTCCAACCAAACCCCAAGAACCACAGAGTCAAAGGACTCTACTCAGGCAGGATCTTCTCAAACATTTGATTCAACCAATCAGTCTGGTATTTCTCATCAGGCTGGTGACGATGTCCTGCCTGGAATCTCGCCACAGTCACGGGTTGGAGACCATCCTCAAGCTGATATGCTTTCTGATATCTCTCAGCTTGTCAAAGACGTTCAAGACGGAAGCATGACTCTGGATGATGCACTACAGAGCGATGCATTGAGCAACATCCACACTGCTCTTGAAGATTGGCGTGCATCACTGCAAAGCTATGGCACTGCAAGATTGTGGATACAATACCAAAATATGGTATCCATTCTTAGGTCCTTCATTCGTTCTGCTCGTATAGGTTGCTGGCTTCTGTATTTGCAGTCTCTGCGTGAAATGCACCCTTTTCTTGCTGCTGCCGGTCACAACAACTATACGAAGTCTTTGGCTTTGTTCATCCCAAGAATGATGGATTATTGTGGTCTGTGAATGAATGATAATTGATAAGTTATTTGAAGACATGAATAAAGTAACTACTGGCCCAGATTGTATTTTTATAGAAGACTTGTACAAACCCATCCAGATGTATATAGGGCATTTATGAATGGCCTCTTTCCAGTCAGAAGAAGTGACGGTGCGTGGTCAGGAATTTTCACAGACCTCTTCATAGAGCAAGTTCTGATGGCCAGCATCAAATCAACTGGCGGCTTAACCCAAGGGCGTGGATTCAGGACAGCACTCGACTTCTCTTGCTGCTCTCAAGACCTGTGTGTGCCAATATAAGCCAGTCCATTTTTGCGATAGCTGGTTTATCTATGGATACACCTGATGGACATCGTGAATTAGCAGCAGCCAGGATACGTCGTGACATGAGTGATATACAGAAGATTCTCCAAGTGTTCCTTGAGCGTGGCGTATTCAACAAACCATCAAAGAAGATTGTAAGTCTATCAACTGGCTTGGTGGCAAATGATTATGTGAATGCATATGAGGCTCAAAGTCTTGGAAAGAAGATCCTGATTCCATGGTCGGACAATCTGTCGCAGAATACAAGTTTTCTCAGAAGAATCAAGTTAAGGCCCTGGCATCAGCTACTCATGTGAAAACATCTTCTGGTGCCCAAATTGAGATGGATTCAAAGCATCTCTATCAGCGTCTTCTTCTTACAGGTTTCAATGGTGACATACCACTTCCAGATCTCTTCCGATATGAGATGTGCTCTTTCCCACCATCTCTCTTTGACAACCATGTGTGCATGAGGATGGGGGATAAATCAGAAATCATTCACCATCTCCTCAAGCTTGTTTCAGAGAGCAGTAGTGCAACGTCCTCTGACATGAGTATGCAGTACATCATTGATGGTGGTAGCCTGCTTCATAAATTCTCATGGCCTAAAAATGCCAGCTACTCGGAGATCTGTGAAATGTACGTCCGACACATCAAGCATCATACTGTCATGCTTTGGTTGTGTTTGATGGGTATCATGGATCTAGCACAAAGGATGAAGCACATCGTCGCAGGATGGGGAATGATATAGGTGCTACAGTGTTGGTTTCACCAGAAGTGCATGTAACCATGACCAAGAAGAGCTTTCTTGCCATTCCTTCCAACAAGCAAGCATTCATCAATCTACTTGCAGAGCAAATGACCAAAGCGGATATCGCCGTTGAACATGCAAAATGTGATGCTGACTACAAGATATGTATGTCAGCATGTCTTCACGCCAAAGAGAAGCCAACAACTGTTGTCGCAGAGGATTCTGATGTGTTCCAGCTGCTAACGCATCATGCCAATATTGCTGACAAAGACTTATACATGGTGACATCCAAACAAACAGTGTGTGTCAAAACTTTGGCAAAGAAGCTTGACCCATTACTCTCTGGCGCCCTGCTCTTTCTGCACGCTTTCAGTGGGTGTGACACTACGTCTAGACCTTATGGAATTGGCAAAGTGTCAGTACTCAAGAAATATGCAGAACTAGAGCGGTGTAGTTCAATATTCATGTCTCCATCTTCATCTAAAGCAGAAATAGAAAGAGCGGGAGAAGATGCCTTGTTGATCATCTATGGCTGCACAACATCTCTGAGCCTTGACTCGGCAAGACTGGACAAGTTTCAGCAGAAAGTGGGTACTGCCACGCAGTATGTGTCGCCAGAGAAGCTTCCGCCAACATCTGATGCAGCCATTTTCCATAGTCATCGTGCATACCAACAGGTTCAGGCATGGTGTGGTAATGATCTTCCTGCAGAAGAATGGGGCTGGACGACTTCTCCTTCTGGCTTATATCCCGTCAAAATGTCTCAGCCATCGGCACCTGATCGACTACTTAAGATAATGCGATGCAATTGTGGTGGAAATGCAACACAAGAACATGTACATGCCGCAAATATGGGCTCCATTGCACTCCAGCTTGTGGTCAATGCATGGGAACGGTCCACCTGTGGACATTGAAGAAAATGAGGTGGAAAACGATGATGACGAAACGGGACTATAAATAAATTAATGTGTTTGAAAGTCACTTTGGAATATACACATATACATATTTATATACATATATACATACACAATATACACAATGCAATAATACATAATGTAAAAGATTATAGCCGGTTGTTCAGACAATTAATTTTGCTCATTTTAGGGTAATTTTAGGCCAAAATTTTTATTTTTCGAGGATTTCAATATGAACACATCTGCCAATCTCCTCCAAAGTAACTTTAAATGAAGGAGCGCCTCAAAATTAGTAGGATTAGACACTTTATTTGTGTTTCTATGTTTATTTTCAGCAAAGATATGCCTATTTCAATATTTTACCTTCCGCGGCGGCGGGCATCTAGGATTTTCAGTGAAAACGAGTATTTGCCGTGGGTGGATTCGAGTGGACTTTTTTGTGTGGTTAGAGATACCTCCAAAGAACCCATTTCAGGTGAAATTGCTTTGTTAACATTTTTGTCCAACCTCGGCACTTTATTGCCTGGCCTATATGGTCTGTGGGAAGGAAGGAAGGAAGGAGGCAACTTTGGTATGTGGGAAGGAAGGAAGGAAGGACGCAGCTATGGTCTGTGGGAAGGAGGAAAGGAAGGATGCAGCTATGGTCTGTGGGAAGGAGGGAAGGAAGGAGGCAGCTTTGGTCTGTGGGAAGGAAGGAAGGAAGGAGGCAGCTATGGTGTGTGGGAAGGAAGGAGGCAGCTTTGGTCTGTGGGAAGGAAGGAAGGAAGGAGGCAGCTATGGTCTGTGGGAAGGAAGGAAGGAAGGAGGCAGCTATGGTCTGTGAGAAGGAAGGAAGGAGGCAGCTCTGGTCTGTGGGAAGGAAGGAAGGAAGGAGGCAGCTATGGTCTGTGGGAAGGAGGGAAGGAAGAAGGCAGCTATAGTCTGTGGAAAGGAAGGAGGCAGCTCTGGTCTGTGGGGAGGAAGGAAGGAAGGAGGCAGCTATGGTCTTTTCATACGCCAAACAAAAGGCTAAAACAGCATCAAACATCGGCCCACTAAGCAAAGGGGACGGCTCATTCACAGGGGACAAAAAGGAAATGAGCGAACTCTTACGCAGGCAGTATGAAATGGCATTCAGTGAGCCTGATGAAACAAAAGCCATCAGAGACCAAAATATATTTTTCATGGAAACCTCCCCCACGGAAACCTCCCAGATGCTGGATATTGATTTTGGTCCAAAACTAATAGAAGAGGCCATTTCCAACATGCCATCCCACTTGGCACCAGGCCCGGACTCGTGGAATTCGTTCCTAATGAAGAAATGTAAGGAAAACCTCTCAAAACCCATGGCAATAATGTGGAGAAGGAGTCTAGACACTGGTGAAATACCAGATAGCTTGAAAAACGCAATAATTGCTCCACTGCATAAAGGAGGGAGTAAAGCACTACCAAAAAACTACCTCCCGGTAGCTCTAACCTCCCACATCATTAAAGTTTTCGAGCGAGTCCTGTGAAGCGAAATCTCAACATTCATGGAGGCAAATGAACTACACAACACCGGTCAACATGGGTTAAGAGCGGGAAGATCATGTCTCTCACATCTTTTGGAACACTATGACAAAATTCTTAAAGCGCTAGAAGAAAAGAAAAACGTGGATGTCATTTACACCAATTTTGCTAAGGCATTTGATAAATGTGATCATGGTATAATAGCCCACAAACTAAAAGCAAAAGGTATAACGGGGAAAATCGGACGGTGGATTGACAATTTCCTCGTAAACCGGAAACAATCAGTAGCAGTAAACCAAGTCACATCTGAGCCTTCGGATGTCAAAAGCTCAGTGCCCCAAGGAACAGTGCTAGCGCCCCTTCTGTTCCTCATACTAATTAGCGACATAGATACCAACACTAGACACAGTACGGTGTCGTCTTTTGCTGATGACACAAAATTAAGCAAGATAGTAAACACACAAGAGGACACGGGCCGGCTGCAGGAAGATATAAATGTAGTGTTCCAGTGGACCAGGGAAAACATCATGCAATTCAATGAAGACAAATTCCAATTAATACGGTACGGAGATAACAATGTCGTTAAAGAAAATACAAATTACTTAACAGAATCTAACCACATAATAGAACGGAAAGACAGTGTGAAAGACCTTGGGGTGTTAATGTTTGAAAATATGGGTTTCAAAGTACATAACCAGGTCAAAGTTGCGGCTGCGAAACGTCTAACGGGTTGGATTCTGAGTACATTTAAAACATGCGGTGAATTACCTATGATAATGCTCTTCAAATCTCTAGTGCTACCGCGGCTTGAATACTGTAGCGTATTAACATCCCCATACAAAGCATGTGAAATAAATTACTTAGAGAGTGTACAAAGAAATTTAACTTCGCATATAAGTTCGGTAAAACAGCTACATTATTGGGAGCGTTTAAGAGCACTGAAACTGTACTCGCTGGAACGTAGAAGAGAATGTTACCTAATAATATACACATGGAAAATCGCAGAGGGTTTAGTACCATACCTACATACCCCGATAGTCATGAAATTCAGTGATAAGAGAAGCTGGGAATGCAATATCCCCTAGATGAATAACAGGGGTTCTATGGGCTCTCTGCGAGAAGGCTGGTTATCATACAGAGGCCCACGTCTCTTCAACAAACTCCCACGGCGTCTAAGAGACATGTGGGGAGTCTCGTTAGACAACTTCAAGAGAGCCCTCGATGTCGGTCTGCAAAAAGTGCCAGACGAGCCCATCTTCGCAAGGGAGTGTGCTGCCCCTTCGACCAGTCTGCTGCACCCAATCACCACCCAGAACGAGAGGCGGCGTGCTCCTCGGTGCCGCTAGAAGTGTGGCAAACTCATCGCAAGGTAAGGGAAGGAAGGAAGGAAGGAGGCAGCTTTGGTCTGTGGTAAGGAAGGGAGGAAGGAGGCAGCTATGGTCTGTGGGAAGGAAAGAAGGAAGGAGGCAGCTCTGGTCAGTGGGAAGGAAGGAAGGAAGGAGGCTGCTATGGTCTGTGGGAAGGAAGGAAGAAGGAGGCAGCTATGGTCTGTGGGAAGGAAGGAAGGAAGAAGGCAGCTTTGGTCTGTGGTAAGGAAGGAAAGAGGCAGCTATGGTCTGTGGGAACGAAGGAAGGAGGTAGCTATGGTCTGTGGGAAGGAAGGAAGGAAGGAGGCAGCTTTGGTCTGTTGGAAGGAAAGAAGGAGGCAGCTATGGTCTGTGGGAAGTAAGGAAGGAAGGAGGAAGCTCGGGTCTGTGGGAAGGAAGGAAGGAGGCAGCTATGGTCTGTGGGAAGGAAGGAGGCAGCTTTGGTCTGTGGGAAGGAAGGAATGAGGCAGCTATGGTCTGTGGGAAGGAAGGAAGGAAGGATGCAGCTCTGGTCTGTGGGAAGGAAGGAAGGAGGCAGCTATGGTCTGTGGTAAGGAAGGAAGGAGGCAGCTATGGTCTGTGGTAAGGAAGGAAGGAGGCAGCTATGATCTGTGGGAAGGAAGGAGGCAGCTTTGGTCTGTGGTAATGAAGGAAGGAAGGAGGCAGCTTTGGACTGTGGGAAGAAAGGAAGTTAGGAGGCAGCTATGGTCTGAGGGAAGGAAGGAGCCAGCTATGGTCTGTGGGAAGGAATGAGGCAGCTATGGTCTGTGGGAAGGAAGGAGGCAGCTATGGTTTGTGGGAAGGAAGGAGGCAGCTATGGTGTGTGGGAAGGAAGGAAGGAAGGAGGCAGCTATGGTATGTGGGAAGGAAGGAGGCAGCTATGGTCTGTGGGAAGGATGGAGGCAGCTATGGTCTGTGGGAAGAATGGAGGCAGCTATGGTCTGTGGGAAGGAAGCAGGCAGCTATGGTCTGTGGGAAGGAAGGAGGCAGCTATGGTCTGTGGGAAGGAAGGAAGGAAGGAGGCAGCTATGGTTTGTGGGAAGGAAGGAGGCAGCTATGGTCTGTGGGAAGGAAGGAAGGAAGGAGGCATCTCTAGTCTGTGGGAAGGAAGGAAGGAAGCATTGAGAGATGGTTATCGAACCAACGTGTACTAATGGTCTCCATTATGTGATAAGAACAACCATTACTACCTTGGAGGACAGCCATTGGTTTACACTCCGGCCAAGAACTGAGGATAAACTGAGCGGAAATATTGAAGATTCTAAATATTTCGACGGTGCAACCATGAGAAAAATATTGACAAGGGCTGAGAAATGTATGGAGACTCCAACTTGGACCCGTCCCAACCAACCTTGACTGTAACCAACTGACCTGTACCAGACCAAAGGCACCAGCAGCCAGGCTACTATAAATATAACCCAGATTTAAAGCGGGATTAATTAGTTTGCTCCCTAGACCTCTGTCAAGCTTTAAAAACATCCCCAAGATCTCCCTTCGATATAAATGTGTACATTTTGCGGCAGTCAAGTGTTGTGGTCGAAGGTCGGTTCCTCCAAAATTACTGGCTAGCTATCGCTCGTCGGGAACAAATATACACTTAAATGATGCAAAATGTCTTAATATTTATACATAAATGGGGAAAAAGGTCTTAAGATCGCCAAACTAAAGGGCGGAGTGCCTTAAAATCTCCAAACTATTGTGGCTTTCTTCCGTTAACTGACCCGGAGGAGAATCAAACAACTAAGATCGGATGGACATAACTTTATTCAGGTTACAGAAAGTCTTTGCTCGTGACTATTTGTGTAATTGTATGAGTTTCCTATTTAAAATATGTACACTGTAAGTGTATAATATAGTCTGACCATTTCATGAGGAAGTATCTGTCATTATATATCTTTATATCTATCGCTATCTATTATAACTAGATTGTAATATTATAATTGTTTCGCCTGCCTTGTTCATTATATAAGCTCAAGAATGGGATATACATTTACAGTACAACAAATTATTATATAATATTATTAATGGTAATGTGCTCGTAAATATAAAAAATATAATTTTAATGTGTTTGAAGTTGAACAATCCAAAAGTAAGGCAAATAGTAATTAAACTAGAGAATAAAAGCTGAAATTATGTCACAACAAGGAGTAAAGTTACATCTCAGCGATGACAATCTTGTGATCTAAAGTTTTAATTATTAGCGGCTGGGGTTCCTGTGATGGAGTCAAATATTTAAAAGAAAGTTACTCTCTAGGTGTTATGGTTCCTCCTGCTTCTATGCCACCTAATTAATTATCTGTTACACATATTTCACCTTTATTTAATCTCGCCTACCCCTTTTACTCAATTGTTCTCCCTTTTCCTCTCCGTAATTAATTCGCAATTATTATTTATGTAACCCATTTTCCATCTCTCGTTCTTCTTTATCATTCAATTCAGCAACTTTAAGCTCTACTCTTCCTATTACGGAACAAACCACGGGAAACCCAGAGTCACATCAACAAGGAACCAATAATCAAGAGCTGCCGCAACAGGAAAGGCTACCGTGTAACTACTATGGGTTTCAGAGGCCGTGTTACATGGTTTTTCGGGAATAACTTATTAACACAAATTTGGATTAGTATGATATTTTGACACAGCTTTATTCACACCCTGCCCTAATTTTCGCCAATATCGTGCATTACCAAAAGTGTAGAATTAAGGTACTTGTCCCTGTGTCATGAGGTTAAAGTCGCACCTGGTCACACCTGGATGATGAGGAAACGAACAAGGTTAGTCAACCCCCCATCTCTCTTTCTTCCCCTCTTGCTCTCTCTCTCTCTTTCTCGCTCGCTCTCTCTCTCTCTCACTTTCTCACACATGGAAACTACGGCCACTGGCGCATGCATTATACATATAAAAATGAGGCATGCAAAATGTGTTAATTTTATATTTATATTGTATAGTGACATAACGTGAATGTAAGGACAAGAGTATGGTAGGGTGCTGGGTATATAACGACCGTGTTTCATCGATGAGCAATGGTTCGGTTGTTTCCGGGTGTTGTGTGTTTTATATTTATATTGTATAGTGACATAACGTGAATGTAAGGACAAGAGTATGGTAGGGTGCTGGGTATATAACGACCGTGTTTCATCGATGAGCAATGGTTCGGTTGTTTCCGGGTGTTGTGTGTTTTCGTCGGGTGCCACGGGCTTACGGCAGCAGGCGTATACAGTCAGCCATACGTGACATTGGCTCCAGCAAGGCAAATTATGGCAACCATGTTGCGTCATTGTCCGCGTGGGTGTAAAAACGCATTTGTCATGCGTCTTTACTACATATACAGCAGGGAGAAAGCTGCCAATCGGCTAAAAATCAGTTTGAATAGGTAAGTGGTTAATTATGGCTATTATACGTAGTAATACTTAACCAGACAGAGACACAGATTACGTGTACCAGTTTGCAGAACATCATTGGTAACAAAAACATTTCAACATAAGGGAGTTCAAATATGGAATAACCTCATTGTAAATGTTGATGATAATTTTATGTTTTCATTATATAAGAAACGATTAAAATTATATTTAATGGATAGCTAAATTGTGCTCTGAATTCTAGGAATTTTAAACTTGTTAATTTATTTGCCGTCTATGTGAAGAGGCAATGTGTATTTGAATGTAAATGAGTATGTGTATATAATGTTCTTTATTTTGTGTATATATTATGTCTTTGTTTTGTATTGAACTTGTGTACATTTCTTTCCTTTGTTGTCTTATTTCACCTGATATGCATATGATTATAAGAGGACATAATTATATGCCTGATGGCATCAAATCATCTTTTTCATCGATATATCTTATCTTTGTATAATGGCACATTTTTGTAAACATGTATAATTGTATACCTATATCTATGGTAATACACTTTTATTAACTGTTTTAATCTTTAGATCTTTAAAGGGCGTTTTACTGCAACAAATTAATTGGCAGCACTGAAATAGTGAGCCCGATAGCTACATATATAATATTTATAAGTATCCATACAAAGAGCAAAGTATTTATAGCATGATCCCATGCTTACAATAACATACACAGTATTTATTAAGTTTTTCATGCGCCACATTAGCCGTAAATAAATCTAATTAATTAATATCACTCCCAACACCAAACACCTCCGAATTAAATTAATTGGACTTTCACCACACAGGCCTTATGACCACGTAGGGAATGTCGATGAGAGCAGTGCAGATGATGGTGCACCGCAGCACCCAGTCTCGGCCTGGGACAGCGACAGCACCGCCAACACTCCCAACACCGGGCGCCTTTGACAGTTTCGCCATCGGTGCCATTCACCGCAATATCCACGCAAAGTTTGCTGCCAAGCAAACCTTCATGATTGGCTCCGTGATGGAAGACCTAAAGATGGCGAGCATCATCCCGGAGGCAACCTCGGAGACGTCGGTTTGGCGACTCATCCACAACATGGGATTCCGCTACAAAACCTCACAGCGGAAGATGTATGTGAGGAAGGAGTCACTGGACATTGTGTGCCGCCGGATCAACGCTCTCCGGGCACTCAAACAATTCCGGGAGGAGGGGAGGCAGGTGGTTTACCTGGATGAGACCTGGTTTACCACCAGGATGAACCAGGGGTGAGTGTGGCCAGGTTTTATTAATAGGTCATTTTATACAACGAAAGGAAGCGGAGACATGAAGGGTGGACAAATGATACACACAAAATACACAGCAAACAGTTTATTTTAGTCATCGTCACTATCTAAAAACAAGTCGTCCTCTTCATCACTAGCGAGGTTGATGATGACGGGATCCACACCTTTGTGGATGTTGTCCGTGGACCAGTACTCGTCTTCGAAGGCTCAAGTTCGTCGGACCGCACCCACCCACACCTCTTTAGTGGCGCAAAGCCTGGCTTCCTCCAGCCTTTGCTGTAGATCCGCCCGGGTGAAACGGTGTAGGGAGGAGCGCATGTGCCGTTTCATGCACCCCCATACCTGCTCGATGGCATTGATCTCTGGATGAGCGGGTGCCAGACGGACGACTTCGTGGCCCCACGCGCGGATGGTGTCATCAACCGTGTATTGTGGCTGTGGCCGGTTTTGCTTGCAGATGAGCAGCAGTTCAGGATGTGTGGCATGTGGTGGGAAGGGTAGCCTGCGGTGGTCCAGCCATTTTATAAGATCCGCTTTCTTGGAGGCGGTGGTGGGGCAGCGACTCTCCTCCGTCAGCTGGCTGAGATATGATGCATTATCCATCACCAGTACCGATGGTTTAGCCAGCGACGGCAGAAGTTGTGACGTCAGCCAGCGGAGGAAGAGCTTGCTGTTCATCTCGCCGTGATAGTCGCCGCTGATGTTCTTGGCCGGGAAGCACAGGAATGTGTTTTCGACGAAACCGTCGGCTGTGCCAGCTGCTACCACCACGAAACGCTCCCCTTCTCCGGGCGGCACTTGACGACTGAACGTGGTGCTGGTGGCAGGCTGAGTGCTGTCGATCCACTCCATGCTGTGCACATTCCTATACACTTTGTATAAATGTCCCATTGTCCCACCCTTCTCCTCCGTGTTTTTTTGTAATGTTTGTTTTATTGTCGGCAGCATCTTCCTCAACGTACCATCACTCATAACAATTCATGGACCTCACCTTTTTTCTAATTGTGGAAGTATAGCTCTACAAACGGATTTACGAATATGATTTTCTATACAGCAATTACGAACCTACATATACCATTGATTGTAAAGCAAGTCCCAGCCAATAATCAACCCAGATAGTAATTGCATAACGAATATCGTACCGGTCCACCATTTTGTATAAGTGACTGTACTTACTTACCCTACACTACCCTTCCTCCCCCAACATTTTCCCATCCTCACCCCTTCCCAACCCCTACCCAACACGTAATTAATGACCATGCGTCAACTGCCCCATCCCACCTGACATCCAACACAACCTGACGATACGATGACCATATTACACCTTACAGTAGATGCAATATCATGCCAACACAAAACCACACAACACCTGGAAACCACCAAACCACTGCTCTTCCATCACACACGCTCGTTTTATACCCACCACCCTACCCTACTGTTGCCCTTGCAGTCAGTTTATGTCACTATCATATATTAATATAAAATTAACACATTTTGCATGCCTCACTTTTATATGTATAATGAATGCGCCAGTGGCCGTAGTTTCCATGTGTGAGAAAGTGAGAGAGAGAGAGAGAGAGAGAGAGAGAGAGAGAGAGAGCGAGAGCGAGAGGGAAAGAAAGAGAGATGGGGGGGGGGGTGACTAACCTTGTTCGTTTCCTCATCATCCAGGTGTGACCAGGTGCGACTTTAACCTCATGACACAGGGACAAGTACCTTAATTCTACACTTTTGGTAAATGCACGATATTGGCGAAAATTAGGGCAGGGTGTGAATAAAGCTGTGTCAAAATATCATACTAATCCAAATTTGTGTTAATAAGTTATTCCCGAAAAACCATGTAACACGGCCTCTGAAACCCATTTTTAGTATGGTTGAAGTAAAACGTACTTACACATACACACACAAGTGCAAGCTCACACACTCGTTAAAATCTTATTACATTACAAGTATTTCACTCACAATTTGAAGTCGCATAGACTTACTGAAATATTTTAAGTTTGTCATCACAGTAATATTGGTTGAGGTTAGGTCGAAGTTAAGTAGATTAACTGAGGTTGGATTATCATAGATTAGTTAGTATAGCTTAGTCGAACATAATTAGTAGGTTTAATGGTATATATTTCATCTTAGTAAGGGGTTAGACTAAGTTTGACCGTGAATAATTGTAGGTTAAATTACTTATGACTTTACAACGGCTGGTCTGATACAGGTAAACATATTTCAAGGTGAACCAAACTGGTAATCATATAATGTCCTCCCGTAGGTGGCAGCAACATCAATACGACCGGGGAGTGGAGCCAAGCTTTATTATTGTAAGTACAGTTATATGTGTTATGTTGCAATAATTGTCTTGTTCACAAAGAATATGTGAACAGTGTTCTTACATTACTCCATTTCGCTTCACTGTCTTGGTAACGGTAAAGTTAATTGCGGTACTCTGATTATATTTGAGGGGGAATTTGTATTCTTCTATATGTATGAAGGAAACATAGGCAAAGCTGCCTGTAATAAATGTTCCCCCTAAATATGAAAGAAAAATAAAGAGCCGAATTCAAGGTACATTAGGTTCAAAATGTTTAGACACACGGGTGCTTGAAGCAGTCATAGGATGAGGCAAAGACATGTTGAGAGAGAAAGTTCTATAGCTTGTTTGTAAAGTAGAAGAAAGACTGGGGAAATTGTTTCAATTTTGGGGTTGAGAGTTGGACAGAATAGGGGTAGGACTGTGCTGGAAGGCGCTTGCACCTCACTCTTTGTAAGGGAGGGGATATGCATTGGGAGAGCTCTGAAGAACATTAATTATTGTAATAGTGGTAGAAGAGTGAGAGAGAAGCTACATTACAGCATGCAGAGAAAAAATGTAGGGAATTAGTAAAAGACGGTGAATTGATGATGAAATGGTTTTGAAAGTACCATTTTGAGAAGTGCGGTATGGGTTGAACTTCATTGCACATGTGAACAGTGCTCAATACATGGGCGCACTATGCCCTTGTATAGAGCACGAAGTTGTGCGATTAGGGCAGAACAAATTTTGTTACTTTCAATGCTTCCGAAACTTAATTTCTCCTTCTATCTACCTGTCACAGTCTTCCACACAACTTTCCCTTATTCTTCAACAATACACAAATCAACCTTCATCTTCTCTCAGTATTCTTGGTGCTTCCTCTTCTCCTGACCTTTTTACGAAAGATCATATTACCGCTCTTGCAAAAAGAGCTTCCCAGAAGATAGATATGCTCAACCATCTCCATTGGTTCTTTACCCACGCTGAGCTTCTTGCCCTGTGCACTAACGTATCGAGTATTGTTCGCATGTGTGGGAAAGTTCCACCCATACTGCACTTCTCGAAAGGGTAGAAAAGTAAAAAACCTTTTGTCTGATCAACTCCCTTTCTCTTACTAATTCCATTAAATCTCTATATCCGCAATGTTGCATCTCTATCACTCTTCTACTGGTATACAATAATCAGTGTTATTCAGAGCTTTCTCAGTGTATACCTTCTTCCCTGCAGATAGTGAGGGACAACCGCCTTTCACCACACTCCCACTCCTAATCTGTCGAACTCTCTAACCCAAAAGTTAACTGATTTTTCAAGTCTTTCTTCTACTCAACAAGTAAGCTTTGCAAGTCTCTCCCTCAATCTCTGTTTTGCTATGACTTAAACTGCTTCAAGTTCCGTTGGTACAGACATTTTGACTCTAACCAACCTTGAATTTGGCTCACTGTCACTCTTTCAACTTTGGTGGAGACACTTGTTACAGGCAGCTTTGCCTTCTGCCTCTTTCACTCACATAGAAACACATTGTAAGCGATAGATCTTGTGGGCATAATGACTGGAAATGTCCTGATACCAGATAGACAATGTTGTCAGGATATAACATGTCTTTTAACCATTATATTTGTCATTATCGTCATAATTGTTATCACTGCCACAGTGAGCACCACTAAAAACTGTTACTATTACTAGTATCACCAGTATTCAACCTCACCCACATCATCACCTCAACCAATACCACCCGCACTATCTCCATCATCAGCATCCCTACCATTTCCACCACCACCACCATCCTCGTCCTCACTAATTGATGTTGTGTACTTAACAAACAGCAATTGCCCAAACACGTAAATACCTGCCGCCCACTTTTGTCATCAGAATCAAAGTTCTGGGTCCCTGATCCCATGTTTGTGTTGTTTTGCGTCATTGTTGGCATTACTCTTGTGTTGTAATGTGTTTGTTATTATGGTTTGCTGTGTGTATTATAATTACATTTACATTGATGAATGTTATATCTACAGGTATATCATATACCTTTCTTGCAGAGTAAGTTAGGCTGACTTGTTTAGTGTTGTTCCGTGTTTCCACCTATGTGTATAGTCTTCATTACGATTGTACCAGTATATATATGCTCTAGGTTTACTTTTCAGTCTGTTCATATTTACATGGTATATCGTATTCCTGAGTGGGCTTGGATAATTTTGTAGTGTGGCTAATTTATATAATGTGTTCCTGGTCTCACACAACAGTAATAAATGATATGATGCACTCCACCCACAGAGCACATCATACATGTAAACAGCTTCCCGGTAATACAGTTAGAGAGTCCATGGATGAAACAGCTGGCGGAGATCAAAGCTTACCAGTAGGTTTTAACGGTGGCATCTTTTCCAGACATTTACCAGAGGCGGAAGTAGGAAAAGATGGATTTATATATTTTGGTAATTGGATGGTTCCCGGCAAGTTGTTAGCCTAAATAGTGGAATGATTGGACGTGTGTGGGTAAATGATAGCTAATGGGCATACAAATACACTTATGCCATCAACCTACTTAACCTTCACCTTAGCACCTACATCCCACACATCAATAGCTTCAGAAAATATAATTATTATGGAACACATTTACTCCAACATTAATACATCACACTCTCCTTACCCCCCCCCCCTACCTACTGTATACACCTAACCAACTTTTAAAAAACAAATATATATATATATATATATATATATATATATATATATATATATATATATTATATATATATATAAATATATACAGTATAGATACAGTATAATATATATATTATATATTTTGGACCTAACTCTCCCCCTGTCCATGCTTCCCCTCAGGTCGTTCATATCTAACCCCATTTGTCTTTACTAGGCTACCCAGTTTACGGTATTAATGGGTATTGTTACCCACGATCCTATCCGTCCATGTATTTACCCTTTGGTCGTGTGTGTGTGTGTGTGTTCCCCATTATGACCTACATGTTTTTGCAGCAACAGTGATGTTTGGTAGTTTGTGTATTATATGATCAGTTTTTGTATATTTGTATCTACTTACTTTTTCGTTCATTGTCCTTCATTATTCTGTTGTTATTTAGTTTCCAATACCTTACACCAGACTCTATTAACCTGGGTTATTACAGTTTGCTTCCTATCCGCATCATAGATGATATTTTTCGTACGAACTACAAACAATCCACAATTGTATGTCCGTGCTTAATTTAGTCTTCACCTTCCTCCTCTTTCCTGAGTAGTTAATGTCCTTGATTCAGAGGATTACAATAATGTGTGTGTGTGTGTGTGTGTGTGTTGTGACGATGTTCCATCATCGTAAGCTTTATATAGTTTATAAATAGTCTATATAGCCTATAAATTACTATGTTGCATTGGTCATAATATTATATTCACTGGGTGAACATATCATACGTCTCGCGGTAATTTCAATAGTGCGTGAAGCAGTGATCAACCCTGCTTCATATTATCCGTATATTATCGTCTGTCCCAGTATATTATCACTTGCTTCATATTCTTATTATTTCGTTCAATGACGTGGTCACTTTGCGTTTCCATTCTCGGTGGCTGTCGTCTGCAGATGTTTTAATTGTTTATTAGTTTATTGGGGTCTATTAATAATACATTAACACAATGCATATATATATGTTATGCATTGCATACATTTTGTATTAATTATTTAATCCGATGTGGTCCTCCTTACATTGTACATTACGTTACATTGGTTACTTTGTACAAAAAGGAACCATCGTCCAAGCTGGTTCAGGTAGAGCCATCTGGTGTCAGTGAATACCCGCTGAACACCAGTCAGTCCGCATTTAACATTCGAGGGAACAAGATCTCCCTCTCGAAATTCTCTCATATTGGCATTTGTTTATACTTATTTATTTATTGTCATTTACCTCTTTGTTTATTAATTTTGTATATTAACGTAACTCAGACGGATTCTAAGGACGTGTGTGTGGCTGGTGTTTGTCCCTCCTATTGTACCTGCAGAGTTATGTGTTTTCCTATATAGTTGTTCTTCCTTTTTGTGTGTCTTGAGCCGCAACCATGGCTTTGTTATGGTAGCCAGTATACTTCGGTATTGGTGGAGGGATACGACAATATTCCTCGCTGGCATAACAGTGTTTATTTATTTCCTGCAGTGGCGTGTGTTGATTGCCAGCCGATAGTTATTTATTTCTTTTATGTGCATATATTCAGTTGGGGGTCCAGACTATTGGGGCGCCTGGTTCGAAGTAGAGGGTGGAGGATTTCATTAGTCTTTCTGTTACAGAGAGGATTACTTCGGCCCAGCCCAACCAATGGTCTGGACAGCTTAAGTGGGTGGTGGTTGATTGGAGTTTTATTTTGACCAGTGTGTGATTCATTAAGTTTGCATTCAATATTGTCATGTATTTAACGTAATTGCATTAACGTAACTTAAATCAGAGCTTTCTCTTCTGTGTGCAGCTTAGGAAGGATCCTCCTCAGTATTGCCATTCGGTACTGAGTTTTGTTGATAGTTGTGGCTCAAGATATCTTTTCACCACAACTAGGGGTTCCAGTTTCTGCATTGTGTGTATAACTGAACCAGTTGGGGGATTGTCTGCACCTTTGGTCCCCAGAGAGCCTGGACGTTGCGAATGAGCTCTGTTTTGTTGCGATAGGCTGAGTTACGAGTTGAGGCTACGGAGGTGCTGAGTATTTACTTGTCTGTGTTAGTCCATGTACTAGAAGCCTCTACTGTCAGTCGTAACAGTGTGTAGGTGGGAGTGTTCATGACAAGACAGGAGTATGTATATATTTGTTCAGTGTGTGTGTGTGTCTAGAAGGATGTTTAATGTGTTCCCGCACGTGCAAGTGAGTAGGAGGGGAAAGCGTTGGAAGTGCTCAGAAAGTTATATTTTAGCCTTTATAGTTGACAAACTCGGAATGTAAACTTTTGGTCAATATTTACGAGTCACACCACAGATGGAATCTCATTTCTAATGGTAGTTTTGGGTTCCTATCATTCTGTTTCATTACTATATACTTATTATCCACCAAATTTTTTTTTTTTTTTTTTTTTTTTTTTTTTTTTTTTTTTTTTTTTTTAGCATTAACCTAACCTAAAAACCTAACCTAAATGTATTTGGGGGCTTTTAGGTTAGGTTAGGTTAGGTTTTTTGGTTAGGTTAATACTAGGCTAAATAAAAAGACAAGAACAAAAAAAATCCGGTGGATAAAAAGTATATAGCAATGAAGCATAGAATGATAGGAACCCAAAACTACCGTTAAAAATGAGATCCCACCTGTGGTGTGACTCGTAAATATTGACCCTATTTTTGTGTATGATTTTGATTACCGGTAATAATTGTTTATAGCCTAAATCCATATAGTTGTCAATAAGACCTAACTGGAATGCATATATACATAATATACTGCACACTATGATTGTTATTAATGCTTATAGTTGCCCTTTTCGTAGTCTACTACAAATAAAGTGACTGCATAATCCACTGGAAGCATATCTAGTATCGCCCTAAAAACAGTTTTGTAATCTTTACTTCCTTTCCCGGACATCACACAAAAACACAATGGGAGTAGTTTCATGTCATCCCCTGATTTGATAAAAGTGTGTATAGACAAGAGTTGGTAAAAGGGAGATTTGATTACTTTAAAAGTCCCGTCAATAAACAAGTCTTGTCTTTTCCTAATAATAACTGCTGTCCCGTGGCGAAGATGAAATGCCGTCTTGCACCACATAAAACTTCTTAAACAATAAGTTGTACTGACAGTAACACTTTGTCATCAACACTTTATATAGAAAACAAGATTGTTGTTGTTGATGTTTTTGGTGCACTCTCCCATCCATGAGTTCGTGCTATGAACGATATGGATTGATATTTGAACCAGTCTGGTTCGTCAGTGTCAGAAATTACTGTCTTCAACTGTACACCACATAGTCTGAATCGAAAATAAATAGTCAACTCACTACTTGCGAGTTTTATTCTATAAGGAAGTTGGAGCTGTAGACATCGATATTTAGCAGAATAACTCGCTATAATACGGTTTTAGTACATTAATTAATACATAAAACCAAATTCAACATACTATTTATCCATAATAAACTTACATAATTACTGGTATGTGTTTAATATCTATGTTTACACGCCGAACTTCCTTATAGCCTAAAACTCGCAAGTGGTCAAATTGAACCATTTAATGGTTGCGAGAAGAGGACAATTAACAGTTCCCGCCAATCCAATGATGTTTTTTTCTGTTTTTATAGTGGTTGAATTGTCGTGTATTTTATAAGTTTATAGTTCAAAACATTACAATGGTCCGAATCAGCCACTGAATGGTCCGAATCAGCCAATGCTATGGTCCGAATCGGCCTCTATATGGGTCTAATCAGCCATGGTCCGAATCAGCCGGCATTCCACTCTCTCATATCTACCTATAACACTGTTATCATCTATTTATATGGCATGGCACAATATTATACTATGTCATTTTGGTCATACCTATAACACTTACAATGTATCAGTTAAAATTAATGTTGTCCTAGTGTTCCTTCACATTCCCGGCACCAGCTGTTACACACTTGTTGGTTTGCTCTATGGAAAATCTTACTAACTCTTCTTCATTACCGTGCCTTTCCTCACAACAGTGCGAGGTGTCTCTCCATCATGCTTCTTTCTTTCTCTCTTATACTACGTCTCATTATCCACAATAATCACATATCCCAACCTCTAACCTTCACAATATCCCCTTCTCTCACTCCACCACCTTCTGCCTTACACTTCACCACTCTCTCATACTCACCTCACTCTCTTACTCACTCTCTCCCTCATACTCGCCTAACTCCCACCTTCCCATGTTCTCACTCTTACTCCCCCATCATCTCTCTCACACATCACTTTAACACTTCGTACACCAAACCACTTACCAGTACCTGTTCGCCCACACTACACCTTTCCACACTATCCATCACCCCAAACTAACACTCCAACACTTCTCCCACACTACACTTTCCACACTATCCCTCACCCCACACTAACACTCCACCACTTCTCCCACACTACACCTTTCCACACTATCCCTCACCCTACTGTGACGTTAACCACTCCGTTAGAACCGCATGGCTTGTCCTACAGTGACTCGCTAGGATCGCCAGGGCAGTGGATGTGGCTACAGTTGATGTATTGTTGTGTGCTTTATTTCAGATGAAAGCTTGTGTCATGGGCAGTCCAGAAAGGCTCTTTGTGTTCACCCATGTCAAGGCTTTATATATTTAATTGCAAAGTATGTTTTATCATTAAGTAGTAATGATAGGATTTGAGAGAGAGAGAGAGAGAGTAGAACAGAGTGTGGGGAGGTGCGCAGTGTTTTGCTATACTCGATGACGTCATAGCTGGCTGGCCTCGTGGGGATATGTTGGAGGAGTTTTTTTACCATGCATGGTGACGTCATGTTTGACTAGCTTCTTTAGCATTGGCTAGAGGACTTGTTACCCCTTTTTCTACGCGGTTCGAACTAGTGCTAGTATATATACAGCTCTCTCGCTACTTTCTCCCTCAGATCTGGTTTCTAGAATGTATCCCTCTTATCCCTTTGATACCTGTCTCCCTCTGTGCACCTGAGAACCTTTTCCTCTGCCTATCTCTCTCATTTCCCATATCTTTCACCACCTTTTATTAATATTATACCCCCTCTGGTTAACTCTGCATAATCAGCTTCATGCTGGCCAGTTGTATTGTGCGTTAAGGTCTTATATAACCCATGTATGTTAGTTGTTAAGATAAGTTGATCACGAAGCATTGGTTGGCTTTCATATTGTTCAGTACTGCTTCCTATAATTATTAGTGTTCTGCTGGATTATATAATGCTAGACTAGGAGTCTGATATTATAAGGTATTGTTTCCGATGGGTGTTGGCTTTAGTTAAAAGCTGCACGACATACCTGAGAACTGGAGTTGATTGGGTAAATTCTAGTCTGTGTGCCATTGAGAATAGAGCATGCACGAATGAGGGCTTTTTGCCTATACCATTCTGCACTGTTCTAAGCTCGTTGTTTGTCTTTGAGGTACGCCAGGAGAACGCTTAATACTTCGGTATTAAGGTTTCTCAAGAGAGCTACCCTTCCCTATAACATAATATTTGATGCACAGACTTGAGATTTGCACTAGGCTATGCGGAATGCCATGCACACCAGTATCTCTTATCATTGACGCTAGCTAGACTTTATCAGTTATAGTAGACATTAAGTATATTAAACCAATTACTCTTTTTATGCATACCCGTTTATGATTACACAAGCATTTCGCAGCCTAGTTTGATTTATTGAGACACAAACGACTTAGGCTCTTTTTGTTGATAGGAGTACCGCATTGTCGTGGCGTTTAGGATATTCTTGGCTCCGACTGCATTATATCTCCTGCCTTTTTGTGTGCATAGCCTGCACGAGCATTGTTCCGCTGCCTGCCTTTTTGGGTTCCATTTCCGATTCGAGCATCTTGATAGCATCTAACATTTAAAGAAGATTCCTTGTTGGTGTTGAAGGACTTTAGTGCACTTTCTTTCATGCAGGAGTGCCTGACATTTATTGATTAAAGTAACGTAAGCTGTAACTTCTCTTACCACCTTACTTTGCATACCATAACCAAGCACCTTCGGTTATAGGTAGTAATAGGCTGTTTTCACATAACATTAAGCCTAGAGTAGACGCACATTTATTGAGAGTTTAGTAACCTATTATTGCATATAGAACTCTGGAGAGTATTTGTGTTCTTTGTTCACTGGGAATATACATCAGAGGTTGGATCTAGCGCTTTCCGTTGTAGCATTTATGCCAATACTAGTCCAATGAAAAAGAACCCTGATATATTTAAACCTCGGTCGTAACAAATGGCGACCTTACCTAGGATTTGGTGAACCTACATTTATTAGCAGGGAACATTTGTTGTTTTGGGGAATATTTTGCAGGGATCAGCAAGAATGTTTTTTTTTTTTTGCAACATAGTATAGCCCTTGAGTATTTCCGAGAATTTGTGTGTATATTGAGGTATAAGAGTTTGGGGTGCTTCTTTTCTGAATATTGAGGTGGGAAATTTTTGTGAGCATCATGTCTTATACCGGATCAGAGAAGAATGGAGACACAGTACGTAATGTCGAAACTGAGGAACAACAGTATGATGAAATGGTTAATCAGGTGAACTGTGAGGTGGATGCTAGGATATTTTTGCAATGGCCTGTTACTGATGAGCGGTTGGAGGGTATGGATCGGTACGGTCTTCAATGCCTGGCCACGGCTATCGGTCATGCGGGTACTAGCAGCATGACCCGGGATAACTTGATAACGTGTGTACTGGGCAGGGTGATTGGTGAGCGAGATGGGTTGAGTGCTCATCCCTTCGGCCATGCTTCCCCTACACTCGACTCCTAGCCATCCCAGTGGTTTGCCGACCCCGAGTACGCGTCCACAGTTGGGTGGTGACTGGCAGGGTGGGTTGCCCCTGGGGGGACCACCGGTAATTTCAAACATTGTAGCACCTTCACCTCCTCCAGGGTTAACTCCAGAATTATTGTATCAGCTCGAATTAGCTAAGCTTGAAGAGAGAAAGGCTATCAGGGTATTTCAGCTTCAGCAGCAAATAGAATTAGCCAAGATAGAAGAGAGAGCCAAGCTAGCAAAAATCCAAGCTGATTTAGAGTCGACTAGGTTCTGTGCCGACATGGACGTAGAGAAGTCGCGAGTAGAGACAACGGGACAGCGACTTGGGGCTGGTAACCGTGCTCATGATCAATCTTTCTCGCACTTATTGAAACTGGTTCCGGTGTTTGATGAGAGTGGTGTAACAGAATTTTTCGCACGCTTTGCGAAGAAGTGCCAGGAACACCAGTGGCCAGAGAATAAATGGGCAGCACTTGTATCCTCTAGATTATTAGGCAAGGGTCTTAAAGCCTACGATGCGTTACCTTTGGAGTCATGTATTGTGTATGAGGATCTCAAGGAGGCTGTCCTGAGGGCTTACGAACTGCAACAAGAAACTTACCTTTTGAAGTTCTGGGGTGTAACTAAAGGAAGATATAACACCTTTTTAGAACACGCCCGGGACTTGTCCGATGCTATGGGGAACTGGCTCCGATCTGAGAAGGTAACAACATATGATGGAATTAAGCAGTTAATGATGTTGGAGCAGTTCTTTAAGAGCACGGGCGGTGATCTAACTTTGAACTTAAAGGAGAAAAACCCAAGAACTCTCGTCGAAGCAGCAGAAATGGTTGATGGACGGCTGTCGTTGATTCGGGGTTGCGGGTCCTCACAGAAGTACGATGCAAGTGCTAGGGACCGTTATCCTCCCCCTTCCCGTAGCAATGACACATTTAAACAAAAGAGCAATGAAACTAAACTGAATCCAAACCTAACACCACGCTGTATGAGAAGAGTCAGTTTTTTTTTACATAACAGTATAAGCCGAAACCGAAATTTATGTGTTTTAAGTGACACCAGGAGGGTCATAAGGCAAATGAGTGCCCTAGTCGACCTCCTCCGGCAGCCGTGTCTTTGGCTCACGGCATTGGAGTGTTCAAGAGGACATCGGAGTTTGTTAGAGGCAATTCTTCTGAGGTAAATACACTGCCAGTGCAGAAGGATCCGGAAGGCTTATTCCCTGTCCGTGATGCCTTTAGTGACCACAGGGGACTCGGTTGTGTGGAGTGGGGGGGTAGAAGACATGAGGTGAGAATTTTGCGTGACACTGGGGCATCGCAAACATTGTTGAGGAATTTCACTGGTAAACCTGTAAATACGGCGCGGGTGGTTGTGGTTCAGGGAGTTAATGCAACAAGGTCATACCCGCTTGTAAGAATGAAGATGGAAGTTGATGGTGTGACTCGTGACCTGGATGTAGGAATTGTGGAGAAGTTGCCTGTTGGGGGCGTCGACCTCCTTCTCGGCAACGACTTTGCGGGGCCTACTTCTGAGGCTCCACCCTTGGTCGTTGCCGAGAAGCCGGCCGACGTAAGTGAGGAGGAGCAGGAGTGGGTTGAGAAGTGTCCGGTGCAACCTATGGTGTGTGTTGTCACCAGATCTCTTGCATCCAGGCAGTCACATTCTGGTCAACAGTCTTTAGACAAGCGGAGGAAAGGTACCGAGAAGGGGTTGGTAGTTGATGCGGTTGAGAGTTTAGCATCAACGGACATTCTCGGGGACTCCTTATTAGGACCAATTTTCGAGTCTGGAGAAGACCCATTAACTGTTAGTAAGAAGGCAGAGGATGGGCTTAAAAAGACGAAGAGACAGCAACGATACACAGAGAGGGAGCAACGGGAGGCTAAATTCAGTGTAGGAGGTGGGCATGAGTTGTTTCGCAAACACTTGGATAAGCTTGCTCCTTCGGACATTCGTAAATTGCACTTAGAAGACCCGGAGGTTCTTGAATGTGGTACCGGTGCTGTCGAGTTGAAGGAGGACACTGATGCACAGTCGGGAGATTTTTACTCCCGTTTGTCCTTTTGGCTAGGTATCATTTTGGTAACTCTACGTTGAACTCGTTCTAGCATGTTTATATCTTTTTGGTAATAAGGGCACCAGGACTTAACGCAGTATTCCATAAGAGGGCGGACTAAGGAATTGTAAAGAGTTAGGATAACTTCTTTGGATTTATGCTCAAATGACCTGCCTATAAAGCCAATTATTTTGTTTGCCTTCTGAACAACTTCTACACATTGTTGACTATGTTTTAGGTTACTCGATATTGTTACTCCCAGATCTGTTTCTCTGTTTACATTCTTAAGCTGAGTGCCATTCATCAAATAGTTTGCTTTCTCATTTAGGTATCCGATCTGTAGTACTATACATTTGTCTGCATTGAAACTCATTGGCCAAATTTGGGCCCAACATGACAACTTATCTAGATTGTATTGCGTATTGTCAACTTGTTCTTTTGAGAGTACGCTATTTGCAATTTTAGTATCATCAGCAAACTTTGAGATTGTACATGTGAGACCTTCATCTATGTCGTTGATATAAATTAGAAAGATAATTGGTGCTAGTACCGATCCCTGCGGTACCCGCTACTTACATTGGTCCATTTAGATGCCTTACCGTTTATGACTACTCTTTGCTTTCTGTCACTGAGCCAATTTTCTATCCATTTCAACACAGTCGTGTATTCCATGCGCTTTTTATTTTGGCAGTAAACGTTTAGGGGGCACTTTGTCAAATGCCTTTTGAAATTCAAGGTATATAATATCTACAGATTTACTCTTATCATATAGAGGTTGAGGATATCGTGGAAGAAGTCCAAGAGGTTTGTTAAGCAGGAACGTGGGTTACGAAAGCCGTGTTGAGTATCTTTAAGTATGATATTTTCCTCTAAGTGATTTAGTCGAGCGCCGCCACACTTTTAACTCGACTTATGTTGCTCGCCGCTAATTAAGGGTTAAGAGTCTGTCTCTTATGAGTGTTCTAGCATTTTACATACAACTGAGGTTAAACTAAATGGACGATAGTTACTGGGTAGGTATTTACTGCCTTTTTTTAATATCGGTTTTAGGTTGGCTAGCTTCCACTGATCAGGCATAGTTCCAGATTGCAAGGATTTATTGCATAACAATGTCAGTGGTTTGGAGAGCTCATCCTTAGCTTTCTTTAGAACTCTAGGTGAGATTGTATCAGGTCCGGGCGATTTATCTACCATGAGTTTATCTAAACATTTCAATACTTCTCTCTCTGTAATTGTGATATTGCTTAGAACGTCAGAATTATCAATCTGAATCGGTAATACTGTAGGGATATCACTGAGGTCTTCTGTTGTAAAAACTGTTGCAAAGAATGTATTGAGGGCATTATTAATTTGTACTTAGTCTTTGGTTTATTCTCCATTTTCAAAGACTAACGGTCCAACAGTTGAAGTAACTACTTTTGTCTTTCTGATATAACTATAGAACTCATTCGGGTTTGTTTTACTTTGATTCGCAACATGTAAATCCAGGGTCTTTTAACTTTGCGTAATTAATGTTTTGGCTTTGCGTTGTAGTTCAACAAATTTCACCCATTCTTCGTCATTTTGTGCGGATTTTAATCTATAATTAGCAATTAACCCTTCGGTACCTGGTTGGGTTCTGAAGCGGCCAAATCAAACTACTGCCTTGGGGCCCGGATGGGCTGCTGAGTGCCATTGCTTGAATTTTTGCTTTCGAAACGCGCGCGTATATTTTGTTTGTTGACAATCGGTACGCAGTGCCCCCACGCTCGCACTACAACCCAGCATGAGTTTCTACCTTGCCGCCATAATGGAAACTACCAAAAAAAATTGATTCGACTGTGGCCGATTCCGAGCCTCCTACGACGCCCGCCCCGGCTCGTCGTATTACACGAAGGCCCCTCGCCAAGGATATTCTTTCTCCTGGAGGAATAGATAGAACCTTGCGACAGCTAGATTTAGCTGGTAATGATAAAGATAGTTATGTTTACGAGCGGAGCAGTGGCCATTTGTCTCGTTACACATAGTGTATATTATTCGAGTAGTGACGAAGAACCTCGCTTCAAGGGATTTGCTAGTGAACATGAGAGCGATGTAGATCCTGAAGGTGGGGAAAAAGGTGTTGTGGAAGCTAGTGAAGGTGAAGAGAGTGAAGTGGGTAAAGTGAGCGAGTGGGAGAGCTCCAAGTTTGCCCGTAGTGAAACCTCTCCAAGCCCTTCGCCACCTAAAAACCCTACAAGATACGCTTTTATAGAAAGCAGGTACTGGAAAAGGTGGTCGTGGCAGCCAGAGAGGAGGCCAAAAAGCTTGGTGAATAAGAAAAGGAGGCTATGGGTGAGCGTGGTGACTCATCGTTTTCTGGGAGGCCATTGTCACCTTTATCTTCCCAAGCTGCCCCGGGGCGACCGCCATCGTTCCCCACCACCACCACCACCACCACTGCCAAGGGATGAGGACCCCCCAATTTCGTCCTATTTGCCTCCTGGGTCCCCTGACAGCAGACATACTGCTGCCGACAAAGGGAAAAGCAGAAAATTCATAAAAAGGGCAAGCAAGCTAAGCAGGCTTTGTTCGAGGATCCCGCGGCGTCCACCTCTGCCGGCACCAGCCATGCCCACCCGCAACTTTCCCCACGGTCCTCCCCAACTCTACAGCCATCAACAAGTGTAGTTGAAGATATTTTTGAGCCCGCATCACCAGTACCTGTGTCTAGTGACAGTGAAACTCTGCTTTCCACCACTCGTCGCAGGCAAAGAAGCCCAGAACCTCGGGGAGACATAGCCTCACCTGCCACTACTTACCCACCTTGCCCACCAACACGCCGCCCATATATCCATCGCTTCACCCCAGATTATGAGGATGATACTGACGAGGAAGAACACCTGACTGAAGACTCTGGCCATGACTATATTGTGCCACTGTCAGGGGGAGACGAGAACTCTGTCGACGACCCTGAACCCCTCCGCGCCACCCGTGGGCATCGTTCTCGGGGCCTCCCTACCCGCCCTAGTGTGCGCGCCTCCCGCATCGGCCGTGGGCGTGGGCATCAGAACCAAGACTCATTTTCAGTGTTTCAGTGGGAAGACGTGGGTGATGAAGATGACAAATAACCCTGAGATGTGTTACGTCCTGGGATATATATACACTGGGCTCTTTCTATTGGACTAGGTATGCGGCAACAAGCAACAACGGAAAACGCTAGATCCCACCCTTATCTATAAACCCAGGCAACAAACCACCCTAAACCGTCAAGAGTCCTGCCTGGACAACAAGGTATCCTATGACTCGGTTACAGGGGGCACGCACTATAGACTGCTGATAGTCAAGCAGGCTATATAAAAGATCACACAATTAAGTTGACTTAAAGCTTCAAGGAAAAGATAGATAACGGAATTAAATTGCAGAAACAATTTAATAACAAACTAGAAGAAAGTACATTTAACGTTACGTTAATTAATACAACTAATCACCCCTGCGTGAAAGAAGGTGAAAGCAAACAGTCCTCAAACAATCGTACAGGTAGACAAGATGCAGGTTTCTAAACTGCATGCGGCTACTGTAGGATCTGATGCTTAGCAAAGAAAGTAAGTTACGGATTTAGAGAACTCTTAACTCATAAGCAGGAATAAATACTAGTGATAGGCCATACAGTGTATAATGGCATAGGTATAATTAAATAAAGGCAGCAACTCGCAACATAACCACATACAGGTGTGCTTCTCACTCTTAGTCAGGCAAGTCTGCTCGGAGAGTCTCTAAGCCACACCCTGGCTCACAATGCTCACAAAAACGGTAAACTGTGGCACAATAACAAGCATGCAGAAATAATAAACCCCTAGCTGTTAATCTGCCAGGTGGCAGAGGTCTAGCCGGAAGGATATAGGCTTCGGATACCCGGGCTGAGCCACCTGCTCTAGCCTAGGGACGTTCCCAAGTCTGTGCGCCAAATTACTCTAATTGAAAGGGTGCTCTCTTGAGAGACTCAGATCCCAAGTATCTGACTCTCTCCTGGCGACCCTAAAACAAAAGCAAGACGTGCTAGCGCAGTGCGAGTGGACTAGGCAAGGGCCCTCACACAACACTAGACACACAGGGACACAGACAAGATAATGCCCCCAGACTCCCACGGGTATCCTAGTAAAGTCGTGCGGGTCCACAGGACTCACACCACCAGACTGTACTTGAAGGATCACAAAAAACCTCCCCTCCAGTCTAGGCCCTGCTCACCTGCCACAAGAACACACTAGCAAGCATGAAACCACTAAATATGAGACAACAAAAAAGCTTCCTAGGTCTCATTAACAATTACATCTCTGCATAAGGCCCAAAATCCTATCTAATTATCTGAGAGCTCGTCGTTAATACAATAATAGATATAAGGTCTATCAAGGGGATGGGATAATTAAATAGATTGGTGAAGTAGTGGAAGGAAGGTATACAAAGTAAGAGAGAAAGTTTCTAAGTGGGGTTGAGAGGGATAGATATGAAGGGGGTCCGAAGGGTACGACAGTGAGGTGAGCTCTGAGTCATGAATCTGTCTGGACCCCACCCTAGGCATGCGAAATACATCCCACGCTTGGCAACACTCAACACAGTTGCCGGGTCAAAATCCTCTACCCCTTGCGTGAGTCGAAACTAAGCCTAACGTTGCGATCAAATTGGCAACATCAGGCTCGTCCCAAGCTAGACTCTCCGCGCGAAGCAACGTCCCCCAGCCGGTCTCTCTCCCGCTAGTCTCCTCCCACTCTCACCAGACTTACATCTTATATATTATAATGAAACCATCAACTATCGAGAATAAAATATACTAAGATGTTGGTTAAGAATAAGGGCAGCTTCAAGCTGTAAAACAACATAAGAATATCCCAGACATTAGTTACATTGTCGTAGGATATATACTAAGGAAAAGCCGGCCGGCCGGCTGCCGCCAGCCGGTTTCTAAACGGCTGGGCAGCCGACGCGCGGGCATGCCTGCACGTGGCTACTATGCAGGAGCGTCACAGGTGCCACCTGTTGATGAGGCACAGGTGGGATCAGGAGTTACCCTCAACTTTCTCGAAGGCCCCAATGCTTCCCCAGGAGAGCTGTTTGAGGCATTTTTTGATGAGGTGGTAGGCTACGTTGTCAAGGAGACAAACAAGCAACACCAGATGCTGGTCAACATTTTCGAGAAGGTAACCAAGGGCCACATGAGGCAGTGGACCTATGTGACTCATATCAAGTTATTGGTCTTCCTGCTTATGCCTCATGTAAAAAAACATAGGTTGCTAGACTAATGATCTGATAGCCACCCCTGTCTTCGGGAAGTATATGTCACGCGACGGTACCTCAACATCCTCGGCCAGCTCCATCTCATCACCAACACCGACGTACACCACCCAGACAAGCTGTGGAAGATCATCTCATACCTTGTATGAGATGAATAGGCAACGGTTCACTTCATTCTTCAGGCCATTCCGGAAGGTTGTCATTGACGAGTCTCTTGTGCTGTTACGGGGAAGCTCCACTTCCGGCAATACATCCTCTCAAAGAGACATCGCTTTGGTATCAAATTCTTCGTACTGTGCGACTGCAAGACTGGTTATGTCATGGACTTCTTGGTCTACAGCTGGAAGGAAGGGGATGTGCTTGCGGACCCCACCACTGGCTTTGTCGGAGCAGTGGTGAAAGCCATGATGGACCGCTACTTCCACAAGAATCACGTCCTCTACACGGACAATTACTACATGTCCCCCACTCTCGCCAAGTATCTCGACGAACGGAAAACGGGGACTGTAGGCATAGTACGAGCAAGAAGGAGGGGCATGCCAGATGTCCCTCCGAAGACAAAGAAAGGCGATGTGTTCCGGAAGAAGTCGGGGCCAATCACTGGCACGACCAGCCTCAACCTCATCACCACCGTAATTTTTGGTGACTTTAATTTACCTGTGACCAAGGGGGGCGATACTCTTACTTCACACTCCGGACATGACTTGTATACGAACTTGCAAGAGAGTTCACTTTATCAATTTGCTCGAACACCGACCCGTGGTAATAACGTTCTTGACATTGTACTTGCAACAAAAGAAGAATTAATAGAGAATTTGAATGTTGGTGATGAATTCAGTAACAGCAACCATCGTACGATAACTTTCACTTTAAACTTTACTAGTAACGAACCAAATAGTAGCATCGAAAAAGTCCCTAATTTCAAGAAAGCAAACTTTCATAAACTTAGAGCTATGTTTACAGAAACTGACTGGAGCTTTTTAATTATTAATAACGACATACATACATCTTGGAAGTTATTCGAAACCACTTACCTAAAAGCAGTGCAAGACTGCATACCATCGAAAATACGACGTCCAGGCCATAATAATAAGCCCAAATGGTGGAATAAAGATATTTCAAACTGCCTGCTTGCTAAAAAATTTGCTAATGATAGATTAAAATCCTCACAAAATGACGAAGAACGGGTGAAATTTGTAGAGCTACGACGCAAAGCCAAAAAGTTAATTAAGCAAAGTAAAAAGACCCTAGAGTTACATATTGCGAATCAAAGTAAAACAAACCCGAAAGAATTCTATAGTTATATCAGAAAGAAAGAGGTAGTTACTTCAACCGTTGGACCGTTAGCCGATGAAAATGGAGAATACACCAAAGACGAAGTACAAATGAGTAATGCCCTCAACACCTTCTTTGCATCAGTTTTTACAACAGAAGACCTCAGTGATATCCCTACACCATCGCCGATTCAGATTGATAATTCAGATGTTCTAAGCAATATCACCGTTACAGAGAGAGAGAAGTATTGAATTGTTTAGATAAACTCTAAAGGTAAATAAAATGCCTGGTCCTAATACAATCTCGCCTAGAGTTCTAAAGGAAGCTAAGGATGAGCTCTCCAAACCACTGACATTACTATTCAATAAATCCTTGCAGTCTGGAACTATGCCTGATCAGTGGAAGATAGCCAACGTAACACCGATATTAAAAAAAGGCAGCAAATCCCTACCCAGTAACTATCGTCCAATTAGCTTAACCTCAGTTGTATGTAAAATGCTAGAAACGGTCATTAGAGACACTCGTAAATCACTTAAAGGAAAATAACATACTTAAAGATACTCAACACGGCTTTCGTAAAAAACGTTCCTGTTTAACAAACCTCTTAGACTTCTTCCACGATATCCTCAACCTCTACGATGAGCGTAAAGTTGTAGATATTATATACCTTGATTTTCAAAAGTCCTTTGACAAAGTTCCCCAAAAACGTTTACTGCTAAAAATAAAGCGCATGGAATACAAGACTGTGTGTTGAAATGGATAGAAAATTGGCTCCGCAACAGAAAGCAAAGAGTAGTCATAAACGGTAAGGCATCTAAATGGACCAATGTAAGTAGCGGGGTACCCCAGGGATCGGTACTAGGACCAATTATCTTTCTAATTTACATCAACGACATAGATGAGGGTCTCGCCTGTACAATCTCAAAATTTGCTGACGATACAAAAATTGCAAATAGCGTCCTCTCAAAAGAACAAGTTGACGATATGCAACACAATCTAGATAAATTGTCACATTGGGCCCAAATTTGGCAAATGAGTTTCAATGCGGATAAATGTAAAGTACTACATATCGGATACCTAAATGAGAAAGCAAACTATTTGATGAATGGCACTCAGCTTAAGAATGTAAACAGAGAAACAGATCTGGGAGTAACAATATCGAGTAACCTAAAACCGAGTCAACAATGTTCAGAAGTTGTTAAGAAGGCAAACAAAATAATTGGCTTTATAGGCAGGTCATTTGAGCATAAATCCAAAGACGTTATCCTAACCCTTTACAATTCCTTAGTCCGCCCTCTTCTGGAATACTGCGTTCAATGCTGGTGCCCTTATTACCAAAAAGACATAAACAAGCTAGAACGAGTTCAACGTAGAGTTACCAAAATGATACCTAGCCTAAAGAACAAACCATACGAAGAGCGTCTTAGAGAATTATATCTATTTCCTTTAACCCAGCGCGGATTAAGAGGTGACTTAATTCAAGTGTTCAAAATCATCAAAGGCATCGACAATATGAACTGTAGTAAGTACTTCACTATCGACCAATCTAATTACACGCGGGGAAACGGTTGCAAAATTATTGGTAAATCTTTTAACTCGCACGAATCTAAGAATTTCTTCTTCAATCGAGTTGTCAACTTGTGGAATGGGTTTCCCCGAGACGTTATGGACTGCAGCACTGTTGATTCATTTAAACTCCGCCTAGACAAATATCTCGCATCAAACCCGCAACTGACAGCGTTTGTAAATGAATAACTTTATTTTATCCTCCCCTCAGTTACTATCCCATATGTCCCCTACTAACTTCCTAGTCCTGCCACGGACATTAGTCCAGGGCAGTAGTTCCCTTTCCAATGACCCCTTACCCACTCTAAACCACTGTTTGGACACTTGATCCTCAGTGTCTTGGAGGACAAGCAGCCTAGAAGGGTCACTGGACCTGTTGTTGCTTGATTTCCTATGTACTCCTTTGTACCACCATCCACAAGGGGGAAATGGTTGAGACTGGCAAGGTGGATCGTCGCACCCATGCCAGGTTGACCAATCCAGATGCTGTCCTCGACTACAACATCAACATGAGGCTGGTCAACAAGTCCGACATGAAGATTGGCTTCATTGACTGTCTGTGTACCTCATGCAGATGGTAATAATAATAATAATAATAATCTTCTGGTTACTTATATAGCGCCCGTATCTCCTCCTTCGAGGATTCACAAGCGCTTGGCTTTCTTTAAGTCTACCTGAGACCATTACCCATCCCCCTTGCTCATGGGGAGATGGTAACCGCTGGCTATATCCCAGAAAAACTTTTCAATCTGAGCGGGGATTGAACGCGAGACCTCCAAGATGAGAATCAGGCACTCTATCAACTGAGCCAGCCGGACGGCGGTACAAGAAGTTCTTCCTGCATATGGTAGACATGGCTATTCTGAATGCTTATAACATCTATAAGCTTCAGACTTACGCACCCAGAGAGTTCAAAAGCCTGCAGAGGTTCCACAAGCAGGCAATAAAGGATCTCTTGGAGAAATATGCAATGCCACAGAGGGCAGTGCCACACGCTGGGCCCGGCAACACAGACCGCATACACTGTGCATGTTACATGAATATGCACAGGCTCGGTTCACTGCCTATGACACCAGCAGGAAGAAAGCAGCAGAAGCGGTGCCATGTCTGCTATAACACCAAGCTAAGGGCAAGTTCATTTAAGAACACTACCTATGAGTGTGTGGAATGCAGGGTGGCACTCTGTGCTGAAGATTAATTCGCTAATTACCACTGCAAGCAGCAGTACTGAGTGAAAGTATCAAAGACAGTGCCACTATCCTAGCCCTAGAAACAATAATAAATAATATGACCATAATAATATGTGACAACAATAATTTATATATATATATACATATATATATATATATATATAGCCAAAAAGTATAAGTATTACAATATATTGTAATACAAAAGTTTTATTTATTATCAGAAAATGTAAACAATTACAATAAGACCATCATAATAAGTGAAAGTGACACAAAACCCAATATTTTATATGCAATTGATAATAAACACCTGTAATGACGAATAATCAGTGCCTAATATTACAATAACTTAGCTCAATTAGTAATAAAAAGTACGGTATCGAGTGAAAATGAGCAATATCAGTGACAGTGACACCCAAATACACATACTTGTATATGATTGTCCTCAAAATAACTCTAAAAATCTCAACAAACATCCACTTGTCAACATCAATCAATAAAATTGCCTATCGGATGCAAAGACTCTTGTGCGACGAGCGGCTAGGTGCTTGCTAGCCGGGGCCGGGGCGAGGCATCCGTGTTGTCTTTATTAAGTTTCAGCTGAATTAACATAGCACAATAATCGCCGAATCACCCGGTACCAAGGTATACGGGGAAGCTTAGGGGCTCGGGGCTGGAGGATTGAATAGTCTAAAATATATTTATTCCACCATTTGGGCTTATCATTATGGCCTGTACGCTGTATTCCGGTGGAATTCAATTTTTGACTGATTTTTGGCAAGTGTTTACGAATAATTCCCAAGATGTATTTATGTTGTTATTGTTAATTAGAAAGGTCCAGTCAGTTTCTTTAAACATTGCTCTAAGATTACGAAAGTTTGCTTGCTTGAAATTAGGGACTTTCTCGATGCTGCAATTTGGTTCGTTACTATTAAACTTTAAACTGAAAGTCATCATACAATGGTTGCTGTTGCTGAATTAATCACTGACATTCAAATGTTCTATCAATTCTTCTTTTGTTGAAAGTACAAGGTGAAGGACGTTATTTCCACGGGTTGGAGATCTAACAAATTGATATAGCGAACTTTCTTCCAAGTTTGTATACAGGTCTTGTCCAGACTGTGAAGTAATACTATCTCCCCACTTGGTCACAGGTAAATTGAAGTCGCCAAAAATTTTAGTATCTTGCCAGTTACTTAAGTCTGCATTTGCTAATAAATTTCTCGGGCAGTTTCCACTGATTGAGCTGGAGGTCTGTATATTAATGGAAGTATTATTTTTGTACCTTTATTATTATTTATTAGCACAAAGGATGTGTCAGCGTTCATAATTTGAGATTTTGAAAAGAAGGTCGGGTTAAGACTTTCTCTAATAAAAAGTAAACCGCTACCTCCATTTTTATGTATTCGGCTTTTCTCAAACATTACATAACCGGGAAGTGAATACTCTGCTAAAAAGTCTCTGTCTTCTGTATTGAGCCAAGATTCAGTTATGCCAATAACATCGTAATTTTCTGTAAACACTAGTTCCTCTAAATCTGAATATGTATTACGTATACTACGAGCGTTTGCATAGAAACCTTTAAAGTTTTGGATTTAGAATTCACGGAATGCTCTTTAATCAAATTCTTGGTTCTGGTCGGATCTACATTTATGTACCTGTCTGTCCTTGGTCCTCGATCATCGTCCATGGTTGTCCTCGGTCCTCGCTGTCCTCGCTGTCCTCGATCATAGTCCCTGGTGGTCCTCAGTCCTCGCTGTACTCGATCATCGTCTCTGGTGTTCCTTGGACCTACAGTAGCTGTCCTCGATCATCGTTCCTGGTAGTCCTCGGTCATCGATCATCGTCCCTGGTGGTCCACGGTTCTCGATCCTCGTGTTTGTGTGTGTGTGATTATAGCATTACAAAGTAGGTGGTGGGCAAGGCGTTGTTGAAGTTATTATAGTATTGCTGTTATGTATTAAATACTATGTATTAAATAATATTATTATTGCTGTTATTATTATTATATATATATTTTTTTTTTGAGACAATGAACGGAGGAAGGAAAAACAGATAAAACAAAAAGGTCCATGTGCCTAAAGGCACCCTCCATTCATAACATTTTTGTAACAACTGGATTTAAACATTGGTAAATTGTAAGTTTGTGGAAAGCAATTCGAGGGAAGTGAATTCCAAAGAGTAGTAGCTCTGGGGATAAATGAATACTGATAAGCAAAAGTTCTGCATTGTGGAGGAGAAAGTATAAATTCATTGGCGCTCTCAGCTGCCCTAGTTCAACGACGAAAGATGTGGAGAGGCGGCACAATTGAAGCAAGTTCCTCGGAACAATTGCTGGGAAAATATCTGTAGAATAATGCAAGGGATGCAACGTTTCTTCGTATGGATAATGTAGGAAGGCCCTGTGTGATTGCAGGGTTATTGATTAATCTAATAGCTTTATTTTGAATTTTGTCTAACTGCCTCAATGCAACCACTCCACTTCCACTCCACAGAGGTGAACAGTAATCCATCTGAGACCGCACATGACTTTTATATACTACGGCCAACTGCTCGTCAGTGAAGAATTCTCGAACTCTGTACAGGAGTCCCAGTTTTTTAAAGGCATTCTTAGCAATGCTTCTAACATAATGTGTCCAGCTCAAGTTAGTAGTTAATGTTACACCTAGAATGTCAATACTAGGGGAAGTGGGAATATTTACATCATTAACAAATATATGGAAGTCAGTGAGATTCTGTTGGTTAGAAAATTGAATGTATATTCTTGGTTTTCTGTGCATTAAAGGAAACTAGAATCTTTTGTCCCCATTCATTAATTCTAGAAAGGTCCTGGTTCAGAGAAATTGCAGTGTTTATTTTTGAATTTATAAGATCGGGTTGGGTGAAAGAATTGGTAAATGTGAAGGAACTGTGAAGTGTTGAGTCATCTGTGTAGGAATGTATTGGATTATGAGTGGTAGATATGAGATCATTGATATGAATGAGGAACAGAGTTGGGGCCAAAACTGATCCCTGGGGAACACCAGCATTTATTGAGTGAAATTGAGAATAAAGGTCATCTACCATTACATATATTTTTCTGTTATGAAGATAAGAAGAAATTAGTGGAACTAATGATGCAAGGCTGTAGTGTGACATCTTCGACAATAAGGATTGATGCCAGACTCTATCAAATGCCTTCGATATATCCAGTGCCATTGTATGTGTTTCACTATGTTGGTCTGTAGCTTGGTTGATTTGATGCGTAAGAAGGCAAAGAATGTCTACAGTTGATCGACATCGTCTAAAACCATATTGCCTATCACTGATTAATTTATTATTCTCAAGATGCTTAATTATGTGATTATTTAATATAATTTCAAAGATTTTATCAAGAGTGGAAGTTATAGCTATTGGTCTGTTGTTTGATGGATCTGAAGAGGCACCTTTTTTAGGAACTGGATGGATGTTTGCTTCTTTCCAGGGTACTGGGAAGCATGAGGTATGAGTACACAGACGGAAACATTTTGCCAATACAGGAGCGAGCACCAAGGAGCAATTCCTAATTACTATTGGAGGAATTTCATCTGGACCAGGAGCTTATCTACTGAGAGATTCTGCAAAATAGTTTTGACATGTCTGGTGTGGATCTTAAGTGAGGGAATTTCAGGCGAATTAAAATTAAGTACAAGGACATCTTGATTTATTTCATCTAAGGTTGAGTTGGTGGAGAAAATATCCGCAAGAAGGTTAGCTTTACCTCGTGGGTCACTTACAAGATAGCCAGTCGGAGATTTAAATGGTGGAATGGATGAAGCAGTAGTGAAGTTGGATTTGAATGAGTTAAGAGTAGACCAAAATATTTTGTTATCATTTGGATTATTTAGAAGTTCATTTGCCTGCTTGTGGAGAAAGTTTGATTTAGTTAGGTTTAATACAGTTTTGGCATGATTTCTGATGTTTCTAAAGTAATTAAAGGCTTCATGTGTTTTTGATCTTGTGTATGCATTGTAGGCTATTACTTTTTGTTCAGTTACTCTAGCACAATTATGGTCAAACTATTTTGGTGAATTAGATCGTTTACTGTAATTTTGATGAGGAATAAAAGTTTCCATTCCAATTTTTACAAAATCTTGTATGTGGCTCAAGGTGGAGTGTGCATCATTAGAAAAGAAAGAGGTTCAGGGAATATCAATAAAGAAACCTTGAAGACCCTCCCAGTCTGCCCTATCGTAATGCCATTTAGTCACCAAAACAGGTTCAGAGTGGGAAGGTGTGGTAGGTGATAGACAGGTGGCCTGTATCAGACAGTGATCAGAAGATCCAAGCGGGGACCTCACTGTAACATCATAATTTTCTGAATTGGTTGTTAAAAATAAGTCCAGTAGGTGGGAATTATGATTAGGATTATCTGGTACACGGGTGGGTTGGTTGACTAGTTGAGTGAGATTAAATGAGTCTGCAAATTGAGCTGGAGGTCTGTATATTAGCGCAAGTATTATTTGTGTACCATTATTATTCTTTATTAGCACAAAAGATGTGTCGACGTTCACAATTTGAGGTTTTGACAAGAGGGTAGGGTTTAGACTTCCTTTGATATAAAGTAAAACGCCACCTCCATTTCGATTTATTCGGCTTTTCTCAAGCATTACATAACCGGGAAGTGAATACTCTGCTAAAAAGTATCTATCTTCTGTATTGAGCCAAGATTCTGTTATGCCAATCACATCATAATTTTCTGTAAACACTAGCTCCTCTAAATCTGAAAATTTATTGCGTATGCTACGAGCGGTTGCATAGAAAACCTTTAAATTTGTTATTTTAGAACTCACGGAACGCTCTTTAATAATATTTTTGGTTCTTGTCGGATCTACATTTATGTTCATGGCTGTCCTCGGTCCTCGCTGTCTTCGGTCCTTATCGCTGGTGGTCCTCGGTTGCTTCTGTTTTTTGCTTGGCGTTGGATGATTTACGTCGCTGCTGCTTCTTCTCGAATGGCGTTTTTTGATCCATGGCTGCGGACTGCTTCGTGTAGGAGACGACCCATGCGTGCTGAACCCACAGGGTTTAGAAGAGTGCCATCCTTGTGGAACAGAGTAGGATGGTTATAGAAGTTGTCCCAGAGGTTAATGAATTCAACTTCTTCCCTCAGACACAAATATTTTAGTCGGCTATTTGTGCTGAAAGCCTTGTCGTACAATTTTGTCAGGTGCGTCTATCTTGGGGAGAATGCCTGAGATGATGATATTCCTTGACTAGTTTTTGTAGTGCTGGATCATCTTGCGAAATTTCCCTATCAACTCTTCGGATCTGGTGCGCATGACGTCATTTGAACCAGCATGGATGACAAAAAGGGTATTTTCATTTGCATCCTTTGTGGAATCTTCGAAGGCTTCCACAATGTCGTCCAGTCCAGCTCCTGGGATGCAAAATCTTTTTTGTCGATTTGGGACTCTGTCGCAGAACTCTTCGACCTGTCCTCGTAGGATGGAACCCCCAACGAGCCTGGTCTCTCTGGTTCGTCTTCCATCTCTACCAATATCTCAAATCTGTTTGACATTGTGACTGGTAGATGAGACATTTTCTGCGTTGGCCGTGCACCGTTCTTCACTGGTGTAAATCCGGAAACTTGTGGTGGCGGGACTCTGCGTACAGGTCGGGGAGAGGAGTGGTTAGAACGGGGGCGAGGGGTTGGTACTGTTCGTGCTAGCAGGCTTCATGCACGAGGAGTGGGGGAGAGACTAAGGTGAACAGGGCGGCTGTCCTGGTTTGATGTCGGCTCCGGTTCGTCAGAAAATGCTGCAGTGGCTACTGCAGGTGTTGGATTGTTGGCAGATGACGTTGGGGCGGTGGTGGATGTTGGAGTTGAAACAATTGGAGTTAGTGATACTCCAACGTTGAGTGTTACAAACTCTTGGAGTGATTCCAGCTTCCTGGTGAGGGCGTTGATCTTGTGGGCTTCTCCAATTTTGTTGTCAAATCCTCTCGTTGCTGGCAGAGTCGGCAGACTTGTGGATCGGCAGGAGCACACATGGAAGCCCCAAACCTACCGGCGCAGTTCGTACAGGCACGAGGCATGGTGACGATCACTTTCTTCAGATCACTTCACTCACTTAAAAACACTTAACTCACTTTAAAAACACTAAACTCACTTGAAAAACACTTATCTCACTTTAAAAACACTTCACTCCCTTCAGGTCGCTTCACTTACTTAAATAAGCCTAACCGAAAACAAAAATGTTGAAATACGCACAAATAGGTTATCAGCGGTGATAGCCTAACCAAAAATTAAAACAAAACTAAATTAAATTTGAATACGCAGTGATAGCCGATCCGAAAATATTTTTATTTTTATTTAAACAGAAATAGGCCACAGGGGGTTATAGCCTATCCTAACCGAAAACAAAAATTATGAAATACCGGTACGCAGAAATAGGCCACCAGCGGTGAGAGCGCCTAACTGAAAATTTAAAAATTGAAGTACGCAGAAATAGGCCACCAGGGATGATAGCCTAGACTAACCGAAAACAAAAATAACCGAAAACAAAAATTATGAAATACCAGTACGCAGAAATAGGCCACCAGCGGTGATAGCCTAACTGAAAATTTAAAAATTGAAGTACGCAGAAATAGGCCACCAGGGATGATAGCCTAGACTAACCGAAAACAAAAATAACCAAAAACAAAAAGTATGAAATATGCAGAAGTAGGCTACCAGGGGTGATAACCTACCTAAAAAAGCAAAACAAATATATATATATATATATATATAATAGAATATGTAACTAAATATACAATTCGCCAAATAGAGATTATATAAGAATAAAGTGTAACTGCACACAAGGGGTTAATATACTGTATCAACAGATGGCGCTGGTGTCACTGTAGGCTAGTCAAGCAGGATTATATTTAGATAAACAAAGTATCAGTCGAAGGTTACTACAAGATCATGCAAGCAACAACTAAAATTACAGATATATATAGCTAGAGTAGGATACTGAATACGATAACTACTAGAGTTAATAAGAAAATACAAAGCTAGGTCAATTAGAGGTGCGTGTGCGTCGTCTGCTACAAGCTGGGATAACAAATTTAAACAACAATGTTTATCAGTCAGAAAAGCAATAAAATAATATGCACGGCAACTACAGAACTATGTTGAGGTTAAACAAGCACTTCACTACTGTTCATGCAATGAATAAAGGGAATAGGGATATGAAATACTCAAATTAGGATCGAGTTTTCTCAGCGGCGATACGAAGCTGTTGGCGGCGCTAAATCCGTCGGGAGAGTGAGGGAAAGGAGGGTGTTGGGGGTGCTTTATATGCTTGATGGAGGTCTAGGGATGAAATAGAAAACAAACAAAAAACGAGGAGAGAGGGAGAGAAGAGAAAACAAAAAAAAGGCGAGGTGGGCTCAATTTTTAAGCCGTAACAACGCAAACATTGAGCCCACCTCGCTGTTTTTTGTTTCTTTCTCTCCCTCTCTCCTCGTTTTTTGTTTTTTTCTATTTCTCTCCCTCTCTCTTTGCCTATTATCCATTCGGCCCGTTCACTGTTTTAAGACGTTTACCCACATCCAGGTTTCAATACGCCGAACCATCGTTTGAATCGCCGAAGACGTCGCAGAACATACGGCGAGTTTTCTTTCATCCTCGCATGATTTCGTAAGATATTTTTGAAAATGTGACATGCCTCGCATAGGTCATCGGCGAAACATCGCTCACTTCACCGATAACGTCGCAGAAGATCGGCGATTGCGTCGCCGACATCGGCGACATCTTCGCTGAGTATAATTTGTCATCCGTTTGAAACGGTCAAAATCGTAAACGTCGCACGTATTCTTGCGAATTTGACATAACTAACTCATCGGCGACGAAAATCGTGAGTTGTCGCACCAGTGGGAAAGGGGCATATAGCTGCTATGGTGTGGACCTGAGGGTGGCTGTTTGACCTCATCATTACAATAGATATATAAATAGATAGATGGAACATAATAGAAGGTACTGAATAAGGGTACTAACTAGAGGAGACATGTCTGTACGTTCATTGGTGTCTATTGCTCATAAACACTGTAGAAGTCCCCCAGCCATGTTATGGTGCTCATATACGAGGAGGCTCCTCAGCTCACATATAAGGAGGCTCATCAGCTCACATATATGAGGAAGCTCCTCAACTCACATATAAGGAGGCTCAACAGCTCACATATAAGGAGGCTCCTCAGCTCACATATAAGGAGGTTCCTCAGCTCACATATAAGGAGGCTCCTCAGTTCACATATAAGGAGGCTCCTCAACTCACATATAAAGAGGCTCCTCAGCTCACATATAAGGAGGTTCCTCAGCTCACATATAAGGAGGTTCCTCAGCTCACCTATAAGGAGGCTCCTCAGCTCACATATAAGGAGGTTCCTCAGCTCACATATAAGGAGGCTCCTCAGCTCACATATGAGGAGCCTCATGAGCTCACATATGAGGAGGCTCCTCAGCAAAATATATGTGATCATTGTATTATCGCACACACACCAAAAACATAAGGGATAACAGGTAAAATCGGAAGATGGATATACAACTTTCTTGTGAACTGGAAACAATCAATAGCAGTAAATCAAGTAACATCTGAGCCTTCAGATGTCAAAAGTTCTGTTCCCCAAGGAACAGTACTAGCGCCCCTTCGCTTCCTCATTCTAATAAGTGACATAGATGCCAACACAAGACACAGTACAGTGTCCTCCTTTGCTGATGACATGAAACTGAGTATGATAGTAAAGACACAGGAAGACACGGACCGGCTGCAGGAGGACATAAATAAGGGGTTCCAGTGGACCAGGGAAAATAACATGCAGTTTAATGAAGACCAATTCCAATTAATACAATACGGAGATGATAATTTCATTAAAGAAAACACAAGTTACATAACAGAATCCAACCACATAATAGAACGTAAAGACAATGTGAAAGACCTTTGGGTGGTAATGTATGAAAATATGGGATTCAAAGACCATAACCAGGTCAAAGTTGCAGCTGCGAAACGGCTGACAGGTTGGATTCTACGTACATTTGAAACTCTAGGAGAATTGCCTATGATAACGCTCTTCAAATCCCTGGTGCTACCGCGGCTACAATACTGTAACGTATTAAAATCCCCATACAAAGCAGGTGAAATTAATGACTTAGAAAATTATACAAAGGAACTTCACCTCACATTTAAACTCAGTAAAACAGTTACAATATTGGGAGCGTTTAATATCACTAAAGCTGTATTCGTTGGAGCGTAGAAGGGAATGTTTCTTAATAATATATACGTGGAAAATCGCAGAGGGTTTTGTACCGAATCTACATACCCCAATAGCAATGAAGTTCAGTGATAGGAGAGGCTGGGAATGCGATATCCCCAAGATGAAAAATCGGGGTGCTATGGGCTCTCTGTGTTATCACATAGAGACCCACGTCTCATCAACAAACTCCTGCGGCAAGTGAGAGACATGAGAAGCGTCTCGTTAGACAGCTTCAAGAGAGTCCTCAATGTAGAACCAAAAGTGCCAGACGAGCCAATATTCACAAGGGAGCGCTCCACCCCTTCGAACAGTCTGCTGCACCAATTTTCAAACAACAATGAAGGGTGGTGAGCTCCTCGGTGCCACTAGCAGAATGGCGAACTCGACATAGGTAGGTAGCTCACATATGAGGAGGCTCCTCAGCTCACATATAAGGAGGCTCCTCAGCTTACATATAAGGAGGCTCCTCAGCTCACATATGAGGAGGCTCCTCAGGTCACATATACAGAGGCTCCTCAGCTTACATGTAAGGAGGCTCCTCAGCTCACATACGAGGAGGCTCCTCAGCTCACATATACAGAGGCTCCTCAGCTTACATATAAGGAGGCTCCTCAGCTCACATATAAGGAGGCTCCTCAGCTCATATATAAGGAGGTTCCTCAGCTCACATATAAAGAGGCTCCTCAGCTCACATATGAGGAAGCTCCTCAGCTCTTTCTTGTATATAAACTTATAATGGTCCTTCATGTGGAAGGTAAAGTAAAGAGGGGTAGGAGATAATCTGTGAATGGACCGTTCAAATATATAACTATAACCTAGGAATACTGAGATATAATATCAAGATAGATGGAATCTGTCAGGAATGGAGTGGGCAAGAGACAGAACAACTATATCACCCAGATGGAGGGAAGGTTGAAGTTGGTTGTGATGTATAGGGATAAAGTTAAATTGGATGAAAGGGAAGGATGAGGTTGGTGAGGAATGGTGATGTGTAGCATGCCATTCAAACCGTTCAGTCCGATAACCTGTCTGTAAAGTTGAAGATCTAGGAAAGTGATCAGGATTGTTGAATGTTGTTGGGGACACACTTTTGATAGTGTAATAAATTGTTCCAATATACAGTTGATTTTTGGCATCGTATAGTATATCATAGTGTTGGTAATTCTGTTGACAGATAGTAAGTCCAAGAAATATATACCTTTAATAAGACAATAAGCCTTTGTGACTGGCTAATGCTACATATACCCGATAGTAGATTTTACGTCAAATTACCAGCAATTAGTTGAGGGAATTGTGTTTGCAACATAGTAAAGATTGACAGTATCTGGTTTTCACGAACAGTACAGACATTCTGTGTACAAGTAGAGTTATCATTAATACTTTGGAACAATTAAGATTTTGAAACACCTAAACAGTGTTGTGAAGATTTTGAATAAATACAGATAGTTCTCGCTTGCATTTTAACCCTCTCACGTTCTTGACGCAATTTTGAGCCTATTACGGATACTTTAAAGCCTTTGTTACCATCAGGGGTATTTAGAAACCTTTAGTTAGTTACTTCAACCTCTGCAGTTGTCTTTGACTTAGCTGTGGGCAGAAAACTAATTTTAGAGAGTGAATTATAAGAGTGAGAGAACTCTATTTAATATTGCTAATCTGGCAACCTCTGCGTCATATGGTCGTGAGAGGGTTAAGACAATTTTAACGTGCTCAGGTAATACTAAAGACAATTCTACTTACATACTGTATATACAAAATATATAAACAGCATAACCATACAGACAAAAGCAAGGAGGGTGACCTAAGGCGTGACCTCACCAGTCCATATATACCCACCACCTCCATGTACTGCCTACACCAGGCACACAATAAATCCCCAAGAACCACTCCACCACCATATTAACCTATCATCTACTGTATATATACCCACCACCACCACCATGTACTGCCTACACCAGGCACACAACAAATATCCCGAACCACTCCACCACCACATTAACCTACCATCTATATATACCCATATATATATGGGGAGGTGTGGTGGAGTGGTCTTGCCACTGGCCTGGTAATCCAAAGATCCCGGGTTCAAATCCCGATGTATCAATGGGAAGATATTATTGGGATGGAATTTGTGCTGTACCTAGTAGCAGTGCATTACCACAAGCCCACCGAAACGTCAATAAAATACCCTCATTGTTTCCTGATTAAATAGCACTGTATGAATACTCCCATATTCAAAATATGCTATAGGGCTGCAATGCCTGGTGAGTTATCTGCTCAACAGGTGGCGTTGTGTAAGTGTGAGAGTCCAAGTGTAGGGGGTGAGACAGTGAAGCACAGGAACGAGATGGCTTCAGAGATGGGGTCGTTTCGGGCCATGAGTGAGCACTGTGCCTCGTGTGAAGGCAAGATGGCAGGTGCTCGTTGTACTCTACGTGCTTCACATATCTCACTCCCTAGACTGGAACAAGACCTCACAGGCTTCACTGTTCATTGTAAAGTGGTGAATGTTAAGGCTCTCAGCCTATGCCCGAGAGGAAGTAAGTTGGAATATAGAAAAAAAAAAAAAAAAAAAAAAAAAAAAAAAAAAAAAACATGTACTGCCTACACCAGGCACACAACAAATCTCCCGAACCACCATATTAACCTACCATCTATATGCAGACCAGCTGATCCAGAGCACCTTCTTACCTCAGGAGGAGGAGGTCCCTCTGGTACAGCCGAGGTCACGCGAATATTTCAGAGGCAAATTTGTAACGGATTCTGGAGTCTGCCACAGGAATCGGATATTGTTTAGGACATTTTGTATTACAATTCCAGTATAATAAAGGTGAAACTGGCAGGTATTACCCTCAGTACCCAAACATTTTAACCTTTAAACGACGAAGCTATGGTATTTGAAAGTGCCCGCTAGGTGAACGTAATGAGGCTCATTCCCGACCAAAATCGTCATTATCCGATGAATATCGTTATTATTTATTCATATGCGCCTATTTTACGTTTAATATGAAGATATTAACATGTAACAGCAATAAAACAAGTGGGAATAGTATTTGGGGGTGAAAAAGACGAAGAATTGCTGACCGGTTCATTCATGAGAGGAGAGACGGCGCGGCGCACACCCTCCCCCTTTCACTTATCGATCGACACAGACGTTTTGCAAGTGAAGTCTCTCTCTTGCTACGTTCTCTATATGCCTCCCCTTCGACCTTGAAACCGAGTGCGGGATATTGGCGCAGAAATTAAACTGATAAACAAGGGAAACAAGGTTTTTCCTTGATGGTAATGTGCTTCTTCGATGATTCATAAACTATATTTAGTTGTTGTTGTTCCCCAGGCTGCCTGGCCGAACAGCCCCAAGGTCCCGAGCAAGGCCAAGGCCATAGAGCGCCCCCACAAAACCCTCCCTGCTTACCACTAACAAAACCCAGGTGACCGAAGCCACTCTAAGGCAGGGAGCTGAGGAGGGCGCGTAAACGCCCGAGAAGCCACAGCCCCACCCAAGGCCCTGTGCCCCTCAGTAATTATGAAGGGAAAGTTGAGGGGCAAGGGAAAAATGTGACGCTTTGGCTCCCAATCTGCCAACTTTTAGGTTGGCAGTAGGGAGGTCGATCCACGGAAAAGACGCCGTCACTTGAGATCTAGAAGATATATAAGTAAAAGGAACAGTCAGAGTAAGCTATGGGTATGGCAGAGAACGCTCAACTCTCATTCTGATAGACCAGCCCATCACCAGACTATATTTAGTTATGTAGAACAGATTAACCAGACAACTGAGCTCCATACGGAACTCCCATAGGTCTGGCCCGTAAACTATATTAACCCGGGAGCTGCGGGGAGACTCTTAAGAGTTCCCCCGGCGCACTGCGGGGAGACTCTTAAGAGTCAGAGAAAAAAAAAATCAACTTTTGACATCGAAAAAAAAATATTTTTTTTTTTTTTTGGCCCCTGGGCCATGCACCTATTTTCCCTGTTATTCCCTTATTCTGAGGTATATTTTCGTGCTAACATTAGAAATCCGATTGGAGGGTGTGGTCATCACTGATAGCAACAAGAGAGAGAGAGAGAGTATCGATCGACTGTGTCTCAGTGGCCTACATTATACAACTCGCGGGCTATATCTCCGATTTTGACCATCCAAACGCTGTTTTCACTCGTTTTATTGTTGTTTCAGGTTAATACCTTTATAATCAACCCATAATAGGCGCATATGGATAAGTATTAATGCTATTAATGGCACAATGAATATTTTAGTGACGGAAACACCTCAAATACGTCAGCACAGGGGGACGTTTCCAATTACCCACATGCGCACTTCAGAGGTTAATAGATAGATAAATGGTAAGGTGTATTGACTGATAAATACATAAATATCAGGTTACCTAATGTTTACCCTCAATATATATCGTAAATTTACTAAAATTCTTAAACGTGTCTTGTAAATACTGTCGTAGTTAAAGCTTAGTATTAGTCCATGCCTAACAAGCACTTATTTGTCACACACCTGTCCAGACGGACACACAAACATTGACACGAACATACGAATTACGGGTATTAAACATTTAAAACTGTTCATTTGATTATGATTAAGATTATAATTGTATCTCTCTCTCTCTCTCTCTTTCTGAAGTAAGTAAAACACCATTAAGGTGAAACCCCCTGGACGTACGACAGTCGTAATATACAAACTGGTAATGCCTGCTGGACGGCTTATACAACACAATTTACGGCACTTTAAATATGTATTGAATCAATCTTATGCTGTGGTGTGTAACACTAAAGTCTGCATAGTTATCGGTATTATATTACATTGCACTTACCGTTTCCATTCCTTACTCTGGGACATTATGTTATTATAATGGCTTTAGGAGTGTTAATCAGACTGCTTGTTAGAACCATTACGTAGAAGATAATTATATGCACGCGTTTTATTTGTGTTATATATAAATATTTCCGTGGTATGCTTGAATGTATATACAGCATACCAATATTTCCTCTGAATCTATAAGTAATTGAAAATATCAGTTCATTTAACATTCAGTAAAAACAACCGAATGGTCCATAGTATTACGGACACAACTTTATATATATATATATATATATATATATATATATGTATATAAAACACTAAGAGGTAGGAGTTTATATGATTAAACCACATATATCCAGGTATGTATACTGTATAGTAGTATACTATATTTTAATACTTATGATGTCTATATATGTTACATTACCCGCAATTGGGGGGCTTCAACTGAGCTTCGTTCTGGTCTCCTTAACAATTTATATTGCCAATTATAGCCTGTGGTGCATAACTCTTTTATCTGCAGGTGTTCATTGTGTTATACTTTTATGTTTTGTTTTATTGTATTTACTGTATAATTATTATCGTTTTACTCAATTACTCGAAGTATTGTTATACCTAATAATCCTTTGTGTCTCGTACCAATATTCTGAGTTGTGGTAGAGTCATTCATTTTCCATTATTCAGTATACCTTATTATTTATCCTTAGTTACTGTATATATTGTTATTACCCTTTACTTCCTATACGTTGTTTCCTTCAACTCGTGTTTTTCTCTCTCCCGGGATAAATGCCAGATCACAGAAAGACAAAACGTTGGATTTATTGCTACACGTGAAATGGAGAGAGAGAGAGAGAGAGAGAGAGAGACCATAAACAAGAGGCAAGAATAAAAAATGAAAATATGAGAACAAAAAACTTACTGGTGAATCAAGGGGAAAAAAATACATTAACGATTAAACGAATGCGAAAATATAGGAATGTAAGTGATGAAGATACAAACAAATATATGAAGAGAGTTAAGAGGAAAATGAAGAGAAAAACAGAAATGGGAAACTATAGTTTGACGAAAACATATTATTGTAGATTTCTATTCCACATCACGTCTCTCTCCCTAGACTTGAACGAGACCTCACGGGTTTCACCTTTGTATGCACAGCGGTTGAATGTACAGGTTCTCAGCTTATGCCCGAGAAGGAGTAAGTTAGAATATATACAAAATATAATAATAATAATAAATCACACACACACGTATACACACACACACGCAAATAATTCCAACACCAGGCCAGTATTGTATCGCTGTACATATTAAGTGGTTGTATATTATACGGTCCCTCCCAACCCTACCTGGCCATTTGGTTACTACCTGAAATATGGGTTACCTGATAGGATGGCTGTAATATAATAAATATACAAATACACAAAACAACGGAGCTAGTATTACATATTGTACTGGGGATTGATTGATTTGTGAGTGGAAAGAGAGAGAGAGAGAGAGAGAGAGCGAAAAAGCTAGATGCAATATATAATTTAACCCTTGTCTAGCGGGGGGCTTTGGGCTTATTTGGGAATATTCAGGCCCTCCTGAATGATCAATCAAGTATCTGCATGAAAAAAAATGTATTCACCAAAAAACTAGGCACTAAAAGCTTCAAATTGAGACCAGAACGAGCTACGTAGCACTCGTCGTTCTCACGCAGTGGTACCACTAACATGGGAGTTTAGCGTATAGCGGCATATTTTTTCCAGCTACGCTCACTACACTGCCGGCCTCTCGAGAACAGAGGGAGCGTGAGTCAGTTGGCGGTGGTACGCCCTGGGTGTCGGACGTGTGGCCTGCTGCGCTCCCGGCCATTTGCACTCGATTTTAACCCTTTAAATGCCTTAATAATGCTCCTAACTTGCTGCAAATTGGAGCCCGACTTAAGGCGGGCCCCGTCAGTTAAGGGTTAATCTATATGTATATTAGATGTAAAACTTGAAATATAACCTATAAGATGACGATGTTAGGAGTTCAGTGGCCTTCCAACTTACATACAAAGTGGAAATATGTCATTGAAAGTATACATTCATCTAAATTGGCAAAAGTAAAATACGAAAACACTAATGACAATATATTCAAACTTAACCCTTATTTAGCGGGGTCGGACTTAAGTCCGATACGAGAAAATTGGACTAAATGGCGGGGTCGGACTTAAGTCCGTGGGCGTATTCCCGCCCTAATTTTGGTGGAAAGCGAAACTTGGTGGTCAGGCGGTGTACTACAAGGGCCCACCCACACATCCCCACTGCGTGACCGTGACTAAGTGACCCTCAAGCAGCCATAATGGAAGGTCAAGATTTGCCCGTGTTCGATTCGGTGGCCGCCAATCCCTAGTGCGTCGCGCCACCCTACTAACCACGCCCGGCTCACCACCCAGAAACTAGATATCATGCTGAACTCTTCAGAACTTTCTAATAAGCTGTTGGATGAAACCGTCGAAGGTCTGGGTGAGAGTTTTGGTAGTGTGGATGACTCGGAAGACGAAAATAACCCGATCATAGGCTTTCACCCCAAGCATAATTTGCGTGGGGTGGATGTTGTGGTTGATATTGGACAGACCCTTGAGCAAATTGGAGACGTTCCTGACGAAGAACATACTGGTGTGGGTGTTGGTAAGTACAATTTATATTTTATAATTGCTTGAAAATGTGATTGCAAGCATTTTATCACCTTACGAGCGGCTGGTGGAGTATATTTCACTGTGCCGCCCAGCGGGTTTTTTTTTTACCCTAAATGGGGTTGTTCCGTGCTCTTTTTCATGCATAAACAAGACCCAGAGCGTAATACAAGTATGTATCCTGAAAGTGCGTAAATTGAGCTTTCCAATGACACCCGAACCATCCTTTTACGATCACTGGTTGTCTTTCAACGATCGTAAAACACTAGTGCAAATACCCTAAAATACGGTAATTTCCTTATAGAATTCCCTGTGTGGCGAGCGGTCTTGAGGTAATTTATGCTCCTAATCACCGCTCCGCTCTCTCTCGGAGCACATTACGTCCTCAAAATTGCACTCAACAAGAAATTTCCTTTGCATTTATAGCGTATTATTTGCAGGCGTTCGGTAAATTTCTTACGGTAATACAAACAACCAAAGATTGAATATTTGTGCTTGGCATTATATGATTGTGGAGAACAGATGTAGGCCTACCGTATATATTATGTTTTCATATATTATATGATACATGTGTAACATTTTTATATTATCACTACTCTCTCTCTCTCTCTCTCTGTCTCACTCTCTTTGTTTGTACTCCTTTGTACTCTCTTTGTCTGATGTAGGCCAGGGCACGCCCCTAACTCTCTTCCCTCCCAGGGGAAATCACACCTAGCAGATGTTTTTGACCTCCCCTCTCTCTCTGTCTGTCTTCCTCTCTGGGTCTACCTATACTGCATGTGACATTGAAATTGCTTGAGAGTTTGATTGCAAGCATTTTATAGCGTATTATTTGCAGGCGTTCGGTAAATTTCTCACGATAACCAGGGTGTATGGTACATTTCTCACGATAATACAAGCAACAACGAAGCTTGGCGAAGATTATGGTCTACAATATACCTTTTTATAATTGCATGTGACCTTGTAATTGCTTGAAAGTTTGATTGCAAGCATTTTATAGCGTATTATTTTTAGGCGTTCAATAAATTTGATAAATATATCAAAATAAGTCCTGTGGGACTATGAAATAGCTATTATTGGACAAGGAAAATATTTTGTTCATCCCTCCACTGGAACATCAACAACAATGTCAACAACGTATCGCCGTCGGCAATCGTAAGATTCAGAGTCGTAAAGATTCCAGGACGAGCTCAATAGAAAATGAATGAATGAAATGAATGAGTGTGCAGTACTGCCAATACGTATAGCGACTTCCGCTAGATCTAGAGACCTTTACTTCGATCTAGCAGCAATGACTTACACTAGCGGTTTTGTTTTGAAATTTCAGAACCATTTCGAAGTGATATTATATGGATTTTGCCAATTCATATTTCTAGTGGTATTTATCATGTCTTACATCTAACAATATATGCTAGCGGATTTAATTTCAATTGGTAACCCTCCCGCTCTAGTCGGCTCCAAGAAAATCGATAATGGTGGCACTTTAGTAAACAGGTGATAAACAAAACCGCATGCGGATCGGTTTGGTGTATCGGTATTATGGTAAGTTGGCTACCTACTATTGTTTTACGACATAGTAAGTAATGATAAGTAAATTATTATATATTATATATAAAACAAAAACAAAATTCCTGCAAAGCAAGCGAAACAGAGAGAGAGAGAGAGAATGCAGAAACTGAACTGAAGAAAGAGTGAAAAAGATATAATAATACAGAAATATTACAAGCAAATAAATGAAATAGAGGGATTAGTTAGAGAAAATAATAATGAGAAATACATAATACGGATGAGGAAGAGGGAAAGCGAGCGAGCCAGAGAGAGAGAGAGAGAGAGAGAGAGAGAGAGACAGGAAGAGTGAGAGAGATTAGAGAAAATAGAGAGATTGCAAGCATTTTATAGCGTATTATTTGCAGGCGTTCAGTAAATTTCTTACGGTAATACAAACAATGAAAGATTGAATACTTGTGCTTGGCATTATATGATTGTGGGGAACAGATGTAGGCCTACCGTAAATATTATTTTTTCATATATATATGATACATAATATTATGTAACATTGTTATATTATCACGACACTCTCTCTCTCTCTTGTCTCTTCCTCTCTGGGTCGGTTACCTATAGCCTACATTTATAATTGCATGTGACCTTGAAATTGCTTGAGAGTTTGATTGCAAGCATTTTATAGCGTATAATTTGCAGGCGTTCAGTAAATTTCTTACGGTAATACAAACAACCAAACAACGAAAGATTGAATATTTGTGCTGCACATCCCTCATACGAAATACCATTCCCACCGTATAGAGAGAATACAGAAACTGAACTGAAGACAGAGTGAAAAAGATATAATAATACAGAAATATTACAAGCAAATAAATTAAATAGAGGGATTAGTTATGAAAATAATAATGAGAAATACATATACGGATGAGGAAGAGGGAAAGGGAGCACAAGAGAGGGAAAACGAGCGAGCCAGAGAGACAGACAGACAGGAGGAGTGAGAGAGATTAGAGAAAATAATAATGAGAATTACATATACGGATGAGGAAGAGAGAGAGAGAGAGACAGAGCGCGCGAGAGAGGGAAAGCGAGCAGAGAGAGAGAGAGAGAGAGAGAGAGAGAGAGAGAGAGAGAGAGAGAGAGAGAATACAGAAATAAGGAGAAATAAGAGAAAAATAAGACCGATTACCGAAGGAATACTAGACGCGCTAGAGGCCGAAGTCAGGCCAAAGCGAACGCAACCTAACGCACCTGGGAAATAGACCAAAAAGTACCTCCTCTTCCTCACCTCTTCCCACCCTCCACACTCATTCATAACATCCATTCATAGACTTATATGGGTAGAAGAAGAGTTGCTCTTTCCAAAAATGATCGTTTCGTTCGCATTGGAGCCATAGTAACGGCGCTAGGGCGAGTGAAATTGAGCGAATATTTCGGGATTATGCCCGCTGAGCGGTACAGTGTAAAATACCTAACCACCCGCTAAATAAGGGTTAATAAGGTCGCATCTTCATCCTAGTATGTTGGACTGAGTTATTGATTATAATGTTAGGTTACGCTAGGTTCACTTAATAGCAGTATTGTATTTGTATGAATGGTCTCTTGTCGGATGCATATCATAAACTCGCGATTCAACCATCTCCTATTTTTTCTATCTCTCTCTCTCCCTCCTTCCTTCCTACCCTCTCTCGTTCTCTCTCCATCTTGCCCCCCCCACCCACCCACCCTTCTCTCACTCTCAGCGTTTGATCTCTCATATATTCCTCTGTAAGTATCCCAACATTGAACCATTGCAGTAGTAAAATATCGTGGTCAGTAAGGGTCCAGTGATATTCCAGATTAGATTTGTGACTTCGAGTTGGATGCATTTTACACCTTCTGGATAAGATAACACATTTCTTGATTATGTATATATGTATGTATATACTCAGGCACATACCCCCAAGCTGGGGGTGGCTGACTCTAGACAGAGCCCGAACAGGGACAAAACAAATTAACATATATAACAAAACGAATAAATAAATAAATCACACGCATCTAGGTCGCCCAGGAGAAGACTCAGAGACTCAGGCCCATTTGGGGTCTTCCAGCAAAAGATTTACAGGTACCAAACCTCCCGGAGAGTTTCCAGTAAGCAGACTTGCGGCGAAGCCCTACCACCGCAATGCCCGCCCACCATACATCTAATCCAGGCATGACCCTTTATATATACCGGCTCCCCGGGCCAGGCACCAGACGGACTATTATCCTCTCCCAAACGACCGCATTATCACTCATCTATTCACAAGCATTCTCCATTCTTCATTATAATCTGGCAACAAAATAAACGATTATATGCAGTTTTGAAACGATCTCTAGGAATCAAAGGGGTACAAACGCAACCCTTTGACTTCCAATTTGTTTTCCAAAACTGAATAAAATCGTCTAATGATAGCCGAAAAAGGAAGAAGCGCATCCTGGCATACTGAAAGGGTTAAAAGTTTTAACCCCTCTTTGGCGGAACCGGACTTAAGTCAGTCTAGAGAAGAAAGGACTATGTGGCGGGGACCGACTTAAGGCGGTGTGCAATTTTGAGCAATAATTGGCTCTGAGAGAGAGACGAGCGGTGGGAGGATCGTAGGTCGGCTCTGATCGTTCGGCACGGGTCCCCGCGCGGCAACTGCCGTCCCCTCCACACACATCCACACTCACTACCTCACTACACAGGGAATTATGTAAGGAAATTACCGTATTTTAGGGATTTTTCCTTCGTCTTGCACGATCGTTGCAAGAGAACGCGTGGTCGTAGAAGGATGGTTCTGGTGTCATTGGATAGTTCAATTATCGCCCTTTCAGGGATACATCATTGTATTACACTCTGGCTCTTGTTTATGAATGAAAAAGAGCACGGAATCAAGGTCGTTTAGGGTAAAACTACCCGCTTGGCGGGTAGTAGAAGTTACTGACGGGCCCGCTCGTAAGGCGTTAAAGTTGAGATAGGACAATACCGAGCTGCTTGGAATATAAAGAAGTAAAATGTGTAACCAGAACACTAAGCTAAATAATAATGAACTGTTGAAGGAAGCTGTTACACTATAGGGGGAGACTTGGCTAAATATACAGTTTTGGTCTGTAATATTACAACACCACCTGATGATAACAACAAGTCGGTGATCATTAACCCGTTGAGCCCCGGCTAGTTATAATATTTTGTTCACCCCAGTCCCAAGCCATTTTCACTTCTTTTTTTTTTTGCTAAAATGGAAGACAAGGATGAGAAATGAAAAAAAAAAAAAAAAAAAAATCACCTCGGATATTTTTTTTTGGGGGGGGGGCCCGGTGGGGATTTGGGGGGGGAGCCTCAAACAAATATGTTGAGCCAAAATGGAAGAGAATGGTGAGAAATGAAGAAAAAAATAAAAAAAAACTCACCTCGGTCATTTGGGGGGCGGGGGGGGGGGGGTCGAAAGTTCGTCTCCCCCGTATGACCACGGTCCCGGGAGCACTAGGGTGAAAACTGAGTATGGCATACATCCTAAGGAGTGTCTCGCATAAATCTCAAGCCTCTAGCTCCCATACGACCGGAGTAATGAAGGTTCAAAGTGGCGGTGAACTAAGGGTGTAAAGTATCCCCACTAAGCCCACCACCACCAGCCGCGCGGCTGTCTTGGCCCGCTCACACCTACCGGCCCGGCTCCCCCACACACACACACACACACACACACACACTACGGTACCTCCCCCTCCTATTCTCCCGCCATTTCCTACCTTATGAGCCACGTAAGTGATTTTTATATGTCGGACGCACGTGATGCGTCGCTGGGAGTTGGTGATCAAACACTGCCGACGCATCACGTGCGACGCTGGGTCTCGCTGGGTTAACTATAGTCCATTCATTATCAGTAGGCCAGAAATGGTAACTCCAAACCTCTGTAACTCATAAATGGCTACAACGAATTGGCTGTAAATTGTCACAATGTTCACACCCTTTGACTCCGAAACTGTCAAGAAACTTTCAGAAACTTTTATTCCTGTTCAGACCAAAGAGAGGCGGTGGTTGTGATAAGACTAATGATGGTAGGGTTGCTATATGGAATGGCACAGCTGATAACACGTTAACCCTTCCAGCCCGGGCAGCATTTTATAATGACAGTGCGGCAGATGGGCCGGAGCCCGGGTGTCCTTATAAAATCCATGTGCTTGAAAGCGTGCTTCAAAACTCGCGCGGCCAAATTTTACTTTGCAGGGGCGATCGCAGCGCCACCAAGCCTCAATTACTACCGTTATCAGTTCGTACGTGGCCGCCATAGCGAGTTATAGTGACGAAATGAATTCCGCCGCATCCGATTCGGTGCAAGCTCCCGCACGCCCCACTGCTACCCCGCTCGCAACTTCGACGCCTGTTGCAACCAAGAAGAAAGCTCAACGAAAGAAAGTGAAGCGTTTGTTGAGTGATAGTGCTATACAGCGAGAACTTTTTGATCTTGAAGAGAGCAGTGGTGAAAGCTTGGTGGACAAAGAACAATTTTTAAGTGCAAGCGAAGATGACAATTTTGTTGGCTTTGGAGAAGACGATAATGTTGATTTATTTGAGGGGGGAGACAGTAGTGATGATCCTGATGTGGAAGTGTTTCAGGAAGGTGCTATTGAACTTCCAAGTGTGCTAGAACCTAGGCCTACCCCCTCGCCATCTTTGCTAGGTCAGCATAGGCCTAGCCCTAGCCCAGGACCTTCCCCTTTGCCTGCCCGTACGCCCTTGAAAGTGGGCAAATATTTTTATAAACAATCTTTGGTGAAAAGTGCAGCTAAAAAAGCATGCAGGGCAGCCGCAGAAAAAGCTAGGGAAGCTGAAGACAGTGATAGTGACGCCGACCCTGGTCTAGCAACCACCCGCATTCCTTTGTCCCGACGCCTTGACCCGGGACGCCGCATGGGTCACTCACAGCCCTCGGCTTCATCTCTCCTTCAGGATGACCAAAGGGCCTCTTCAAGTGGTACTTAGTAGTGTGCCACAGCCCTCAACACACCGCAGAGCATTATTTGATGCTGAGAAGTCCTCGGCTCGCCGCAAAAGGAGCCCAACTCCCGAGGCCGAGGCTCCCATTGTTGAACCTCCCGCAGCATCCCGCACCCCACGCCGCCGACGCCCGGTCACTTCTTCACCAGAATTGTCTCCTGAAGAAGATGATGACGACCCCCAACATTGCCCCAGATGACCTGACGTCGCCTGAGGAGTAAGAGGAACAGGAACAGGAACAGGAAGAGGAAGTCCCGACAAGACGAGTTAGAGGGCGAGGTCGTGAACGTGGTCAGTCTGCCGACGCCGCTGCCCCTGGCTGTGGGTGTGGGCGTGCAGGGCGTCCGCGGGGCCAAGGGCGAGTGCCAGGGCATCCAGGGCGTGTGCCTTCTGCACCTGCACGTGCTCGAGCATCAGCATCCGACCTGTTTGTGTGGACAGATGGGGCTGATTTTGAGCCAGATTGTCCTGCCTTTGACGAGGTACAGATGGGTTCCGTGGTGTCACCAACATATCCCTGTGGCCCAGATGCTACCCCCAGTGAACTTTTCTGTGGCTTCCATGACAATGAAGTCATTGAATACCTCGTCGAGGAAACCAACAACCATCATGACATCTGTGCCAACTTTCTTGGGAGGAAGACCAGTGCCAAGATGGTGGCATGGAGAGCTGTCACTTTGGCAGAACTATATGTGTTCTTGGCACTCACAATACTGATTACACATATCAGGAAGCACGCTCTGGCAGACTACTGGATCACTGGCGACTTCATAACGACTCCAGCATTTGGCAAGTACCTGTCCAGGGACGTGTTCTTTGACATCCTCTCCTATCTCCACCTGACCAACAACATGCATGTCCACCTTACCGACACACTATGGAAGATCAGGAAGGTGTATGACATGATACGTTATCGGTTCACTACCTACCTGATTCCTTTCCAGAAGATGTGCCTCGACGAGTCTCTGGTCCTGATCCGTGGTAGGCTGCACTTCCGACAGTATATCCCGTCCAAGAGACACCGCTTCGGCATCAAGCTCTTCGTCCTCTGCGACTGTTTGACGGGGTATGTGCTGGACTTTGTGATCTACAGCGGCAGGGGTGGAGAAATTGAGACTGACCCCTTCATTGGTTTGGGCGGTGCTGTAGAAAAAAGATGATGGAGAGGCACTTCCATAAGAACCACATCCCCTACACAGATAACTACTACACGTCGCCTATCCTGACCAAGTACCTCCATGACCGCAAGACTGGAACTGTCGGCACAGTCAAGGCCAAGAGGAAGGGCATGCCAGGCTATCCAACCAAGACGAAGAAGACGGACATCTTCCACAAGAAGAGTGGCCCTATCCTCTCCATCCACTGGCATGACCAGCGGAAGGTCAACCTCCTCAGCACATGCCACAAGGCCGAGATGGTCGCCACATGGAAGGTGGACCGAAGAACCAAGAACCCCGTCCAGAAACCAGCTGCTGTCCTTGAATACAACCTCAACATATGCCTCGTTGACAAGTCCGACATGCAGATGGGCTTCATCGACTGCCTGCGAACATCTTGCAGGTGGTACAATAAGTTTATCCTGCATACGATAGATATTTCGGTCCTCAATGCCTACAACATCTACCGTCTGAGGACTCCAGGAGCCAAGAAGTACAAGTCCCTGCGGAAGTTCCACAAGCAGGTGATACTTGAGCTCCTGGCTAAGCATGCGGAACCTGGGAGACCACTACAAGGACCAGGCCAGCTGGACAGAACGGGGTGTGCCGACTTCTTCAGGAGGCACCAGCTCCACCCCTTCCTTTCAAAGCACCAGGTAGAACAGTTAGGAGTCAGAAGAGGTGCCATGTGTGCAGCCACACAACTCGGAGACCCCGCAAAGTTAGCAAAACCACCTGGGAATGCCTCGAATGTGAAGTGGCACTGTGTGCGGGACGATGCTTCAATGAGTTTCACACTCTCCACCAATTTTGAAGTGCCCGTGACAATAACAGTGAAAGTGACACTATCAATTATCATAGTCCAGTGAAAGTGACACTATAATAATAATAAAACTAAGTATAAGTGAAAGAGACACACATAAGTAATAATAAGTGCCTTCGTAACAATATGAACAAGTGAAAGTGAAACTATATATATTATTAGCTTTCCTAACAATACATAAGAGTGAAAATGACACTATCAATTATCATAGTCCAGTGAAAGTGACACTATAATAATAATAAAACTAAGTATAAGTGAAAGAGACACACATAAGTAATAATAAGTGCCTTCGTAACAATATGAACAAGTGAAAGTGACACTATATATATTATTAGCTTACCTAACAATACATAAGAGTGAAAATGACACCATCAACTATCAAAGTCCAGTGAAAGTGACACTATAATCTTAATAATAATAATAAAACTAAGTAATAAGTGACAGACACAAATAACTTCATGAAAATAACTTTATTGAGTGAAAATAACATAATAACTATAATGAATGGCATAATAAACAATAAAACACTAGCACATCGCTTCCCGGCATAATTGCGGGTGGAGCGACGAGTGCAACTGGGCGTCGTAGCTGTGGCAAAAGTTACCTCCACTTCCATCACCATCACTCCGGAACCAGTTGAGCTAGAGAGCTCTACTCAACGCCATTCTACGCGGCAAGGTAAGGCGCACATTTGTATATATCTTTCATTAATGTAGGTAATATATTAAGTGAGATTAGCCTTAGTTTACTTTTGTTGATTTTCAGCCAGATCGCCCGGATACGACCGCCGTCATTTAGAAAGGCAGCCCGGGCCACGAGGGTTAAAGTTGGCAAGTGAAATACTTCGGATGAGTGAAAAACATATTGAAGTGAAAGCAATATGTTAGATACACAATAAGGTAAACAATGGGGAATGAGCATCGTAGAGTGCGGAGTTCGTCAGCAGCGCTACCATACACATCGGCAAATATTCGCTATTAATGAGCAATGTCGCATTACATATGCCTTTGGCAGCACTGCATATGTCTAGGGAGACATGGCTGACAGACCTTAGTGCACCAGCCGCAGGGCTGGAGAGCGGACAGGGTCCTACGGCACTCCCGCTCATTTCTACAAGCTTTAAGAGGCTATAAGAGCCTGTAAATTGCTTTTTATTGCCAGGACGTTCCATAACGGTTCCCGCACCGAAAGGAGTAAAGTACTTTGTGTATGAACGTACATGTATGAATGGAAAACTGGGCACTCTCGTGTGTGTGTGAGAGGGTGACTGTGCCAAGCTTGTTTTATATTCCAGTGTTAATGTTTTCTGCCATTTACTTCTACATATATTGTCCATTATATCGAGGGAGTCCGAGTCAACACGTTCCATGAAAAAACACAAATTATATAATTCTAAAATGTTTGTACTGTATATTCGACAGGTAAATATGTCGGTTAAAAAATATATACCGGATAATAAGTGAAATATTTGACACCATGGCATTTCATCCACGACTATTAACAATTATTTTCCCTGCAGTATTAATATCTGTTCTATATATAATTAATGCTAAATATCCTGATGTATCTGTAATTGTTTAGACCCTAATCACATTGGTCCGCATTATTTATTATTATAATTGAAGTAACTATTCACATGCTGTATAATTATGTACTGTATATTAATATATAATTATTTAATCTGGGTGACAAGTAGGTTACCTTAATCATATTTGTTTACGTGTGTGTGTGTGTGTGTGTGAGTGTGAAGGAAATAAATCTTGATTTACTAAATGTACGGTTTTGCATTTGTTAATTTTTTTTAATACAATGTACCGTAAATGTGTTAATAAACTGAGAGATAGACATAGACATAGCCTATAGATAGACGCTAGGTAGTGAAACAATAGATAGATTTTGTTTTTCTATATTCCAACTACTCCCTCTCGAGCATAGGCTGAGAGCCTGTACACTCCACCGCTGAACTATTAGAAAACATGACCGATATATGCATGGACCAAATATATATAGCTGTGCCTCAAGACATTCAATAATCTAAGTAAGTGACATCGTATAACAAAGCAAAATATAATAGAAAGTAAAAGACAAACCAGAGGAGGAGAAACAGAGGAAGAGGGCCAATTCCTGTGGGAACAGAGGTACAGGAAAGAATACAAGGAATATAAGAACATAAGAACATAAGAAAATGGGAGTCTGCAGTAAGCCGATTGGCCTAAGCAAGGCAGATCCCTGTCCCACACAACCCCAATTCAATTACAAAACCCAATTATAGGCTTCACACTCTAATACCCTGAGGATCATCTTACCAAAACGGTTAGAGATTAACCCAGGATTATGGGGGTCTGCAGAGCGCTGATTGGCCCAACCCGGCTGATCCCCCTTCACACCCAACCCTTCTCGTCCATATGCTTATCCAATTTTATCTTAAAGCTCCCTACAGTTTTAGATCCCACTATAGCACTTGGTAGTCCATTCCACCCATCTACAACTCTGTTACCAAACCAATATTTGCCTATATCTTTTCTGAAACGAAATTTATCTAATTTGAAACCATTGTTACGAGTTCTTTCGCTATCACTGAGCTTTAGTACATTTGTCATGTCCCCTTTGTTAATCCCACTAACCCACTTGAACACCTCTATCATATCCCCTCTAACTCTGCGTCTCTCTAACGAATGTAAACCTAATTTCTTCAACCTTTCTTCATACGAAAGATTTCTAATATTATGGATCATTTTTGTCATTCTACGCTGTACTCTCTCCAATGAATCTATGTCCATTCTGTAATAAGGACACCAAAATTGGACAGCATAATCCATATGGGGTCTCACTAATGACAAGTAAAGTTTTAAGATAACATCAGCAGTTCTGTTACTCACACTCCTAGAGATGAACCCGAGAATCCTGTTTGCCTTATTACGAACGCTTATACACTGTTTTCTAGGCTTCAAATCATTGCTAACAAACACACCTAGATCTTTCTCGCAATCTGAATTTTCTAATTCTAAATTAGCTAGTTTATATTTAACATTTGTTTGCATCTTCCCTATCTTTAATACCTTGCATTTGTCAATGTTAAACTTCATCTGCCAATTTACTGACCATTCATGTAAGGTATCTAGATCCCTTTGGAGGCACTCTATATCGCTATCTGAATCAATTGATCTCCCTATTTTAGTATCGTCTGCGAATTTACTTATCCTACTAGTTATACCTAAATCTAGGTCATTTATGTATATAAGAAACAACAGTGGACCTAATACCGATCCCTGGGGGACACCACTTTTGACTGCTCCCCACTCTGACTTGGTACTATTTATGCTGACGCTCTGTTTCCTACCAATTAGCCATGACCTAATCCATCCCAACAACGCCCCACCTATTCCATGTGCCTCAACCTTTCTCATCAATCTCTCATGAGGGACTCTGTCGAAAGCTTTACTGAAATCTAAATATATAATATCGTATGCCTTGTCATTATCTACTGCTTCATATACCTCTGAGAAAAAACTAAGCAAATTAGTAAGGCAAGAACGTCCCTGTGTGAATCCATGCTGAGAAGAATTGATTAAGTTAAATGTTTCTAAGTGGTTTCTCATTTTCCTAGCAATAATTGACTCTAGTAGCTTTCCTATGATTGAAGTGAGACTAATGGGACGGTAATTGGATGCTATTGATTTATCACCTTTTTTGAAAATCGGAACTACATTTGCAAGCTTCCAAGCTTCTGGAACTATACCCGTTTCTAATGAATTGTTAAAAAGAAATGTTAATGGGTAACTTAACTCATCTCTGCATTCTTTTAATACTCTGGCATATACCTCATCGGGACCAGGCGATTTCTGAGGTTTCAGTCTATCAATTTCCTTAAGCACATCATTTCTACTTATAGTAACCGTACTTAACCTATTTTCTATACTATCTCTATATACCTTACGGACTTCTGGAATTTGTGCCAAATTTTCATTAGTGAAAACAGATAGAAACTGACTATTTAATGTACTGCACATTTCTAAATCATTTTCTGTCATTTCTCCTATCGAAGTTTTAAGGGGGCCTATTTTATCTCTAACTTTAGATTTATATAGCTGGTAAAAAGCCTTAGGGTTATTTTTTGAGTCATTGGCTATCCTGATTTCATAATTTCTTTTGTCTGTCCTTATACATTTTTTAACCTCTCTTGATAGATTCTGATAGTAAGCAAGTAGGTGAATTTCGCCTTTCTTTATTTTTCGATATATTCCTCTCTTTTTTCCTAGAAGGTCTAATAGTCTATTATTCATCCATTTGGGTTGGTTCTGTGTTGATCTAAATTTTCTTTTGGGGATATATTTATTTTGCGCATTGTGGAGTGAAGAAATAAAATTATTATATGTAGCTGTCAAATTATCCTGAGTTAAGACAGGTATCTGAGAGAGAGTATGTTCATTAGCGCACCTGGGTCCACTTAATAGTTTAACCATTGGATCGACTCTTAAGGCTCGTCTTAATCCACCATAATTGGCTTTTCTGAAATCTGGGATAAGTGTCGTATTCTCTTTAGCCTTTCCTGTCCATTGTATGTTAAAATAAATTGATTTATGATCACTATTTCCTAGTTGGTCTCCTATCTCTACATTATTTATCATTTGTTCATTATTACTGAGAACTAAATCGAGGATATTATTACCTCTAGTAGGCGAGTCTATGAATTGAAATAAAAAACTATCCTGTATCGCCTCAATAAACTCTTTTGAATCTGAGTCGCCGATTTGATGCTGCCAATCAATATTCGGAAAATTAAAATCCCCCATAATACACACATTGCTAAACCTTGATGCTATTTTCACTTCCTGCCATAAAGCTGTACCTTCGTTTCTACTCATATTTGGTGGTCTATAAATAACTCCAATAATTATGGTCTCACTACCTTCGCTAACCTCCACCCAAACACTTTCGTTATCAGTATTTAGTCTAATACCTGATTTAATACAGCTTTTTAAAGAACTCCTGACAAACACTGCTATTCCGCCGCCCCTCCTACTTGTTCGGTCGCGTTTAAACAAACTATATCCTGGTATATGGAATTCTGCTAAAAAATGTCTTGATTCTGTATTAATCCATGTTTCAGTCAGTGCTATAATGTCTATATTTTCGTTGCTAACAAGTGCTCTAAGTTCATCCATTTTGTTACATAAACTCCTACAGTTTGTATAATATAATCGCAATGAATTTATTTTACTGGTATCGGATTTACCTTTATTTCTAACTGAATTCCCATCTTCTGTTACGCCTTTAATATTTCTACTAGCAGTACAATTAAAATCCTGTGACTGATATTTTCTATTCCTATCTGATGTACCAGTACGGCAATTTACCCTATCTAGACAATTATTCTTACTCATATTCTCAGGCTTAATTTCAGCGAAACCCCGCGACAATCCTATCTATTGACCTAGCTAAATTTGCCACCCCTAGCCGAGAAAGATGAACCCCGTCCTGTGCGTACAACTGATTTTTACCATAGAAACGGGTCCAGTTATCAAGGAATGGTATTGCATTTGCATTACAGTATTTTTCCAGCCGACAATTGATACCAATTGCCCTAGATGACCATTCCTTGCTGACCCCTCTCCGTGGCAAGATACTGTGTACTACAGGTATGCCTCCCTTCCTCCTAACTTTATCTAACACCTCCCTGTACTGCCGAAGCAGTACTTCCGTCCTACCTTTACCAACATCATTGCTCCCTGTACTGAGACAGATAATGGGGCTATCTCCAATATCTTTCATGATGTAATCAATGTCCTCTAACACCTTCCCAACCCCGGCACCAGGCAGACAGACAAGCTTCCTAATATCAGTACAGGTGGACCTAGCTAAGTGTCTGACCATGGAGTCCCCAACAATTGAGAAGGACTTGCCTCTCCTTGTCGATGACTTGGTAGCAGCTGCGGCAGCGGCAGGAACTCCTGGGGCAGCAGTTGAAGGTACTCCTGGGGGCAGCAGTCACACCATTCCCTGTTGGAGGCAACTTACTTACCTTTCTCCTGGTTTCCTCGCCGAAGGAAGCATTCGCAGCCTCACCATCACATTCGTCATCCAAGGTGATGAACTTGTTGCTGAGGGCAACTGGCCGCCGTAGAAATTTGCAGGTTGTTGCACTTGTTGGAACAACTGTCCAGGGAGCATCACGATCCCTAACAGCAGTTGCACTATCCTCACTTTTCTTGTCAGCCAAAGTCAGCTTTAAGGCCAAATTCTCGTCTTTGAGAGACTGCACCTCTCTCTCCACATTCTCCATCCTTTCTTGCAAAGCAAGACAAAGCTGGAGAATATGAGAGGAGGTAGCAATCTCGTCAACACCAGCCATTTTAAGAAAGCGTTAATACTATCACCACACTATGGGCAAAGATATTCACTGGGAGTCACTAGGGACAGGTCCTCACTCAGCAAAGGTCAGGCAGGTACTGAGCAAAGGTCAGGCAGGTACTCACAAAGGTCAGGCAGGTACTCGCAAAGGTCAGGCAGGTACTGCAAAGGTCAGGCAGGTAATATAAGATAACATAATTCGATAATGATAAAAGAAGAGAGAATGGAGAAAAAAGAAAGGGACAGCATGAAGTAGAAGGCAAAAGACAAAACAGAGAAGGATGAACAGAACAAGAAAGCCAGTTCGTATGGCAGTAGCGGAACAGGACAGAATAACAGGAACATTAGGAAATAAAGAAATTATGATAAAGGGAGAGAGAATGGAGACAGAAGAAAAACATTAAGGCAGAGCACCTCTCTCTCGCTCGCTTTATATCTCACACACACACGTATACGTACACAATCATTATATTCACACTACGAAAAATAATGCCAAGCATATTTGCACAGAGGCACAACCTGGTAGTCTGTATACATATGGATTATGCTGTCCAATTTTGGTGTCCTTATTACAGAATGGACATAGATTCATTGGAGAGAATTCAGCGTAGAATGACAAAAATGATCCATAATATTAGAAATTTTCCGTATGAAGAAAGGTTGAAGAAATTAGGTTTACATTCGTTAGAGAGACTCAGAGTTAGAGGGGATATGATAGAGGTGTTCAAGTGGGTTAGTGGGATTAACAAAGGGGACATGACAAATGTACTAAAGCTCAGTGATAGCGAAAGAACTCGTAACAATGGTTTCAAATTAGATAAATTTCGTTTCAGAAAAGATATAGGCAAATATTGGTTTGGTAACAGAGTTGTAGATGGGTGGAATAGGCTACCAAGTGATATAGTGGGATCAAGAACGATAGGGAGCTTTAAGAAAAAATTGGATAAGCATATGGACGAGAAGGGTTGGGTGTGAAGGGGGATCAGCCGGGTTGGGCCAATCAGCGCTCTGCAGACCCCCGTAATCCTGCGTTAATCTCTAACCGGTTTGGTAAGATGATCCTAAGGGTATTAGAGTGTTGAGCCTATAATTGGGCTTTGTAATTGGGGTTGTGTGGGACAGGGATCTGCCTTGCTTAGGCCAATCGGCTTTCTGCAGACTCCCATTTTCTTATGTTCTTATGTTCTTATAATATTACATTCACAATTTTAGCTTTCATTCCGTTACATATTCTTATTTTCACTGAGTCATATATAACGCGGGTCATTCCTTGATATACAAATCCTATTAACCAAAAGTTAAAAATATTGTAATCTTAATGAAATCCGCCCACACATCCTCAAGTTATTTCTATCTAAGGCTGATATAATTTGAAATGCGCCAGAGTTTGTAAAAGTCTTGAGCAGAGTTTGGGAATACAATTTAGCGCGTGTCCTCTGGAATTATTTATATACTGTATGCGTAATGCAATCAAGGGGTGAACTCTGTTCACGGTGAGTTAACAAAAATATACTAAATATAATTTGTTGAAGGTTGTGTATGTCCTTTACCCTTGTCCTATAATATATGTTTGTTTGTCTATGTTACTTTATCTTTGTATTTTACTCTTTGTAGATTTGTTTTTATATTAGTCATTCAATCTGTTTATCTGTCGTGATGTCAAATTAGTACATGCTAAATATTCAGCAGCAGATGGCTTGATCTGTGAGAGGCTGTACGAATTATACAGTATGTTACAGGACTAAATAACGTCATAGTTGACAATGAGCTTGGCAATAGGTAGGGCAATCACTATTAAGTATGGACACACACATTATATTTAGAAAGATGGAACAGATATAGGACGGTATTACATAATAACCTATTACAATACGCGGTACAATACATTAAGAATATCAAGATGCAAATGTTAAATTACTAAAGTTTTTCAGCCTCACTCCATGGTCTCTCTCTCTCTTCATGTGCAACTTGTCACACACACACATACACAGCTGATAAGCACTGTCGTGTCCCCCCTGTAAACAAGAGGCTACAACCTGTAAGAAATTAGTAGAACCCGGTGTAAACAAAGAGTACCGGTGACTGTGGCTGGGTAAATAAGGGAACCAAGACAACCATATCAGTGTTTTGGGTTAGCACTACAACGGTATATTGTTTAATCCCTTACCAAATCTTGTTTGGAACATGGTTGGGTGATCACCATAGGCTGGGTGTAAGTATTACTGTACTTTGTTTATGAACTTTAAGTTTTACATAATGGTCTGATAAAACTAGCATCGTCAATAAAATAATGATCCGTTTAATATTGTGATTACTACATTATGTTTGACTAACCTAAACGTTCCCTCTCATAAACACCAGTATAAATTATCTAAACAATGATTGCATAACTCTATAAAGATGGTCGAACACTTCATGCTTCACTACATTAATTGTATTTACTAAAGATAAAACCAATGATTGTTGAAAACGTATATGTATACTATATGTAAAGAAAAGTAAACAGTTAAGGGCGATGAAACTAGATAGTCTGCTAATATTGAGATAGTCTGCTAATATTGAGAGAAAAACATGTCATTTAAACAAAGTAAGTACCGGTACTGTGTAGTCTATGAAAGAATAGGGTGCAAATAATAGTAGATTGGAAAAGAGTTGAGAGGAAGGAGACATCGTAAATAAAAAGAGCTGTGCACGTGAAATGGTTACATGTCTGGAGGGGTAAGGAAAGATGACATTTTACAATATACTTAATTTGATTTATTGATTTTGGCATGACTGGTAGATTGTACGTGTGTGTGTGTGTGTGTGTGTGTATGTGTGTGTGTGTGTGTGTGAAAATGAGGACAAGGTCGGTAACAATTCTCAATATTACTTTTAAGATAAACATCCTGGATACATAAACAACCCGGAAGCCAAAGAATGCTGGGACAAACCTCAGAAACAACAAGACATTTGCGGCAGAACACAAAAACTAAACACTATACCAAGCCTGTCATTAATGAAAAATATATTGAGACACGGAAACATAACTGCAGAGATTGGAAAAGGAAAACAACAAGAGCCGAAGACAAACCCGAGGGAAAATCTTAAAAGCTTTTCTAGCTTAAACTTGAAGCAAGGAGAAAATTATTATTATTGAGAAAAAGGTCAGGAACAAGAAAATACTGAGGAAAATCATATCCTACCGGGACACACACACACACACCTTTCACTCCCTTCACCTGGTAACAGAGACTGAAAATAATCTCTGACCTTTGAAATAATACAGTAACAATTAAAATCCTAGTTGCAAGTAAAGATCAAAGGAACGGTTTTCATTATATATTAACGCCCAACACTAATTGGCGAGAGAGAGAGAGAGAGAGAGAGAGAGAGAGAGGCTCATGATTGATATATAACTCATCGACCTGATGTTGGGTGAATGATATGAACAGATTGACAAGATAAAATAAAAAAACAAATATGAAACTAGAGATGCAGTCAGGGGAGGCACAACACGAGGGGAAACCTATATAATAAATGGATATATATTACATGTTAGAGTAAGTAATTATTATAGGAATCATTATTTACAACTTTCTTATAACTTTAAGGTGATTTACTTATGCCCCTTTCCCACTGGTGAGACAAGTCAAGATTTTCGTCGCCGATGCCAATAAATTGGCACATTCGTGACATGTCTGAACACCTCTCATGAAAAATCGTTTGACTCTCAAGGCCTCGCAAGGGCCCTCGTGGGTCGTCGCAAATGTTCGGACAGTACAAAATTTTGGACGAGGACTCACGATGATTGGTTTCCCTCGCAAGCATCGTCTAGCATCGCCGAAGGATCGGCGAGGGTATCTGCGATCACCTGCGACATCGGCGATACATCGTGGAGTTTGTCGCACGAAAAAAATAGTTGAAATGTTCCAAAATGTCGCACGACGGATCGCCGATGATCTCGGATGTTCCAAGAACATCGACGATCATCGGCGATTTCCTCATCGATTAGTCGTCGACGTGCACACGAGTACTCGCCGAGAGTATACCCGCCACGGGTATGCTCCGCACGAGGCATGCGAAGGGCCTTGAGACGTCGCCGAATGCTCAAGACACACCTCACCGAGGCCAAAGAGGACCTTCGGCGAGGTGTGTAACCAAGAGATTATTTACTTGTCAGTTTTTTTTTCTTCAGTTATCTGTTGTTGTTGCACTACTTGAGCTAGAAATATTTACAAGCACTTTTGGTGTGAAACGTAGACAAATTTAAATATATTTAATTATAAAAAGCCACATATGTTTAACTTTACTGTATTTACCTATTTTTGCAAAACATTCCCAAGCTACAGTTATAAATAACTTGCTCAGATAAAATTGACGGGAAAAGCGTTACTGTGACAGCAATTCTCCATTCTCGTTTTTCATCTTATATGCATCCAGTACCCAAGACATTTATCCATCTCAATTTATATAAATAAATCAAAAGAAACACACGGCTTAAAGCAACTCATAACTTTTATCATATGCCTTTCATTAGAATCAAAATTGTTCACTGTGTAGCTTTGCGAGTATTTATTTTCCTTACTCGACTGATAAGTTTACTCATATATTAATAACCTCTTATATTCAGAAGTACCCCCAAAATAAGATGCGTAACTTATAAATATTTTCTGTCATACAGCTCAACCAGGGAGATCAATGTATTATGACTTCCACGTCCAATAGTCCTAGGCCTGACCGATATTTTAAGTAGAGTGACTGTGCCCCGCTCAATTTAATTTTTATATTTTTGAAAGCCAAGACAACAAATTATTGCCAAATATATTGTGTATGATTTGTATTTATTGTATTTAGTTTATAAAGAATAATAACATTACTTTTCTTTGTGAGCCATTCTTTACATTCATGTATTTACTGACTCATGTTAACAAAACTTATCATTACTCTCAATTAATTTTTAAATTTATTAATTTATATTGTCGTCAATCAAAAGATAGACAATATGAACTGACCAATATTTCTTTTGTTTCTTTTTGTACATATAAACTTTACGGGAACAACAATTGTGATGACATGGTACTGAATACCCTCACTTATGTTTACATAAACTTTAATATCAGTGGAACAATGGACAGGGGAAAATCATATAAATTATGTTTTTTTATTACATTCATTATTAAAATATCTACATATGTGTCATGAATCCTAGCTGGTATATATACCGTAGTTTGAATTTCCCGGGTTCACGACAGCTGGTTCCTTTTTGTTTATACGCATTACTTTATTTATCTTTGTGGATAAATATTATTGTGGTTGCACCAATTATATCTTAGTTTATTTTCCCTTATTATTTAATCACGGGGGACGATATAGAACCCTTAAATATATTTTATATTGTCACGATAAAAGGGAATCTCAGACACACTTCACACAGACTTCGTCCCGCTCACAACAAACCACCAGTTGCTGCCACATATCATCAGAACTTCCCTGATCTTCACCTACCGACATGTCCATCACTTAACCTACACTCTTTGCATCACAGCTAAGTTCCTTTAATACTAGAAGTTATTCATAGATATTACTGGGTCTACCACAGATAGCCTACATATACAATTTAACACCTAAGTCAACCGCCGACCTGTATCATTTTATAGCCTAGGCCAATTCATCTTTCCAGGTTTAGATATTTGATTTATATCCGTTTCTCCTCTACCCCCTAGGAATAATAAACAGGATATAATTGGTGCCGTGTGACCAGGATACTGGGCCATCTGTTATATTGATAATAATTGGGGGGGGGGGGTATTAGGCCTGACTTGTCTGCCTTTGTGTAGATCTGGGTGATCCAGTGGACAAATGTTGAGGGGCGCATATGTCCGGGATTTTCCGCAGTGCAGTGCCCTGTTTTTTTTTGTTAAGCAGTTCTATAGACCAGGGGCAAGGGTGGACACTGTCAGGCAGACCTCAGCCTGGGTTAGATGTGCCAGGGAGCCGGAAGGTGTTAAATAGTCTACTGAATAGAGCGCATGCCTTCTTTGAGAAGAAGGACAGGGCCGAGGAAGAGCAGTCGACGCAATAGGCTAGAGCTAAAGACTATGACGACGGCTGCGGCTGTTCCTCCTTCAGAGGAGTCGTGATCCTTCTTTCTCTTTCTTTTTCTTTCTTTTTCAGGCATTAACTTTGTAATTTGTTAAAATTTAATATAGTAAAGTAAATATTGTAAACTAGAGTAATCTGACATAGGGTAATTTTCCTTTTCTTTGATCATTTGTAAACTCACAGGGGGCACGCGATCTGCATGCTTCAAATTGCTTGGTTGCTGTCGTCATCAATGTAAGTAGGTTAGCCTAGGCTTAGAATAGGTTAGCCTACAGTGACGATTAGTACTGTTGTTCCTTAAGCTTTAGTTACCGTAAATATTTAAGAATGGAGGAGAAAATAAAGTCATTGCAGCGGTTCAGGGCCGCCAAGAAGGGAGGGACTCCTAAACTTACCTCTAATCTGTCTGAGTTTATTGAACATGCTGCTACACTGCATGATGTAAGGGATGTGAAAATCACTTTAGAAAAGGCCCTAGCTGATATCGAGTCGTATAACGTAGAGTTGTATAGCTTATATTCAGATGATTAGTTAGAGGAGGAGATGGTGAAAGATATGCAGTATATTAATCAAGTAAACAGTCAGTTAGCTGATTTAGATAGTGCTCTACAGACAACCACTACTGGTAGATCTCATGATAGCGCAGCAAGTAGGAAACAGAAGGGTATTAAGCTACCCTCCCTGAAGTTGCTAGTTTTTTACGGGGATCCAACACAGTGGGTGGGTTTCTGGGAGCTCTTTGATTGTAGTGTTCACTCCCAAACAGACTTAACTGACATTTAGAAATATACGTATCTAAAGGGACAACTTAGTGGTGAGGCTCTACAAATTGTTAGTGGATTTAGTTTGGTCGCTGCGAGTTATGAACCAGCGGTCAATATTCTAAGAAATAGTTATGGTCAAAAGGATCGCATCAAAGCAGCTCACATAGCGAAACTGTGTAATCTCCCGCATCCTAGCCCGGAGATTAGTGCTCTGAATGATTTTTCCCCGTCATTTGAGTGTGCATTAGAGTCATTACGCTCTATGGATGTAACAGTAAGTGAAATGTGTGCAGTAATGTTGCATAATAAACTTCCTAGTGCACTCTCTGAAGTGATTAAGCGTGAATTAAAAGACAACTGGCTGGATGTGGATGAATATGTTCGTGTGTTTAAGACTGAAGTGTGCAATCTAGAAAGTAGACATAATCCACTAGAACAGTTTGGGGCGACCGCCACAGCAGTATATGCGGTGTATCAGAAACCCGATACCAAGCAGAAAAATGGATGTAAGTTGTGTTTAACCCGGGAACTGGGGAAGACTCTTAAGAGTTCCCCCGGCGGACTGCGGGAAGACTCTCAAGAGTCAGAGAAAAAAATCAACTTTAAATATGGATTTTTTTTTTTTTTTGGCCCCTGGGCCATGCAAAATATCACTCCTTTACCTCCCCTCCTTCCATACTTTCCTCCCCTCCTTCAGTTATCACCTATTTTCCCTGTTATTCCCTTATTCTGAGGTATATTTTCGTGCTAACATTAGCGAGTTGCAAGCAGGGCATTGTCATCTCCGTTAGCAAGCGAGTGCAAGAGAGAGAGAGAGAGTATCGATCGACTGTGTCTCAGTGGCCTTGGGGGAAATTGGCGGGAAAGCAGGTTGCCTCACCCATACATTATATAAACTCGCGGCCTGTATCTCCGATTTTGACCATCCAAACGCTGTTTTCACTCGTTTTATTGTTGTTTCAGGTTAATACCTTTATAATCAACCCATAATAGGCGCGTATGGATAAGTTTTAATGCTATTTATGGTAAAATGAATATTTTAGTGATGGAAACAGCTCAAATACGTCAGCACAGGGGGACGTTTCTAATTACCCCCATGCGCACTTCTTAGGTTAAAGACAGGATATTTTTGGGCAAAGTGTGCAAAATACAAGAACAGTCCCGCCAAGGCCAATAGAGCAAGGCAGTTGAAATTGTGCGTCGGGTGCCTGTCCTGAGAACATGGCAGCCAGGGGTGTACTAACCCTAAAATTAGGCCGTGCCGATTCTGCCAACAGAAACATTTTAATTATTTGTGTCCGATGCCACGCCTTGAACAAACTGAACAACCAGCAGCCCCTGAACCAACAGTGACCATGGCTGTGGCTTCGGGCCGTAATGTAGTGTTGTTACCTACCATTCAGATTCCCTTGACCGACAGAAATGGTCATACCAGTAAAGTAAGAGCTTTGTTGGACCAATGTTCGCAACATACCTTCATCTTGCGCTCTGCTTTATCGCAGCTTGATTATGTTAGGGTCAGTAAGGAACAGCTAAGGCTCCAGGGATTTACTGGCTCACTTGGTAGTACTGAGTATAAAATAGTAGAGTTAACCTATCATCACAGAAGCAGGGTGAGTAAATTGAGAGCCATTGTGGTGGAGGAGTTACCAGTATACAAACCAGGGAGAGGATTAGAGATGGAGGTAAATGCTATTAAGGCTCGGGGTTACAAATTAGCCGCCAGGTATCACTGATGGAGATATGATAGGGTTACTGATTGGGGCGGACTTTTATTACCACTTTGTACATTCAGGCTATGTCAGGGAAGGTAGTATAGTTATGTTACCAACAATTTATGGTTATGCACTGAGTGGCACTTACCAGTCAGATATAGAAGAGACCCATGTAGAGTTAGTCACTGTTCTTAAGTTAGCAGTAGACCTTTTAGTGGAGATACAGGAAGATATTGGCAGTAAATCTCCAGAATTAAAGGATCTGACAGCTCTATGGGACTTGGACCATATTGGTATAAGTCTTAATGAGACTGGTAAGGGTGGGGAGAGAGTCTTAAATAGATTTTCTGAAACGGTACAGGATTCCGAAGCAGAGGGACAGTATATAGTGGAATTGCCGTGGAGAGATAACATAGATAAATTACCTGATAAATTTTAGTTAGCCCTGGGCAGAATGAGAGGCTTGCAGCGTAAATTTATAAAAGATCCCAACTACTGTCAACAGTATATAAAGGTTCTGGATAATCAGATAGAAAGGGGGTTTATTGAAAGCGTAGAAAACAGGAATCAAGCTGGTCATCCCATTCACTACTTAGCTCACCATGGTATTACTAAGGATAGTGTTACTACGCCTGTACGGATAGTGTTTGACTGTTCGGCTATGATGGACGAGAAGGCGTTCAGTCTGAATGACTGTCTCCATACAGGTCCATCGCTAGTGGCTGACCTCACCCAGGTACTTCTACGCTTTAGATGCCATCAATTTGCCTGGGTGAGTGATATTGAGAAAGCATTTCTCATGGTGGGGTTGAGTGAGAAGGATAGGGATGCTACTAGGTTTCTGTGGCCCGTTGATCCCTTGGATGTTGCAAGTCCTTACATTGTCTACCGGTTCCGTGCAGTTCTGTTCGGGGCCACCTGTTCCCAGTTCCTCCTTATAATAGGGTCATTTGCTTGGAATCCGTGACCATTTTGTTCCTACCTTTTTCTCTCGATGGATTTGACAACCTGAACCATTTTAAAGGAAAATTAGCTCCTATGCCCCTCTGAAATATGATAGCTAACTCTGCTAGAGCCCAATATTCAAAATGGCCACCAACGCCATCTTGAAAAACATGAAATGTAATATCTCTTGCATCAGTTGGGGCTACAAGGACGAATTAGGTGTCCTTTTTCACTAATTCTGGCATTACAAATCCACTGGAATGGTTATTGTATTGTATTGTATTGTATATTGTATTGTTATTGTATTGTATTATAGTAATTGTACATACTAATCTGCCACTTCACTGTCACTACATGATTCACTGTATGAGCCACTATCAGAATCACTGTCCTCACTTTCGCTGCTATCATCACTGTTGTTCTCTGCCTGCGGTGTATATCTAATATTACTTTTTTACTGTTTCAGATGGATCGCATGCCCATCTGATGAAAATCGCCGACTTGTGAAGTGACCGAAATAATGGATAATAGAAGAGAGAGTGAAGAGTTACCAGACAAGACATTATATGAATACGAGTGCATTTTACTCTGTGGTAAGCGATGTACCGCAGATGATCGTTTGGAAAACATTACACCTAAGAAGTGGGAATCCATCCGGGAAAAGTCTTTACAATGGAAAGAACTTTATAAGTTTCAACATATACATGAAAATGTGGATTGGGAGAAGGGACCAAAGGGTCACCACATGCATAGCACTTGTTACGCATCATTATCCAGCAAGCGCAAGCTCTCTCAAGCCGAAAAACGCAAACACAAATCCGAGGAACGTCTTGAAAGAGATGAAGCATCAGATCAACAAGACCCTTCCCCAGAGGCCAGTGCACCTAAAAGGCTCCGCTCCAGTATGGGTGTTCTTCACAATAAGACTCTATGTGTGTGGTGCATGAAAGGGGCATACAAGAGTAGTGATCGTGACAAGTAGATTTTACTCCTATCAACAGTAGATGCCTGGACTAAATTCAAGTTACATACTGTCCGTCTGGAAGATGAGTTCATGAGATTGAGACTTGACACTCTGATTGCATCCATCCCAGATAGTCAAACAGCATTTGGGTCGGAAATCCGCTACCATCGTGCGTGCTGGCGCACATATGTAAGCGACCACAAGCCCCTTTCAGATGAAAGCACTCAACATCTGCAGCGTGTAACCTCCGAGAGGCCCAAGCTCTCTTCTTTCATCATATTCGTCAAGTCATCTTCAAAGACCATGAAATTCGCACACTGCAAGGCCTGCTGCAAGACTATAAGCGCATTATCTCAAATCACGGACATAACTCAGTAGTAAAATCCATCTACTTAAAGGAAATTCTCGTCAATGAATTTGGGGAAGACATCGGATTTCATGAACGCATTGAAAAGAATATGAGTGAACTGGTATATGATACAACAGCAGCAGGTACATACATCGAGGCGGCAATATCTTCATTGGGAGTCAGCAATGATCAGTTGGTGATGAATGTTGCAGCACGACTTAAAGAGCAAGTCATCAGGTCACCTACTATTCCCTGGCTCCCATATATACACAAGTTGGAGAGAGAGAAGAAGACCTCAGTGAGCTACTGCTGAAGCTGCTCACATGGCTGGAACACCCAAATAAGTCTGCAATTGATGACAGTCCATCCGTCCGATCGATTGCATCTATTCTCACAAGCTACATCACTGGAAAACGCACTGCATTTGAGATAAATCTCTCTGTCTTGCTACATGGACTGACCAAGAGTAGGGAGATAGTCGACATAATGCACAAAGATGGACTGGGCATCAGTTACAATGACTTACTTTTGTTGCAAGATTTTTGGGTGATCAATGACTTCAAGTGCTCATCTGATTGCCCCTTCAAACTAGCTGAGGGTAAGCCTGCTATCGCTATAGTCGACAACGATGACTTCAAGAGCGACACACTGACTGGTGCTGGCCAGTCACACCGCACTAATGTCATGTTTGTGCAGCCAGAATCATTTGATACAGAACTTCCTTCCGAGAATCACGAGGATAGACCAGTTCCCGGTGCCAACTTTGCATCAAACCTCTCGACAACTCTCAAAGAGCTCGGAAGTGAAATGCAAAAAGTCAACCCATACAAGACAGCGAAGCGTGGAGAACCACCTCTCAGGAAGCCACCAGCTGATCAAAGTACTCCTCCTCCTGACACATCGGTGCAAAGAATTCGTTGTGTGATCCATACATTGGCCAGGGCGCAAGATGACCGAATGAGACCTAAGCCAGAAGAACAGACTGTACCTGGGTTTTCAGGGTTTCACGCCAGCATGTCAAATGCAGATGAGAAGAGTCGAGCAATATACCACATGACCTATCCCAACCCACCCAGTAAGACAATTCTCAATGATGTGATGTGTAAGCTTGCAAAATCAATCAAAGAAAAAAAGATGCCTTTTGCAATAATTGTTGGTGATCATCCTGTCTACGTGCTCATGCTAGAGTTGATAAGTGAGAATGCTGAGCTGTTCAGCAAAATCTTACCATTCATGGCACCCTTCCACATCCAAATGTCGTTCATCTACACTATATACAAGAGGTTTAAGGGATCTGGCATCTCAGATGTGTTGGTGGCAGCTGGTGTTATAGCAGACGGGTCTGGTGATCAGGCCCTTCGTGGAAAACATGTTAAGCGTGGGGTTCGCTGCTTGCGACTATTCTACGAGACTCTGGTCCACCATGTCATAGACAAACGTTTGGAAGATTCCCCTCTATCTGAAGAAGTAAAGGCATCTCTTGCCAAGCTTCGACATCCGATTGATGCACAGGAACTTGCAGAGCTCTAGAGAAATGCTGAGCTGAAGGACCTCATTGATGCTCTCTTCAAGGACTTTGAGGGTGTCCCACAAGCAGAATACTGGATGTCATTCATGGAAATGGTTGAGGTTCTAACTCAAAATATCCAAGCAATCAGAACAAGCAACTGGACTGAGTTCAAGTTCTCACTCAAGCTCATGCTTCCTTTGATGCAAATCTATGATAATGACAAGTATGGTCGGCATCTCCCCGATTTCACTGCAGTGCTTGATACCCTTCCTGTCGATCAGGCTGCATTCATGGAGAGTGGTATGTTTGCACAGTCAATGACAGGAAAACCATATTCGTGTGTCGCCCTCGACATATGGATAGAGTCAACAATGAATAAGGGCTCTAAGCTGAAGTCTGGTTGGTTGGCCATTCTGAACAATGAAAAGCAGCTCCTTTCAAACACTCAGAATGTGAATAACATCAATCGGGTGAGAACAAAGGTCCATCGCCATGCTAATCGCAAGAAACAAGGAAAAGGAAAGCATGCTGATTGCTCGTCGAGTAAAATGAAGAAGGATGAACAAGCTTTACAGGATATAAGCGCATGTCTCACTGAATTCAAGTGTGATCCATTTGACCATACAAACAAGACACTTTGATCCCTACAGTCAGGAATCCCAGCCTCAGACGCTCTTGCTGCCGACTTGAAATCGGCAAAGGAGGCTGGCACAAGCAAACTGAAGCAGTTCTTGAATGAGAGAGTGTATTCCAAGACCAAGTCTCTCAACGACAGAGTTCCCCGTAGCAAGCGTTTGAACTTTTCAACTCAGGAATTGAAGAAAGCAGATGGTGAGAACCTGAAGGGAAAGACTGAGGAAATGGAGCGTAATGCCTTGGCCTCTGTTCTCGGACTGGTTGAAACGAGTGGTGCCCTCAAACTTCAAGAAGTCCTGCAGCATCGTGTTACAGCCGAGTGCCTTTCCATATTCAACGTCAATGGAACCATCCGTAAGGCACAGAAAAGCAAGCTTCAACAAAAACTAACTATGACTGTCATTCCAGAGCCTGATGTATACACATCTATTATTGATATGGGCCTCATCTGGCGCCTAACAACTCCTACCATTGAAGACAGAGAGAAGGGAGACGGTACCAAGTATACCTGGGGAGATTATGCAGAGAAGTTGGTGCACTTCGTTCTAACGAGACACAAGCATGCTGAGCGCATAATTAGCGTCAATGATTCATATGATCAGAATTACACCATCAAGGACAGTGAGAGAATACTGCGCCAAAAAAAACTGCCAATCAGCAATGTCTTCATGAAGACAGAAGATAAATTTTCTTCTAGTAAAGTTTTCCATGCTCTACTGGGTTAACTTGAGAACAAAATCCGCCTTCAGGCATTTCTTCAAACGGAATTCCAGAGAACAGCAGCAACAACTAGCACCGAGATCATCTACTGTGTAGTTGGCAGCACTGCAAAAAAAAACACCACAGCCAAGCTTGTGCCAAAGCTCCCATGCTCCCATGCAGAGGCAGATACGGCAATGCTCACCATATATAGTGTGCTCCGGTCAGACAGCTACACAGCAGCTGTCGTTCTTGACACAGAGGACACAGACAACTACGTGCAAGCGGCATATGTTGCTCAGAAGACAACAGGAATCCTGTGTGTGAAACGCAAACGTCAGCTAATCGATGCCCGATGTTTGTGCATTGAGGCAATGGCTGCATCCATCATACCACTTCATGTCCTCACTGGGTGTGACCACAACTCTGGTTTCTATGGAGCAAGCAAGAAGCTCATCGCAGATCGTCTGGAGAAGTCTAAAGAGGCACACGACCTGCTAGCAGCATGTGGTACACAGCTCCTAGTCACAGAACAGGTCATCAGTGATTTGGAGCGGTTTGTCATTCGATATGGCTATGGTGATACCAAAAGCAAGACCCTGGGAGATGCGAGGGCAGCGAAGTGGAGAGCTCAGAAGAAAAAAAGCACTATCCGACTTGTGCCTGACTTGGACAATCTCCATCCACACTTGGAGCGTGCAAACTGTCTTGCATATTTGCAAAAGCATTACCAGCTCCAAAGTCACCCCTCACCGATCGGCCATGGATGGCATCTTGTAAATGGCCTATGTCTGCCTGTCCGTTCAACCCAGCCCCCACTTCCCCCATCCATACCACTACCTACAAATCCGCAGGCAGAGAACAACAGTGATGATAGCAGCGAAAGTGAGGACAGTGATTCTGATAGTGGCTCATACAGTGAATCATGTAGTGACAGTGAAGTGGCAGATTAGTATGTACAATTAGTATAATACAATACAATAACAATACAATATACAATACAATACAATACAATAACCATTCCAGTGGATTTGTAATGCCAGAATTAGTGAAAAAGGACACCTCATTCGTCCTTGTAGCTCATCTGATGAGCGATATTACTTTTCATGTTTTTCAAGCGTTTGCGGCCATTTTGAATATTGGGCTCTAGCAGAGTTAGCCATCATTTTTCAGAGGGGCATAGGAGCTAATTTTCCTTGAAAATGGTTCAGGTTGTCAAATCCATCGAGAGAAAAAGGTAGGAACAAAATGGTCACGGATTCCAAGAAAATGACCCTACTATTAATGCTACCATTCAAAAACACCTGTCTATGATACAGGAGAACAGTGAAGTAGTTAATAAGCTAAAAAGGGGGTTGTATATTGATAACTTGCAGGGGACTGGTGATGATGTAGGTGATTTGCAACAACAATGTTGGGATGCCTGTAGAATATTTTCCAGCACTAACCTGTCTTTACGTGAGTGGGTCACAAATAATGACAGTTTGCGGGAATTGTTGCACCTGAAGGGTATAGCTTCCGTCAAACAAGACAGGGTTAAGGTACTTGGCGTTGAGTGGCTAACTGATAAGGATATGTTACAGGTTAATTTCCGCGGAAGTAGCCCTGCATTGGTTACAAAATGCGAGGCTCTAAGTCTAACCGCAAGCGTGTTCGATCCTCTAGGAGTGTTGCTACCGGTAACCATCCGGGAGCGGAGGTTCGTACAGGACTTGTGGATATTAGAGTGTGGGTGGGATGTACCCATTCCTGATGACATGAGAGCTAACTGGCAGGGTATTTATAATGATATGATAGATAGTACAGGTATCATGTTTCCCCGTCAGGTCACTAATTCTAAGAGGGTTACTCTGCACTAATTTAATGACGCTAGCTCAGTAGCATATGGTGTAGCGGCCTATGCGGTTAGTGATGAGGTGAGTAGGTTAGTAATCATCCAACGCCAAGCAAAGAACAGAGGCAACCGAGGACCACCAGCGATAAGGACCGAAGACAGCGAGGACCGAGGACAGCCATGAACATAAATGTAGATCCGACAAGAACCAAAAATATTATTAAAGAGCGTTCCATGAGTTCTAAAATAACAAATTTAAAGGTTTTCTATGCAAACGCTCGTAGCATACGCAATACATTTTCAGATTTAGAGGAGCTAGTGTTTACAGAAAATTATGATGTGATTGGCATAACAGAATCTTGGCTCAATACAGAAGATAGAGACTTTTTAGCGGAGTATTCACTTCCCGGTTATGTAATGTTTGAGAAAAGCCGAATAAATCGAAGTGGAGGTGGCGTTTTACTTTATATCAAAGAAATTCTTAACCCTACCCTCTTTTCAAAACCTCAAATTGTGAATGTCGACACATCTTTTGTGCTAATAAAGAATAATAAAGGTACAAAAATAATATTTGCGTTAATATACAGACCTCCAGCTCAATCAGTGCAAACTGACCGAGAAATTTACGAACAAATTGCAGATGTAAGTAACTCACAAGATACCGTAGGCAACTTTAATTTACCTGTGGCAAAGTGGGGCGATACTCTTACTTCACACTCCGGACATGACTTGTATACGAACTTGCAAGAGAGTTCGCTTTATCAATTTGTTCGAACGCCGACCCGTGGTAATAACGTTCTTGACATTGTACTTGCAACAAAAGAATTGATAGAGAATTTGAATGTTGGTGATGAATTCAGTAACAGCGACCATCGTACGATAACTATCACTTTAAAGTTTACTAGTAACGAACCAAATAGTAGCATTGAAAAAGTTCCTAATTTCAAGAAAGCAAACTTCCATAAACTTAGAGCTATGTTTAAAGAAACTGACTGGAGCTTTTTAATTAACAATAACGACATAAATACATCTTGGAAGTTATTCGAAACCACTTACCTAAAAGTAGTGCAAGTCTGCATACCATCGAAAATACGGCATCCAGGCCATAATAATAAGCCCAAATGGTGGAATAAAGATATTTCAAACAGCCTGCTTGCTAAAAAAATTTGCTAATGATAGATTAAAATCCTCACAAAATAACGAAGAACGGGTGAAATTTGTAGAGCTACGACGCAAAGCCAAAAAGTTAATTAAGCAAATTAAAAAGACCTTAGAGTTACATATTGCGAATCAAAGTAAAACAAACCCGAAAGAATTCTATAGTTATATCAGAAAGAAAAAAGTAGTTACTTCGACTGTTGGACCGTTAGTCGATGAAAATGGAGAATACACCAAAGACGAAGTACAAATGAGTAATGCCCTCAATACCTTCTTTGCATCAGTTTTTACAACAGAAGACCTCAGTGATATCCCTACACCATCGCCGATTCAGATTGATAATTCAGATGTTCTAAGCAATATCACCGTTACAGAGAGAGAAGTATTGAATTGTTTAGATAAACTCAAGGTAAATAAAACGCCGGGACCTGATACAATCTCGCCTAGAGTTCTAAAGGAAGCTAAGGATGAGCTCTCCAAACCACTGACATTACTATTCAATAAATCCTTGCAGTCTGGAACTATGCCTGATCAGTGGAAGCTAGCCAACGTAACACCGATATTAAAAAAAGGCAGCAACTATCGTCCAATTAGCTTAACCTCAGTTGTATGTAAAATGCTAGAAACGGTCATACGAGACAGACTCGTAAATCACTTAGAGGAAAATAACATACTTAAAGATACTCAACACGGCTTTCGTTAAAAACGTTCCTGTTTAACAAACCTCTTAAACTTCTTCCACGATATCCTCAACCTCTACGATGAGAGTAAAGCTGTAGATATTATATACCTTGATTTTCAAAAGGCCTTTGACAAAGTTCCCCACAAACGTTTACTGCTAAAACTAAAAGCGCATGGAATACAAGACGGTGTGTTGAAATAGATAGAAAATAGGCTCAGCAACAGAAAGCAAACAGTAGTCTAAACGGTAAGGCATCTAAATGGACCAATGTAAGTAGCGGGGTACCCCAGGGATCGGTACTAGGACCAATTCTCTTTCTAATTTACATCAACGACATAGATGAGGGTCTCGCCTGTACAATCTCAACATTTGCTGACGATACAAAAATTGCAAATAGCGTACTCTCAAAAGAACAAGTTGACGATATGCAACACAATCTAGATAAATTGTCAGGTTGGGCCCAAATGAGTTTCAATGCGGATAAATGTAAAGTACTACATATCGGATACCTAAATGAGAAAGCAAACTATTCGATGAATGGCACTCAGCTTCAGAATGTAAACAGAGAAACCGATCTGGGAGTAACAATATCGAGTAACCTAAAACCAAGTCAATAATGTTCAGAAGTTGTTAAGAAGGCAAACAAAATAATTGGCTTTATAGGCAGGTCATTTGAGCATAAATCCAAAGAAGTTATCCTAACCCTTTACAATTCCTTAGTCCGCCCTCTTCTGGAATGCTGCGTTCAATCCTGGTGCCCTTATTACCAACAAGATATAAACAAGCTAGAACCAGTTCAACGTAGAGTTACCAAAATGATACCTAGCCTAAAGAACAAATCATACGAAGAGCGTCTTAGATAATTAAATCTATTTCCTTTAACCCAGTGCAGATTAAGAGGTGACTTAATTCAAGTGTTCAAAATCATCAAAGGCATCGACAATATGAACTGTAGTAAGTACTTCACTATCGACCAATCTAATTACACGCGGGGAAACGGTTGCAAAATTATTGGTAAATCTTTTAACTCGCACGAATCTAAGAATTTCTTCTTCAATCGAGTTGTCAACTTGTGGAATGGGCTTCCCCGAAACGTTATAGACTGCATCACCGTTGATTCATTTATACTCCGCCTAGACAAATATCTCGCATCAAACCCGCGACTGACTGCGTTTGTAAATGAATAACTTTATTTTATCCCCCCCTCAGTTACTAACCCATCTGTCCTCTACTAACTTCCTAATCCTGCCACGGACATTAGTTCCAGGGCAGTAATTCCCTTTCCAATGTTCCCTTACCCACTCTAAACCACTGTTTGGACACTTAATCCTCAGTGTTTTAGAGGACAAGCAACCTAGAAGGGTCACTATATCTGTTGTTGCTTGATTTCCTTTGTACTCCTTTGTAATGGCCAAAGCTAAGGTGGCGCCTATTAACCCTTCTTTGCGGCGCGCATCATATGTCGAGTGAAAGAAATTTGGACTATGTGGCGGCTCACAACATAAGTCGTGTGGCATTTTCAGCACGTAATGTTGCTGAGAGAGAGAGACAAGTGGTGGCAGGAGAGTAGCGAGCGTATGACTGCTCCAGACCACCGCGGTGGACCAACTGACATGAATCCCACCCTCCTCCACCCTCTCACACTCGCTACTCAGTGAATTGTTTAGGGAAAGTACCGAATTACATGGTTTTTGCACTCGTGTTGCACGATTGTTGCAAGAGAACTAGCGGTCATACAAGGATCGTTGGGGTGTCATTGGAAAGCTCTGTGTTACGTCCTGGGATATATAAACACTGGGCTCTTTCTATTGGATTAGGTATGCGGCAACAAGCAACAACGGAAAACGCTAGATCCCACCCTTATCTATAAATCCAGGCAACAAACCACCCTAAACTGTCAAGAGTCCTGCCTGGACAACAAGGTATCCTATAACTCGGTTACAGGGTGCACGCACTATAGACTGCTGATAGTCAAGCAGGCTATATAAAAGATCACACAATTAAGTTGACTTAAAGCTTCAAGGAAAAGATAGATAACGGAATTAAATTGCAGAAACAATTTAATAACAAACTAGAAGAAAGTACATTTAACGTTACGTTAATTAATACAACTAATCACCCCTGCATGAAAGAAGGTGAAAGCAAACAGTCCTCAAAACATCGTACAGGTAGACAAGATGCAGGTTTCTAAACTGCATGCGGCTACTGTAGGATCTGATGCTTAGCAAAGAAAGTAAGTTATGGATTTAGAGAACTCTTAACTCATAAGCAGGAATAAATACTAGTGATAGGCCATACAGTGTATAATGGCATAGGTATAATTAAATAAAGGCAGCAACTCTTAACATAACCACATACAGGTGTGCTTCTCACTCTTAGTCAGGCAAGCCTGCTCGGACAGAGTCTCTAAGCCACACCCTGACTCACAATGCTCACAAAAACGGTAAACTGTGGCACAATAACAAGCATACAGATATAATAAACCCCTAGCTGTTAATCTGCCAGGTGGCAAAGGTCTAGCCGGAAGGATATAGGCTTCGGATACCCGGGCTGAGCCACCTGCTCTAGCCTAGGGACGTTCCCAAGTCTGTGCACCAAATTACTCTAATTGAAAGGGTGCTCTCTTGAGAGACTCAGATCCCAAGTATCTGACTCTCTCCTGGCGACCCTAAAACAAACGCAAGACATGCTAGCGCAGTGCTGAGTGGACTAGGCAAGGGCCCTCACACAACACAACACTAGACACACAGGCACACAGACAAGAAAATGCCCCCAGACTCCCACGGGTATCCTAGTAAAGTCGTGCAGGTCCACAGGACTCGCACCAGCAGACTTTACTTAAAGGATCGCAAAAAACCTCCCCTCCGGTCTAGCCCCTGCTCACCTGCCACAAGAACACACTAGCAAGCATGAAACCACCAAATATGAGACAACAAAGAAGCTTCCTAGGTCTCATTAACAATTATATCTCTGCATAAGGCCCAAAATCCTATCTAGTTATCTGAGAGCTCGTCGTTAATACAATAATAGATATAAGGTCTATCAAGGGGATGGGATAATTAAATAGATTGGTGAAGTAGTGGAAAGAAGGTATACAAAGTAAGAGAGAAAGTTTCTAAGTGGGGTTGAGAGGGATAGATATCAAGGGGGTCCGAAGGGTACGACAGTGAGGTGAGCTCTGAGTCTTGAATCTGTCTGGACCCCACCCTAGGCATGCGAAATACATCCCATGCTTGGCAACACTCAACACCGTTGCCGGGTCAAAATCGTCTACCCCTTGCGTGAGTCGAAACTAAGCCTAACGTTGCGATTAATTGGCAACAATCAGGCTCGTCCCAAGCTAGTCTCTCCGCACAAGCGCGAAGCAACGTCCCCCAGCCGGTCTCTCTCTCCCGCTCGTCTCCTCCCACTCTCACTAGACTTACATCTTATATATAATAATGAAACAATCAACTATCGAGAATAAAATATACTAAGATGCGTTGGTTAAGAATAAGGGCAGCTTCAAGCTGTGAAACAACATAAGAATATCCCAGACATTAGTTACATTGTCGTAGGATATATACTAAGGAAAAGCCGGCCGGCCGGCTGCCACCAGCCGGTTTCTAAACGGCTGGCCAGCCGACCCTCGCGCATGCCCGCACGTGGCTACTATGCAGGAGCGTCACACCTCCCCCAAGATATAAGACACTTGACTAAGTTCTTCATATCTAACAAAAAGCTTCTCATAGTACCACACACTGTTGCGACACAAGGCACTATATATAAAAAAAAAATAAAGACTGTTGCACTCCACCGAGCAAGTTCAACTAACTTAGCGACAATAAGCGAAAACATTCAACTTAGATACTGCTACAACATCTTATACAAAATTCTACACGTTATAAAAATAAAGAGTTTTTATAAGTTTTTTTTGCTTTTTTAATTTGTTTTTTTTCGGCTGAACTACAGTGACAGCCTATTTTCCTCCACTCTCAACACACACTGACTGAACGGCGAGGGTTCTCCTGCAAACAAACCCTCCCGTGACAAACAATCAGCCAAAACATTATCAGTGCCCTTAGTATGCCACACATCCAACTTGTGTCCCGGCAGCAAAACAACACCTGGCACTGATAAACTGCCCAGTTCATCACAAGAATGGCATTTCTCGTCGCTCTTTCCGGCAACGGGGCCTGCCAATAACCTTTCACTAGTTCTACCTTCGTGATAGGCGATGCAGCCCCGAGGCGGTCTATGGTGTCGTCAACTCTCGATAAGGTATAGGCGTCTGTCAGGGATAATGCACACACACTCTCGCAATCAACACACTCGCTGATCTTGCCACTTAACACCGGTTGCAAAGTTACAGGCAACGACCACTCACGACCTTCCTTATCCCTCAGACCCTTCGTCAACACGTAACCAGCTCTGCTTGCACCACAGGCTGTCGAGCAGGATTTATACGGTAGGGAATTAAACTGAGCCTTGCACTATCTCCAGCCTGCATGTCGGATTCTACCCCGTACATCAGGCCTGGAGAAGCAACAAACATGCGGATGCACTGCCACAGCCTAGTAAACAACTTATCTCGCAGAATAACAATCCTAGTGCCCTTCCACAACCCAGCCGAGACCGCAGCTTCTAACCTGTAGTCTCCCACCTTCGTCCCTAGAACAGCCAGGTCATGAGAGGGACAATCAGTACCACCTGTGCAGTCACTCCCATAGTTCATTATTGCTAAGGCTTCCCCGCCGATACCGTACATGCGCACCCCCGCATTCCTTGTGACGACATCTGCCTGCGCAGCATCACCGCTTTTAGCGACATGGCCAGATACAGTCGGTCTATGGTAGGGCTGTTGCATTAGACTAGAGCAGCATTGGGAGGCTATGCGACGACCGGGCACAGCCACTCCACAGCCAACCTCACCAATCTGCTCAATGTTTTCCTTTTGACCACCACCCTTGGCAGCCATGGGTCGACCCTGACCTGGCAACCATGCCAAAGCCTCGTCGCCCACCTTGAACCACCGAAACAACGAGGCTAACGGTCTTTCAACATTCACGTGACCTGCCCGCGGAACATCTTGCACCGCCCGAGTTGTGAGACTCAGGGGCTCGGCACGACCAGTGGGGTATGAACCGAGCTGGTGCTGGAGCGCTGCACACTGCTGCTCAGGCAGGTGCTCTAGCGCTTCCACAGCCACCAGACTCGTGTCCCCCGCCCACTGCTCCGCCGAGACATGACAATCCCTACTCTCCTCCACCTGTGCCCTACTGCCCCCCTCTCCTTCTCCACCTTGGCCGCGGCAGACCAACGCAGGGACAGTAGGCTGCTCAGGTGGTTACCTCACAAACTCCTCCAACAGGTTCACATGACATGTTTCCCCGTCCTCGTGTTTGATCTTGACAGCACCATTACCACACTTCTGAACTTCCGGATCCTCCAACTGCAGTTTACAAATATCTGAGGGAACCAACCTGTCTAGATGCTTCCGAAGCAACCCAAGTCCTCCCCCAATATCAAACTGAGCAACCCTTTTTTCTCTCCGTGTGTAACGTTGCTGCCTCGGAGTCTCTTCCTGCCCTACCTCCTCACTAGCTGTGACAGGTCCTGGGGCCTGGGGCCAGACTCTAACATAGGTGCCAATAATGAGTCAACAAGAAACACTGCCGGCTCAAAACTCTCCAATTGACCAACACTTCCCGTTTTCTTGTGACCTTTCCTCCGCGGTTTGATAGACTGAGGTGGTGGCTGCAAGGCTCCGGATGTCTGAGAACGCGTCACAACACACGCCATGGTTTGTACGCTACACTTCTCAACCCACTCCTGTTCCTCCCTACTAACGTCGGCCGCCTTCTCGGCAACGACCAAGGGTGAAACCTTAGAAGCAGGCACCGCAAAGTCGTTGCCGAGGAGGAGGTCGACGCCCCCAACAGGCAAGTTCTCTACGATTCCGACATCCAGCTCCTTCGCCACACCACCCACCTCCAGCTCCATCCACACCAGCGGGTAGGACTTCGTAGCATTGATCCCCTGAACTACCACCACCCGAGCAGCGTTAATCGGCCTACCAGTAAAGTTCTTTAACAAGGTCTGAGAAGCCCCAGTATCACGCAATAGCTTAACTCCTCGCCTTTCGCCAGCCCACCTCACAAAACCATGCCCTCTATGACCCCCAAAGACGTCGCGGACAGGGTTCGAGCCTTCCGGACTCTTGAACACAGGCTGTGTCCCAACCTCTGACGAACTACCCTTGGCAAACTCGGAAAATATAGGCGACACCCCTATGCTGCGGACCAATGACACAACCTTGTTTGGTGGCTTGTTCGGACAAGCATTTGCAAAGTGACCCTCCTTGTGACATGCAAAGCACTCTTTACTCTTTGGATTCCCTTGGGAGTGGGAGGTACCATTAGACTTCTTATACGGGACGGTATTTGTTTTTTGTTCAGTTTTATTGTCAGTGCTACCTGGTTTTGTGTATTTATGTGTATCAAAATTCTTGGGAGGGGGAGGGGTACGATCCTTTGCACCCGACTCACTCCTAGCTGCTGCTTCGCACCCTCGAATTAATGACAGTCGGAGGTCAGCCATTTCTGCTGCCTCCTGGAGAGTTCTAGGATTTTTTTCCTTTATATTTAATGTTAAGTCCCCGCCTGTGCACTTAAAGAACTGCTCCAAGAGAACCAGCTCCCTCAACTCCTCAAAAGTAGCTGCCCTCTCAGAACGCAGCCAATGTCGTAGTGCATCAGACAAGTCCCGGGCGTGTTCTAGGAAGGTACTATCCTTGCCCTTAGTAACACCCCGAAACTTCAAGCGGTAAGTTTCTGGTTGTAACTCATAGGCCCGTAGCACAGCCTTCTTTAGCTCATCATAAACTACACAGGACTCTAAAGGTAGTGCATCATACGCTTTTAGCCCCTTTCCTAGGAGTCTTGATGAAACTAATGCTGCCCACTTTTCCTGAGGCCACTGGTGTTCCTGACACTTCTTCTCAAATCGCATAAAAAACTCAGTCACACATGATTCATCGAACACAGGAACTAGTTTAAGCAGGTGCGACAATGATTGGTCCCGATGTCTGTTACCTCCCCCAATATTTCGCCCTGTTACCTCCACTCGAGATCTCTCCAGCGCCCTGTCAGCCCGATACCTAGTAGACTCTGCCTGCAGTTCAGCCTCTCATATAGCTGTTCTCTCTGCGGCCTCAGCCTGAGCTCTAGCAACCTCAGCCTGCACACTAGCCTGTCTCTCGGCAGCCTCAACCTGAGCTCTAGCCTGTCTTTCGGTAGCCTCAACCTGAGCTCTAGCCTGTCTTTCGGTAGCCTCAACCTGAGCTCTAGCCTGTCTTTCGGTAGCCTCAACCTTGGCCATCTCAAGCCGAAACAACAAATCTGGAGTCAACCCTTGAGGAGGGGAAGGTGCATTTAATGGAGAGGGTCCCTGTGATTGAATTCCACGCTGCCATTGACCATCAACTTGGGGGTATGTACTAAATTCAGGCACCCTGACGTTTGATACGGGGGTAGAGCTGGGGACCGGGGCCCCCAGTCACCTCTCCACCCAGGTCTCTCCCTTCTAAACCCAATATCAAAGTCCTCAGCTGATCTTTCCTCATGCCACTTAAACCCTGGTGACCCTGAAGACCAGCCACACACTTTAAGCCATACTTATTCAGCTTCAACACCCTGGCAGCGGTAAGGGGCACCTCTAAAAATCTTCTAGCACCCTCCTCGCTATCGACTAGCCACTCCACAGGTCTTTCTCCCTCCGAGCCTGTATCGTGACCTGACCCATCACTGTGTTCTGATGTATTCATAGACTCCTCTACATAAGGACTGGCGTCGGCCATACTCGGGTCCCGGAACTTGGGTCCATTGTCAGGCCCACAAACTGAGGTCTTATTTTAGTTTTACTGGATATGGGACTTTGTGTTTTTACTCTACAACATCTTATTAACTAGAGCAACCAAGTAAAGGAAATTAAAACATTTGTTTTTGGTTGATTGACTCATAAGTCTCTTTCGTGATGGAACATAATAGGAAAATATACAGTTATAATGAGATAGTTTATAAGAACATGTATTATACAAGCAAAGCATCATACCATGACTTACATTAATGAAATATTAGAAGAAATTAAAGTAAAACCTTTGCAAAATATTACTTTACACATAATTTTACATATATCAAAAGTCACATAACACAATAATTAACTTAAACATTAGAAAGTTTCTCTTGTCGCCTTAAGCAGCCTAGTGTACACTCCCGATCGCTTGTATTAAATACAAAGGCCTTAAACAACACATTACACAATGTCTGGCATGCTCCTGAATGGCTAGCTAAAGGAGCATCTACATAAGACAAGCATTGTTTCAAGTAATTGCGACAACACTTTTTCAAGTCTTGAAGAGACATTTGAAGGGTGATGCCACTATGTACAAAGAAGACAGTAGCCAGTGTAGGCATACTCAGCCCACCTCGATTGAGCGCAGTCAAAAACTCTGATGACTAGCATTCCCCAGAATCTACTTCCTGTTGTTATGTTTATGAGCTAAAAATCCCCCAATGTAGACAATTTTATGTTTTAAAGTATCATCTGAATCTAGAAGTAGTTGAGTGTCTTGTAATGTCAGCTCTTCCAGAAGTTGTAAATCACCATCATCTATTGCTGCTGTACAAAATTCACAGCTTACTTCTTTGGCTCGGTCAGGAACGATGTCACGTTTCAACAGCTGATGCAACTGCTGTACTTTGGATGCTGCTTGAACATCCCCAATGGCAATGTAAACATTTCCTCCACTACGTTGTCTTGCTTGACCAAAAAACTTTTCTAGGGGATCTTGTGAAAAAACAGCAGGTAGGATGTAAGCAAAATCATGGATTTCAAAAAGATATTGTGCTGCTTCTATGTTATACCTTGTTGTGATGACAAAGGCATCTGCTGTTGACTGTGTTAGTTTCTTCTCTCTGCCATGCCCACCAGTCCACCGACAGCTGGATACAACTGTACACATTTCCTGCAGAGCTTTGAAGTTTGTACAATTTAACACCTTACGATTTTCTTTTATATGTACCGCGGGGTGTTTTTAGCCAAAATAGGGCTTGTGATCATTTTCATGCCTAAATAAGACCCAGAACGTAAAACAAGTATCTATCCCTGAAAGGGCATAAACAGAGCTTTCGAATGACACCATAACGATCCTTTTATGATGGATAGTTTTCTTGCAATAACCGTGCGCGTGCAAGAGGTAAAGCATTTTTCCAATTCCGTAATAGCAAAGAGAGCTGAGATTCGTGTCAGTAGGTTCGCCGCGGTGGTCTGGAGCAGTCATACGCTCGCTAGTCTCCTGCCACCACTTGTCTCTCTCTCTCAGCAACATTACGTGCTGAAATTGCCACTCGACCTATGTCGAGCGCCGCCACATAGTCCAGCTTTATTAAATACGACTTATGTGGTGAGCCTCTAATTAAGGGTTAATGTCCAAGGTTCACGATATTGGTCTCGTAAATGAACTGCGCTGTACTTGCTTTTAACATTCATCATTTTAAACCAATTGGTTACCAGTGTTATGTATATCACTGTTCCATCCTGAAATTTAACAGTTCCTTTAAGACCTTCAAATGCAGCAATCGTTTTCTCATTGAACACTTGGCAAACTGAGGGCACACTCTGACGTTGCAATGGTTTAGGAAATGCTGATGAGCGTGTGAGTTTTGTCAGACGAAGTGGTGTCTTCTGATCTTCATTGTAAAGAGCTTTAACATCACTCCAACACGCCAAATATTCTGTACCGTCCTTGCTAAAATGTAATTCTTGACATTTCTCTGTGATCAAGTTGTTTCTCATATTCTTGAGGATGTGAACATAATCATAGACAAGGAAAACATTTATGCCATCTGGTGTTACTTTTCCAGGACCCCCAAGCATTCTGTAAACAGCTTGATTCAGTGGACAGTTGTCACAAACGAACGATACTGGATGGCCACCACTAGCTTTAACAACATATACAGCCTCAAGTAATATTTCCTTCAGTTGAATAGCATTCAGTTTTGATACAGGATGAATTCGTATGATGTACCGTGGTCCTCCATATTGACAAACAACTTCAATAGCAAGAGCAGATGTTGCTAGATTTTCTGGTCCGTTTGTTGCATAGCCTACTATATGCTCTCCTGTAAATCTAAAGGCCTGCTTAAGCTTGACTTCATCAAACAAAATGTTAACTAACCGCTGTTGTGGCTTCAACTGATCAAAAAGGATTGGGAGACACTTGTCAGCATAAGTGCCAGATAACAATTGGCGAGTCTGTTTCTCACAAGGAAGACTAATTGCTTTGGAGTTTCTAAGCATTCTATATGCTGCGGGTGATATACAAAACAGTTCTGCTGCAAGAATTAACATATGCTTTGTATATCGGCGATTTTTAGGAGGAATAAGAAGGAGTTGTAACTGTGCTTGAATGAACTGAAAACCTTCAATTTCCTGAAATTCTGTGATAGAGTCAAGTTCTGAAATTATTCTTTTTAAGCGGTCAGTATTAGTCGCTTCATGAGTGTTCATAATTTTCACTATTTCTTCAATTTGAGACCACTTACTTACCAAGCGATTTTTTTGAAGATTCAGTTTACTTTTTGGTATCTCCAAGCCACTTTTCTCTGCTACTACCAGCTGCAGAAAACCAAAAGGAGACTGTACCTCTTTAAAATGAAGAAACTTATCAACTGCTCTACCATTACCATCTGTCTTAACCTGACAAGCGCGATATGACAGTAGGTGCTAGGGTAGTTATTTGTGCATTTCTAGCCCTGGATTCTGACAGAATTCGTTATATTTACAATATAAACCATTATTTGTTTTCGGTATGCTTTTATTTTACATATATGATGTATATATGAACCTTCAAGAGTGCTAAAATAAGTGGGAAAAGCATTTGGGTGGTGAAAAACGAAGATATTGGCCACCCGGTCATAATCTCAGGCGAGAGAGAGAGACAGGCAGCCTCCCCTCTCGCTGTCTGGGAGTCAACTGAGAGGCGGGGCGGTGTGTGCCGGTGTCTGGTGTTGCATAACGATCTTTTATGCAACCCACTTGTGCTACATTATCGCGGGAGAGAAAAAATAACCGATAAATGATGATAATAAGAGGAAAAATAGGTGATAATGGGGGAGGGGAGATTAAGGTGGGGAAGGGGGGAGGGGGGTGGGTGAGATTTACATGGATGAGTACTGGAGGGGAATTTATCTCACCTAGAGACAAATTTCCGTTTGATGGCCCTTTTTTTTATGGAACTATGAAGACACTTATCAACTGGAGGCTACCATTACCATCTGTCTTAAACATTGTCAGTTCTCTACCATTTTGCATTATATAAACGTCAGGGAAGTGTTTTCCAATCTCTCCTGCAAATTTGTCATAACTATGCATTTTGTCTTGTTCATTTTCAAATTCAGTTTGTTTTTTAAGTCTTGCTTCACTTGTCACTGTTTTAGTTAACCTAGGAGCTGACATAAGTTGTTTGAGGCAAGACTTGGGTACACCTTAAAACACTGTAGGAGGCCCAGCTGGTCGTTTTCCTCCCCGAACTGTGACCCAATCGCAGTCGAAGTGTGATGCACAAATCCATAGTTTCGACCTGTCTCTCAAACTTTCTGGGCTATTTGGCATAGCACTAATCCATGCATGTCGTTCTTGTTCTTCATTCGGGAAACACACCATAGGACTGTATGGCTCTCCCCTGTAGTTTCCACGACAATTGAATGCAGCACATCTTTTCGGCATTGTTCCTGTAAAGAAAACAAACAAGAATAGTTGTAAAATGGTTATCAGTACATATCAAAGCAACCCGTTGACATCAGCTCAATTCTAATATTTATCAGCTAAATAAGTTGTTAACACAGATCCTTTTGTGACTGGTAAGTATTTATAAGAAAATTACTTACAATAAGCTGAGAGATAACGAACAACAGAACAAAAATGTGTTGCCTCTAACGTGTCTCGTGGGTGAATGGCGTCTGGCATCGTCCTGGGCTGTTCGTTTTCTGGCGAGACATTATGTCGCCAATATGGCGGGGATATGGACGATTGCGTGTGAAATTACATGCATTTATATGTAAAGTTGTGTTTGTGTACATATTTTTGTGTTTAAGAAAGTCGGAGAGACCACTGCTTTCATGATACTGCTTTTAAGCAATGGACCCAAGTTTCAAACTCCGAGAGTGCTCGTTTCCAGTCCTTATGTAAAGGGGTCTATGGATGTATTAGACATGTTTGTGCACTGCAGTAATTATCACGGTTATAGAATGTGCCTTATCTCCTATGCAAGTATGTATATACTAATGTTATTTAAAGTCTTTAATGTGTTATATTGGTTGCTCCAAAAAAAAAAAAAATCTATGTCCACTGTATTCCTCTAATCATAAGGAATCTCAAAACAAATGACCACTATATTCCTCTGTTCAGTAAATCCTATGCAAGGTCGCCATTTGTTACGTCCTTGGATATGTAAACACTGGGCTCTTTCTATTGGACTAGGTATGCGGCAACAAGCAACAACGGAAAACGCTAGATCCCACCCTTATCTAAAAACCCAGGCAACAAACCACCCTAAACTGTCAAGAGTCCTGCCTGGACAACAAGGTATCCTATGACTCGGTTACAGGGTGCACGCACTATAGACTGCTGATAGTCAAGCAGGCTATATAAAAGATCACACAATTAAGTTGACTTAAAGCTTCAAGGAAAAGATAGATAACGGAATTAAATTGCAGAAACAATTTAATAACAAACTAGAAGAAAGTACATTTAACGTTACGTTAATTAATACAACTAATCACCCCTGCGTGAAAGAAGGTGAAAGCAAACAGTCCTCAAAACATCGTACAGGTAGACAAGATGCAGGTTTCTAAACTGCATGCGGCTACTGTAGGATCTGATGCTTAGCAAAGAAAGTAAGTTATGGATTTAGAGAACTCTTAACTCATAAGCAGGAATAAATACTAGTGATAGGCCATACAGTGTATAATGGCATAGGTATAATTAAATGAAGGCAGCAACTCGCAACATAACCACATACAGGTGTGCTTCTCACTCTTAGTCAGGCAAGCCTGCTCGGACAGAGTCTCTAAGCCACACCCAGACTCACAATGCTCACAAAAACGGTAAACTGTGGCACAATAACAAGCATACAGATATAATAAACCCCTAGCTGTTAATCTGCCAGGTGGCAGAGGTCTAGCCGGAAGGATATAGGCTTCGGATACCCGGGCTGAGCCACCTGCTCTAGCCTAGGGACGTTCCCAAGTCTGCGCCAAATTACTCTAATTGAAAGGGTGCTCTCTTGAGAGACTCAGATCACAAGTATCTGACTCTCTCCTGGCGACCCTAAAACAAACGCAAGACGTGCTAGCGCAGTGCTGAGTGGACTAGGCAAGGGCCCTCACACAACACAACACTAGACACACAGGCACACAGACAAGAAAATGCCCCCAGACTCCCACGGGTATCCTAGTAAAGTCGTGCAGGTCCACAGGACTCGCACCAGCAGACTTTACTTAGAGGATCGCAAAAAAACTCCCCTCCGGTCTAGCCCCTGCTCACCTGCCACAAGAACACACTAGCAAGCATGAAACCACCAAATATGAGACAACAAAAAAGCTTCCTAGGTCTCATTAACAATTATATCTCTGCATAAGGCCCAAAATCCTATCTAGTTATCTGAGAGCTCGTCGTTAATACAATAATAGATATAAGGTCTATCAAGGGGATGGGATAATTAAATAGATTGGTGAAGTAGTGGAAAGAAGGTATACAAAGTAAGAGAGAAAGTTTCTAAGTGGGGTTGAGAGGGATAGATATCAAGGGGGTCCGAAGGGTACGACAGTGAGGTGAGCTCTGAGTCTTGAATCTGTCTGGACCCCACCCTAGGCATGCGAAATACATCCCATGCTTGGCAACACTCAACACCGTTGCCGGGTCAAAATTGTCTACCCCTTGCGTGAGTCGAAACTAAGCCTAACGTTGCGATTAATTGGCAACAATCAGGCTCGTCCCAAGCTAGTCTCTCCCCGCCTGCGCGAAGCAATGTCCCCCAGCCGGTCTCTCTCTCCCGCTCGTCTCCTCCCACTCTCACTAGACTTACATCTTATATATAATAATGAAACAATCAACTATCGAGAATAAAATATACTACGATGCGTTGGTTAAGAATAAGGGCAGCTTCAAGCTGTGAAACAACATAAGAATATCCCAGACATTAGTTACATTGTCGTAGGATATATACTAAGGAAAAGCGGGCCGGCCCGCTGGCGCCAGCCGGTTTCTAAACGGCTGGCCAGCCGACCCTCGCGCATGCCCGCACGTGGCTACTATGCAGGAGCGGCACATCTGTTTATGCACTTTCAGGGATAGATACTTGTTTTACGCTCTGGGTCTTATTTAGGCATGAAAATGATCACGTAAACAGCCCTATTTTGGGTAAAAACACCCCGCTGGTGGCTACATATTATTTACCGCCTAGGACGCTCGTTAGGTGTTAAGTCCCTCACCATACCTAAGATGGAGTTGACTGCTGTTCTTCTCGCAGCTCATCTCGCATGTTATATATGTGAGGCCTACGCGGACGAGCTGATTATAGAGCATGTATACCTCTGGTCTGACAGCCAGATAACCCTATGCTGGTTGTCTAGTAAAAAGATTTTGCCTATATATGTTCAAAATAGAGTTGATGAGATAAAGTCATTAGTCCCCGGCGCTCATTTTCGTTATGTGTCAACAGAGGACAACCTCAGTGATCTAGTCACCAGAGGGATTTCATATGTGTCCTTAGTTGCTTCTTCGCTTTGGTGGGGAGTGCCCACATGGCTACCTCACCAAATGCTATGGCCTGATCATGGCCCAATAGGGGGCTCAATAGGAGGGGACACCACTGTGGGTTGTAACACGAGTCAAGAAGGAACCCTGTCATTGCCGGTACCGGTTGCCCCTACTGCCATATTGAAGCCTCATATATGAAGTCATGGCATGTAATCTTAGAGAGAAGACACAAGGGAACTATCAGGCAAAGCCGGCATGCTTGACGGTGCCGGAATTAAGAGCAGCAGAGTCAGCCATGATTAAGGTAGCTCAGAGAGAAGCTTACTCTGAGGAACACCACTATTTGTCAAAAGGACAGGGCACACCAAGCAATATAGTGAAGCAGATAGGCCTCTATATGGAGGGAGGCATGATATGCTGTAGAGGTAGGCTCCATTTGTCAGCTTTACATGATAGCGCCAAGTACCCTATCCTTATTCCTAATAAACATCGTATAGCCACTCTCCTTAGTAATTACTGCCACAAAGTGTGTAACCATAGTGGTGTTAGTTATGTTGTAAATTACATAAGGCAAAGATGGTGGATCCCCAAGATTAGACAGGTAGTAAAGAAAGCCTTAAGGGGATGTATCATCTGCAAGAGATTGCAAGGTACTTCATACCGTGCTGTACAGGCCCCTCCGTTGCCGGAGTTTAGGGTTCAGGAAGTAAGTCCTTTCCAGGTAACGGGGGTTGACTACACAGGTGCCTTGCCAGTAAAAGAGAAGGGGTGTACTGTATGTAAATTATATGTAGTCTTCTTCACCTGTACAGTTACTAGAGCGGTCCATGTAGACGGTGTCTAACCTCTCCTGCGAATCATTTTTGCATGCGTTCCATAGGTTTAGTAGCAGGAGGGGTTACCCTGAGATTATGATGAGTGATAATGCCACCACATTTGTTAGCGGAGCCAGTACATTACGGGAGTTGATGGATGATGCAAGGTTAAAAGGTACTCTAGCGGAATTCAAGTGCGAGTGGCGGTATATACCGGCCAGGGCGCCATGGATCGGTGCCATATGGGAACGGGTCATTGGCATCCTAAAGGCTGGCTTGAAGAAGGTACTGGGTCGAGCATTGGTTACCACAGGGGAACTGAATATGGTATTACTGGAGCTCGAGGACACAGTCAAAGATCGCTCGCTTGGCTACACCTACAGTGATCTGGAAGACTCTCTACCCATCACTCCTTCACAACTGGTTCATGGGAGGCAGATCAGAAGCTTTCCAAGGCGAGAAGTCACGCATGAGGATCTCAAGGACACGACGTGGCGTTACAACGATTCCGTCAACCAACGCTTCCAATATGTAACGAAACTCTCACATGTCCTGTGGAAAAGGTGGAGCACTGATGATTTAATAGCACTCAGGGAGCAACATCGTCACTTAATGGTAAAAAGAGGGATAGCATCGCCACAAGTTGGGGACGTCGTTCTAGTACATGATGACGTCCCCCGACTTTTTTGGCATATAGGTTGGATAATGAAACTTCTTCGTGGTCCTGACCACGAATGTAGGGTAGTTCAGGTAAAAACAGGAGCCGGTTTGACCACCAGACCGGTGGTTAAGCTATACCCACTAGAGATAGATTTAGAGGTAGTGGATGGCGACAGGAAGCCGAACTCTGATTATATCCTTCCTGCTACAGGAGCGGACCGAGGTGATACCCCTCAGAGACCGTCACGTCGGGCTGCTTTGGGTTCCTCTCAGTTGTGGCGATCCATGATCGGGACGGGACAATTGTAAATACTTTGTATAACTGGTGGTGGAGTATGTCGTGAATCCTAGCTGGTATATATACCGTAGTTTGACTTTCCCGGGTTCACGACAGCTGGTTCCTTTTTGTTTATACGCATTACTTTATTTATCTTTGTGGATAAATATTACTGTGGTTGCACCAATTACATCTTAGTTTATTTTTCCTTATTATTTAATCACGGGGGACGATATAGAACCCTTAAATATATTTTATATTGTCACGATAAAAGAGAATCTCAGACACACTTCACACAGACTTCGTTCCGCTCACAACAAACCACCAGTTGCTGCCACATAACATCAGAACTTCCCTGATCTTCACCTACCGACATGTCCATCACCTAACCTACACTCTTTGCATCACAGCTAGGTTCCTTTAATACTAGAAGTACTTCATAAATATTACTGGGACTACCACAGATAGCCTACATATACAATTTAACACGTAAGTCAACCGCCGACCGGTATCATTTTATAGCCTAGGCCAATTCATCTTTCCAGGTTTAGTTATTTAAGTTATATCCGTTTCTCCTCTACCCGCTAGGAATAATAAACAGGATAATATTTATGTTATTTATACGTTGCCGCCCCTGCTTGCTGCAGCGCCCGTAATTCCCGGCAGGGTGTCCGTCGCGGATTACGCAATTGGTTGGTAGATTTCACGATGGGATGGACCTGCGACAGGGACAGTAGGAAGCTGTCCCACAACATGTGTAGGAGGAGCTAACGCCTGCTGATGAGGAAGGGTTTGAACCGGCACTTGAGATACCATTGTGTCTTCAGCTTGGTACACTGTCGGCACTTGATATCGGACAGGCTGAAAATTCAAAGGTTTCAAGACAGTGGGCAATGGTGTGGGCAACATGTCAACCTGTCCCGATAAAGCAGGGACTATGGGTGTAGCTGCAGCCTCTACTTGACTGGTTGCTGGCGTCCTAGTGCACTCGTATACTAGTTGATTGACTTTCACCATGAAAAGCTCCACAACTGGGACTTCCATCCTTCGTATCCTCCACTCCAAACACTCAGTGAAACTCTTTATCTCTGCATGTAGGTAGTTGGCTGGCTGGGAGGGAGTCTCCTTCACCTTGTCCATAATCTGGAGCACGTCCTTTTGCTGGTGGATTAGCTGGTTGGGAGTAGAGAAACATATCTTAATGCCACATTCTATTAACTTAAAATTGTTGTGTGACCATGAAGTGTGACGATTGAAGATTTTTTTGTTTTCCAAAATGTCATTTAAGTACAAGTTTAGCAAGCTATATATACAGTATATATATATATATATATATATAAATAATTGTATATTATATATATATCTATATATATATATATATATATATATATATATATATGTATATATATATTTATATATATTGCTGTGTACATGGCTATATATATGTATATGTCGGTGTATATATAAATTATATAGATAGATATATATATATATATGAAAAACTATATATATATATTATATATTTTGTATACGTACATATGGAAATTGTTGTATGTTAACAAAATTAACACTATTTTGTATAAATATATTTATATAAAATTTTATTTGTGGATTACTCTTGCTGTACAGATTATATTAAAAGTTATCCAAAGTCAAAATATACCCATCTGTAGACATCGCTCTCCAATTGTATACATGTTATATATATATATATATATAATTTCTATATATATATATGTATATATATATATATATACAGTATATATATATATAATATATATAGAATATATATATATATATTATGTTGTCGACTACTCATGCGGTAAAGATTAACAAATGACTGCTTACCTTGGTCAAAAACAGCGGATCCTTTCTGGAGACAGCTTCTGCGTCCGGTCGTGCCCTTGCTCGTTTTTGTCCACGGTGGGTTGAGGGAATCACAGGGGAGTTTGGAAGATCCTCACCTTCCATGGCCTGCCCCATCGCCTCATCATCCTCTTCCTCCTCGTCATCCTCCACCTCCACCTCCACCACCTCGGCCTCCATGTTTGCCTGGGGATGCGACCTTCTATTTATCTTAAAGTCAAATACAATAAATACAATGTCGAATGTATAAACAAATTATATAGTCACACTGATTAATGATTTGACAACAAATACAGAGTAAATAATTTTAAAATTAAATACACAATATATATACGACCGTTTTTCATATATACAGTATATATATATTACCTTCTGGCTGCTTATCCTGGGCTCTTTTTGTGATACATTTTCCTTAAGGAAGGAAAATGTATCCCAAATCCACTGGTCTCTCAGTGTCAGGCGCTCAGCACCAGACCCGATCTTCCGGTTAAGAAGTTTGCCGTATCGTGTCCGCATATTGGTGTAGAATTTTGCAACAAATGAACCTGAAAAGGGAACGAGATAGTGCATTAAGTAATATACACAGAAGATGTTAACATTTTGTGAGATTGATGGTATATTATTGAACACAATAAACAAAGGGAAAACATAAAATTACACTGATACTTCACATTCTCCAATTTTCATGTTATTATATTATTGTAGCAAAATTATCGTAGCAAAACGTTGATCACACAATACATTTGTTTCATACATACCAACATTAATAACACCACGTCCCTCATACTACCCATGGAGATTAGATGTATTTCAAAATAACTTATAGCCACTTACCTGGGATACCCAATTTCTAGCCTTTCTTTTCGCAGAGGCGCCCCTTGAACATTGTGTCGTGGTGCCGAGGGTCCGCCTTGCTCCATAGGCATGGGCAATTTTGAACCGATTCGGCCAAGTCACCCTCCATAGCGGCAGTGATGATGCTGGGAGGTAATTCGTCTGATTCAGAGGAAGGGACGTCCTCCACTGAAGTCTGCTGAACATCGTCGACCTCGTTCAGTTCTGTGCGAACACTTCTTACGTCGTCCTGTGTATCAAATAGTTGCTCGCTCTCCTCTTGATGCATTTCTGCAAGCCCTGATACACCTTCACCAGCATCAACAACTTCAGTTGCTTGGAAGAGTGGCGTCTCATCTATCACAACGTTTTTTGTAGTCGCCTTCTTCTTCGGCTGCGCAGCCTTCTTCGGTTGTACAGTACCATCATTTTCTTGGGACCCATGGTAAATTGGAGAGTGTTGGTTGAAGCTCAACTTGGTGGTGGTGTGTTCAGACTGTGGAATGACATTTTCTGACCTGTCCAGCTGTTTATATACACCCCCGACCTCACCCGAGTCGATCTGAGATTGGTGTTGCCACACGAGCGTTTTTCACGTCAAATTAACGTGAGCAAGTTATTATTCAATATTATTAAACTAAAAAGGCAGGTGGACTCCACACATATAATAGTATATATGTTTGATGCCAAATACAAGATGAACATAAAAGACTGGGCTCAAGTACGGTAAGTATTGTTGCGAAACTCAAAAGGATTGGGCCTCAAGATGTCTTATGGCGATATATATATATATATATATATATATATATATATATATATATATATATATATATATATATACCGATATATATACATATATATATAATTATATGCGAGTATGAAGAGAACATTTAAAGTTATATGATCATAAATAATTACTAATAATAATACTATTAATATCATAAATTTATAAATTATGTATATATATAATTATTACATCTCAGGATTATACTATTTATTATGAAATCATTATAACCATCTATCATATAATTTTAAGGTGTTTTAGTTACAGTGTCTAGATTTATATGGGGGACTGTACATTACAGAGGTCAGAAGATCATTCACCCCTATGACGTATTGTCTGGTCAGATCCTGTCACACACATTCAGCTGAGATGACACTCACTGTACCTTCTCCAACGCTATCTTGTAACCACGGGTAGCCATCTTGTAAGCGGGAGGTGAATTATAGGTATGGCTTGGAGGTGGTGAGAAGGTGAGAGATAGGGAGAGCAGGCAGATAGAATCAAACATCCAGGGTGATAACATATACCCAGAGATATCCTCTTGAGTTAGGGTTTACTCTTATATTACTTTATAGTACTTCTGTATATCTTTCAGATTATTACTTAAATATATCAAAGTGGTTTTGGATCAGATATCTTTAATTATATTCCCTTTACCTATATCTATCAATATATAATAGGTATATGGTAATCGGTGGTGGCAGCTTTTATACCTATCTATTAAATCAATCAATCTACAAGCAGAGAACTCAGCCTCTACACTACAACTTCTACAATCATCATACAACCTACAGTAACCTATTGCTCATAGGAGACACCTTAAGTCTACCTACATCGAGTAAGAGGTTAACCCTTATCATAAATATAGGATCGTAACTCAAAACGTCCTAATACTCCTGTCTGGAGTTAACCCTATGAATACATTTGACTACTCCTAACAGTCTTACGTAACAAAATTATATATATTTATAAATAAATATATATATATAAATGTCTATATACTGTACATATCTTCATAATTATAATTACTATAATAGTTGGAATGTACAAATTGATCTTGTTGGTAACCAAAATATATATATACATTTATATACAGTATAATATTATACATAATATGTATAATCATTTTTTATAATCATTCCCATGTCTGGATAGTAATAGTATTATTATTAGCAATAATTTGTTCTCATATATCTTTCCATATTTTCCTTATATGGCGCAGGATGCCTGCAGAAGATTTATTACTATACATTATATATGATAGTAGTAGTAATTAGAGTTAATAAGTTGTTAACTTTCCACCTTCGCGTTAATCGCAATCGCATTCATTAATATTGTATGTTATGTATATATATATATATATATATATATATATATATATATATACTGTATATACAATATATATATACCGGTATATATAATCTCGTTTCTTTGTTATATAATTATATATTTTGATATCTGTATATATATTATATATACAGATATCATATGACAGATCTGACAAACAAAAACATGTTAGTTGCTTTGCAAACATGCTTAGACCTGGAACATATATATATATGAAATTGGCGAATTTATTTAGGAGAAATAGAATTGCAACATGGAAAATACAATGAAATAATCACAATAATCACATTTTAATTATATTATTAAATATTGTAGACGCTTTGTGAGACGTAAAGTTGTCAGGTCACTGTAGGCTGTCTGGGGTACACAGCTGCAGGTCGTTAAACAGATATCTTGTCCATTCTTGTCTAGGGGTTGAGGTCCAGTAAACACATTAGGCGACGGCTGTACATACTGTATATACACGTATATATGTCAATATGTTTCGTTTAATTTCAGCAACGAAACTTTTAGTACTTTGGCTAAATATTGATAGGGGTCCCTATACTAAAAAGATGACCTGATATTCGTCGAGGAGTCACGTTCGAGATTCCCTGCGGATTAAAGTAAGTAGGGGACATTGTTGTCCATCCCCAAGTGTTAAGGTAAGTAGGGGACATTGTCGTCCATCCCCAAGTGTTAAGGTAAGTAGGGGACATTGTTGTCCATCCCCAAGTGTTAAGGTAAGTAGGGGACATTGTTGTCCATCCCCAAGTGTTAAGGTAAGTAGGGGACATTGTTGTCCATCCCCAAGTTTTTGGAAGATGGCATTTCCTGCCAAAAACTGTGTATCTCATGTGAATATGTTTCGTTTAATTTCAGCAACGAACCTTTTCATTCCTTGCCGAAATCAAGTAATGTGTCTGGCATTTCAATAATCGGCTACGATGCTATTTGCCGTATCATATCGAGTAAAATAGGTTATTATAAAACTAATGTTTCCTATTATTTGAATAAGTATAGCATTAGGTAAAATATATATTAAACAGGCATTACAAATACTACACAGTTTTTATTTTCTGCAAACAACATTTATAAATGTCTCCATACATTATATTTAGGTTTATTGATATTTACGTATACTGTATATACAGTATATATATATATATATATATATATATATATATATATATATATATATGACGATGACGATATATGACGATGAAGGATAAGACAGTGGTGGAACGAAAGTCATTGATTGATTATGTATGTGTGGATGAACGAATGAAGAAATCTGTGATGGATGCTAGGGTGTATAGGGGTATTGGAGGGGGTCTGTCTGATCATTATGTAGTGGTAGCTAAGGTTAGGATACAAAAGAAGTGGGTGAGGAGAGCGGGAGGGAGGCGAGAGGAGGGTGGAATGGTGAGGAGGGTGGAGAGGTTGCAGGGAGGAGTACAGGAGAGCAGTGGAAAGACGACTAGGTGGGTTCGACCTGGAAGTTATGGAGGAAGTGGAAGAGATGAGCAAGGTGTTTAAGGATGATATCTGTGCAGCATGTGAGGAGGTGTGTGGAGTGAGGAGAAGAGGGAGGGGAGTGAAAGGTACAGCATGGTGGACAGAAGAGGTAAGAATAGCTGTGGAAGAAAAGAAGAAAGCATATAGAGAGTGGTTGGGTAGTAGAGGGAATGAAGATTCCGAGAGACAGAAACGAGCGAGGTACGTGGAGAGTAAGAGGGTGGTGAAGAGAGTAGTGAAGGAAAGTAAGAGAAGAGTAGATGAGGAATTTGGAAGGAATCTGAGCGTAAAATGGAGGGAGAGTAAGAAACTGTTCTGGAAAGAAGTCAAGAAAGTTAGGGAAGGTAGCAAGGGAAACAGTAAGGGTGTGAAAGATAAGAATGGGAGAATGCTAGCCGAGAAGCAAGAGAGAGTCGAAAGATGGAGGGAGTACTTCAGTGAGTTGCTAAATGAAAGGAATGAAGAGCCAGCAAACATAGCTGGATATGGTATGGGAGGGAGAAGAAGAGAAGTAGTGGAGGAGGAGGTGGGGATCAGGAGGTCAGAAGTGTCGGAAGCCATGAAAAGAGTGAAGTTGGGGAAAGCACCAGGAACAGATGGAGTGTGTGGGGAAATGTTGAGGTATGGTGGTGAGATAGTGATCGAATGGGTATGGAAAATGTGCAAACTAGCATGGGAGAAGGGGAGTGCACCCGATGACTGGAAGACTGGCATAATAGTCCCCCTATATAAGGGCAAAGGGGAAAGAGGAGTGTGTGGTAACCACCGAGGAATATGTCTTCTAAGCGTAGTAGGGAAGGTATACAGTAGGGTAGTGATTGAGAGAGTGAGAGTGAGAACGGAGAAATGGATAGGCGACGAGCAGGGAGGTTTTAGGAAGGGAAGAGGATGTGTAGATCAGATTTTTACCCTGAATTGTGTTGTGGAGAAGTATCTGGAGAAGAAACAAAAGGTGTATGTTGCCTTTATGGACTTGGAGAAGGCCTATGACAGAGTGGATAGAGAAGGTTTGTGGAAAGTACTTAGAATATACGGAGTAGAGGGCAAGTTGCTGAAAGCAGTGAAGAGCATGTATGAGGGTGCAAAGGCGGCAGTACGTGTGGAGAGTGAGCAGAGCGAGTTCTTTGACCTGAATGTTGGTTTGAAACAGGGGTGTGTGATGTCCCCGTGGTTGTTTACTGTATATATGGATGGAGTTATGAAAGAAATACTATCAAGAGCAGTGGATGTTGGTGTATCGCTGAAAAGGGAGGGAAATGAGTGGAAGCTACCTATACTGCTGTTTGCGGATGATACAGTTCTGATGAGTGATAATGAATGGGAGTTGCAGGGTCTGGTAAATGAGTTTGGAACAGTGTGCGAAAAACGGAATTTGAAGGTAAATACGGGGAAGAGCAAGGTTATGGTCTTCGAAAGGGGTGAAGTCACAGAGTGTGAGGTGAAGCTGAACGGTCAGGCTATGGAGATCGTCAACTCTTTTAAGTATCTGGGCAGTGTGTTGAGTAAAGATGGGACTATGGATGAAGAGGTGCGGGAGAGGGTACAACAGGGGAAGAGGGTTGTAGGAACGCTAAAAGCAGTAACAAGAAATAGGGTGGTCAGTATGGAAGTGAAGAAGTCCTTGCATGACAGTGTGGTAATCCCGACACTGACTTACGGAAGCGAAGCATGGACGTTGGTTGAGAGACTCAGACCAAGAGTGAGAGCAGTGGAAATGAATTACTTAACCCCTTCAGACTCATATGACACAGAGGTTGCCAGATTAGCAATAAGAAATAGAGTTCTCTCACTCTTATAATTACCTCTCCAAAATTAGTTTTCTCCCCACAGCTAACTCAAAGACAACTGCAGAGGTTGAAGTAACTAAACCAAAGGTTTCTAAATACCCCTGATGGTAACAAAGGCTTTAAAGTATCCCTAATCGGCTCAGAATCGCGTCATATGTCGAGAGAGGGTTAAGGAGTGTGTGCGGAGTTACATGGAGGGATAGACAGACTAATGAGGAAGTAAGAAGGAGGTGTGGTGTGGAGGTAGATGTGCTGGAAAGTGTGAAAAGGAACAACTTGAGATGGTTCGGCCATATGGAACGTATGGAAAGCGAGAGAATGACTAAGAGGGTGTACGAGAGCGAGGTGGAGGGACAGAGGGGGAGAGGTAGACCGAATATGAGGTGGAAGGATGGAGTGAGGAACTACATGAACGAAGGCGGTGCTGGTTGGGGGGAGGGGCGTCGACTGACTGGGGACAGAGGTGCATGGGGGCGGTTCGTTCGTGGCCACCCCTTCGGGGATCACGGCGTCAGGCAATAGATAGATAGATAGATATATATATATATATATATATATATATATACAGTAGATAGAGTATATATATATATATATATATATATATATATACTGTATATATACATATATATATATGTATAATATATAAATTTAGATATATTTATGTATACATATAAATAGTGTATAAATATATATACCGGTATATAATTATATGTATATATATATATATATGTACAGTATATCTAGTATATATATACTGTAATACAACTAACAGGACAGAGTATTAAGGTACTTCCCGTAAGGTATATCTATATATATATATATATATATATATATATATATATATAAGGGGGGTAAAACACCGATAAAGGTACTCTGGTCTCATCTACCATAATGGCGAACCTCCAACTTCAGGTGGGGTTTATACTTCGTTTTTTTCTTCATCGGTTTGTTTACACAAAACAGCTGGAAGCACACACTATCAATTGTCACTTTAAAGGTAAAATATATCATATTTAAGCATTTTCATAGGTCCTACAAGGTATTAAGTGAATATATCTGCGAGGCAGAGCAAGATTCGCCGATTAACGGTGCGGACAAGGTCTAAAACTTTCTTCATATTCACAAAACTATATCACCTGCACGCAAAATGGCTGCCGGGACAAGACTGGTAAGGTTTTGGCTCAGTGTGGTCGAATTCTTGAGGTATGAAATGTACCAGGTGGCAACAAACAGATTTTTATAAAAACTTACGCGATTTTTGCGGTCAGCCAATAAATGTACCATTGTTTTGGGTGGCCTGATGCTACCTTTATAGCATAAATCTACCTATTATATGTTATATTCTATATATTTCAAAGTAAGATATGGTCACCATAAGTGTATAAAGTTGAAGCCAAAGCCATTTTCCGAACTACGATGTCTAATGGTAATTTTTTGTAATTACCTTGCAAATAATGGCTATTAATCGCGAATTGTGTAATAAATATGGGTTACATTTATTTATTGACATGATTTTATGTAGTTTTTGTATATAATTGAAGATTAGTGTAATGGATTAAGAACTAAGAAGCCAGTCTTACTCATTCAGTGAAGAAAAATGGCGGATTTTCGGTTTCTCGTCATATTTCAGGCTAATATGGAGAATGTAGCTTTAGTATCAGCATTTCCACACATGATTTACAATTGTGAATAACTGAACGTTGTGTATGACAACGAGGAGCTGCTTAAATTGGTGAAAATATGATAATATTGAGACAATTCTGATGGCCTAACATCGACTTTGGTAAGTATTCAAATTAAGTATATTATTATGTGACCTAGGTACAAAATATGCATATATATGCAAAGCTGAAGGCTTTCCGAATCATATGTAGGGGGTATAAGAAAGATATGAATTAAATTACCAATGTTATATAGGTGGTACCAACGTCCGGTAACCCAGAACTTTCCACCATCCACCAATAAATTTGCCGTTTTGCGCCACTTTCACGAAGGTTCACCATGTTATTACATGGCTACCGTAAGCCGATTTTAGTGTTTTAAGTGACTTATGAATAGCTTAGAGTGTGCTCTTTATGAATATACCAATGAAAGTTATATACAGAAAGTTTTTATATGCGTAATGTGCAAATGAAAATAGTTACTTTAATTGGCCGACGGTACTTTTATCGGTGTTTTACCCATGCCTATATATATATATATATATATATATATATATCTACTTCTTGTTACGGCCCTACAATGCTGAACCCAAGAGATTAAAATTCAAGCAAGGGCAACTAGCAAGCTGTTGCGTTCAGGTCAAAAAGGGTTAATGTCTCAGATAATCAAAAATCAATGAAGAATGATGATATCAAACACTTCTAATTTTCGTATTAATTATAATTTCTATTAACTAGGGAAAACGAACAGGTTGATAAGCATGATAATTCAGTTTAACACGGCAAGGAATAATAATAGGCTAAGCGCCGAGTGAAGGCTTCGAGTAAAATGCACTCGTTACAAGGAATGAATACTACACAAAAAGAACATCTGAAGACAACGGTTAATCAACACTTAGCACGCCGAACAGTAAACTGGATCACACTCAATTACAGACCGATATATGATACCATAATTATGATATCACCAGACAACACGCTCGGACAATGTGTACACTCAAGAACACTAATCAGTGTTCGTTACACAATACCCAACACACAATAAAACTCAGAGCTCCTCACAACACTAGGGCTCGTTACACATACACAATAATGCACCAATGCTGTCTCATCTCCCCTTCAAAGGACAAACAGTACACTGTACCTACTTGTCTTTAATCAAATACACCACTGCAGACTGCCGTGGTGTAGTTGATTAAAGCGTCGGCTATCGTCTGACGGTCCGAACCCCACTGAGAGCTTGGAATAAAAAAAAAAAAAAAAAAAAATATATATATATATATATATATATATATATATATATATATATATATATATATACAATAGTCAAGTGGTTATTTTGTTATGTTAAGTTTCTGATGGTGTACGCCCTATCATTTGATTCTGCCAATCCACAGAGCCAGATGGTGAGTTGTAATATGTGCACAGCTTCTCACGACCCGCCTTGCCATCTTTCGTAGCTGTGTTGCCAGGCATGGGCCCCACACGATCTAGGATGTCGGTCTGATGCACCAGCTGAATGACTTCTCCTGTGTCAATGTTCTCCTCAACAACAATACCTTTTCGTCCCGAGGGATTCCTAACGCATAAAATATTATGTAGGCAACAGCACGCCATGACAACAGATTCAACGCGATTAGGATGAAGAGGTGAGGAGACACCGGAACCTGTAATGAGAAAGGTAAAAACAATTATAATATTTGACAAACAATTGGGGACGGATGAACAAACCATGCATCAATATGAGGAAAATCTGCAACTATATTAGCAAAGTGTGTGTGTGTAAAACACAAATTTAGTACTGAAAACATAATAACATAATGAAATGTGATTCTCCATAAATTCGATCACTCCACACAAGTCAGATCCTTTTTCTCACAACCAACTACAATTATGACTGACATATATTACCAGAAGAAATTCTTTCAAGTATTAGAAAGTGAACGAGGATCTTCTTTTAAGATTTTAAAGATGGTTTATTGTATTGAGTGGAGATTGGCCACTGTCAACCCATACGTATATGTATGGGTGGACGTATGATATGTGTCTATATAGACACATATATAATGTTATAGGCTATGTAAAAAATAAAAAAATAAAAAATAAAAAAAAATATATATATATATATTTTAAACATGTCCTTTACCTACCGGGCAGACATGATACCAAACGCATTCTCTACCACTCTCCTGGCTCGGGATAGTCGGTAATTAAAAATACGTTTTTCGTAAGATAAGCCTCTCATTGGGTATGGTTTCATCATCCAAGTCTTCAGTGGGAATGCGTCGTCTCCAATTAAAAAGAATGGAATGTCCTCGGTGCCGTTTTCTAGCGGTTCTGGTTCAGGAACACCAACGTCATTCTTCTCCAACAGCAAACGAATGGGTGTTCGTAGAAACAGTCCTCCATCTGACGCTGATCCCTCTGCACCTACATCGATGTAGAGGAATTTGTAGTCTGCGTCAGCGATGGCAAGCAGCACAATGGAATGGTAACCTTTGTAATTATAGAAGGTCGTGGCAGCTTTGGGTGGTTTTCTGATTGCAACATGTTTGCCATCCAAGGCACCCATAGCATGTTGAAATTGCCACTTCCTAGCAAATCTATTTGCAACTACCTTCCACTCTTGTGGTGTTGTTGGACAAACAATAACATCATCCATGTACGCAATCACAATTGCCTCACACACCTCGGGCACAATTTTGGAGATGGTGTTGTGCGCTATCCTGAAAAAATACATTAGACTCTTGTAACTGTCACCTGTGGCTAGGTAACGCAATGTTACTGCTAAACGCAAACCAGGTTCAATGGCTTGCCTCAAGTTAGTGTCCTTTTTGGCAATGAAGGGTCCTATTTTTAGCAGAATCTCTTTAAAGAGTGCCGGGTCGACTCTCAGGAAGTTTTTGAAATCAGCTTGGTCCTCTGCTTCTACTTCTTGCATAAGGTTTATATAACCCCCAAATCTAGCTCGCCTTAACAGCCACGGTCTCGACCAGACTTTTCGCTTCTTCGTCGGGTTTTTTTTTCCTCTCCTCTTCTTTCTTTCGTTTCCTCTCTGCTTCCCTCTCCTGTCTGGAAAGCTCCAATAGGCATTCCAGATAAATTAGGCGCTGCCGCGTCACAAGGGCGACAAGGTCCATACGAACACTTACATCACTTTGGCGTAGAGGCGGCGTATGTTCCTCCATCTCAAAATTTAACAGGCACGTTGTGGTCGAGGTTAATGTAGAATGAGCTCTGGGGCCGTGTCAATGTCTTTATATACCACCAAAATAGTTTGGGGGGTTGTGGGTGGGTGGTGGCATGTTTACTTGAGTGATTGTAACGAGATATGGGGTGGGTGTGGGAGCTATTTCCTTGACAGATTGTAACGTGATGTGCTAATTCCACTCTGCAATTAGCACATTCACGTTACATTTGCTCAGCTGCGCACACCTCGCCGATCTTGTTCGGACACCTCGGCTATGTATCTGCGATGGCAACGCCGATGATCGACGAGGAATCGTTCATTCATCGCAAGAATTTGTGCCTTTAAAAAAAAATCTTATCACCTCGCCGAAGTAAACGCCGAACCATCGCTTGAATCGCCGAAGACGTCGCAGAACATACGGCGAGTCTTCTTTTATCCTCGCATGATTTCGCAAGATATTTTTGAAAATGTGACATGCCTCGCATAGGTCATCGGCGAAACATCGCTCACTTCGCCGATAACGTCGCAGAAGGTCGGCGATTGCGTCGCCGACCTCGGCGATATGATCGCCGAGTATAATTTGTTATCTGTTTGTAACGGTCAAAATCGTGAACGTCGCACGTATTCTTGCGAATTTGACAAAACGAAGTCATCGGCGACAAAAATCTTGACTTGTCTGACCAGTGGGAAAGGGGCATTACAGTGGTCTACATATTTATGCGGGTGACTGTACATTCTATGTACAGTATTCATTTTAAGTTTCCTGGTCTGGTTTTGTCTTGTCAGTTTATACAACTCCTTACTCTTGCTCTTTTGATCTCACCCAGTCTCTTTTCATGTGACCGGAAGTTAAGATCACATTATAGGTGTGTATGTGGGAAGTAAGAAGAGAAGGAGGGAAGGTTTGAGAGGACACTTAGAGACAAGCTATGGGGACGATCACAACCCCGGGATATTCCCTCCAATCTTAGGGAATTCTCATTGTAACATTTAAATCTACATATGTTTGAATAAATCAACGTGGCTTGGATACAGAGACCTTTTCCTTTACCTAAATGTAAGGGTGGTGGCGGCGATTATCTATCACATATACTGTATTTATCTATCAATCAACGAGCAGAGCCGGACACAGAGCAGAGAACCTACCAATATACTTCAATCAACCTAAAACTACATTAAACCATACTATAACACCATAAGGAAAGACACACTCAGTCTTCCTAACTTGGAGTTAACCCCTTCCGAACATTGGCACGAAACGTCCTGGTTACATAAACCTAAGATAAGAACATGAGACATTTGAACTGGGTGTGAAGGAGAATCGAGATAACGAAAATAGTAAAACTAGTAAAAAGGTGGTAAGATAACATACAGAAACTGAGAGAAAGGAGAGGAAGGAAATACACGAGAAAGTGAATGGGATATACATATATATATACAGATATATATATATATATATATATATATATATATACATACATATATGTATATGACAAGGACTCGTCTGTCACGTCGCCTTACCCTCCACCTTCAAGCCGGAGCTATCAAGGACCACTATCACACATCCCCACACCATCAGGAACTCACCAGACCCGACTTAGATAAACACACATATATCCTTGATAAAGAAATAGACTCCCGCCGCCTATTCATTCTTGAAGCTATATATATACAAACATACCAACCTACTTTAACCCTTAACTGGCGGCGCGCAACATATGTCGAGTGAAATAAATTTGGACTAAGTGGCGGTGCACGACAGCTGTCGAGCGCCATTTTCAGCACGTAATGTTGCTGAGAGAGAGAGCTGAGCGGTGGGACAAGAGTAGTAACCTTATGACCACTCCCCACGACTACCGTGGACGTACTGAACTGTATTCTACTTTCCTCCCCCCTTTCTCACTCGCTACACAGGGAATTATGTAAGGAAATTACCTTATTTTAGGGTTTTTGCACTCTTGTTGCACGATCGTTGCAAGAGAACCAGTGGTCGTACAAGGATGGTTCGGGTGTCATTGGAAAGCTCTGTTTACGCCCTTTCAGGAATAGATACTTGTTTTATGCTCTGGGTCTTATTTAGGCATGGAAATGAGCACGGAAACAACCCTATTTAGGGTAAACAAAAAACGCTGTGCGGTACGCACAGCGTACGCCTAGGCGACCGCCTAGCCCGCCAATAAGGTATTAAAGACACAAGCGGAATATAGCCAGATCCTACCCTCGGCACACACTTCCACAGTGAGGCCCCCATTGATGTCCCCAGGAATGCCCCCTCCACACACGCAGACGAACGACACAGAGGCCCCGCCCACTCCTGCGCCCACCCCATTCGCACCGTCCATCCAACCAACCAGAGCTAGCCTGAGGTTAGCCAACCAGCGTGCAGCTAGCACACAATAAGCCCTCTCTTGATCTTGTATCGCCTATATATTCTCGACTTATCACCTTCTAACTTCACTTCTCCTTGATAATGATGGCTGCGCCCATTGAAACGTCGGAACCCTTTGCAAACCTCCTTTACCAACTTCCTGAAAATACTAGAAAAACTGTACGAAAAATTGAGAGTATCAATAAAAAACACAATAATGCAAACTGTGCCTATTATTTTAATCTCACCTGCCTGAAAGAAAATATCCTCCCTGGCTAGACTAATATAAAAATATATATATATGTATATATATCCAGCTTCCGCTCCAGGAGGACGCAGGCCCCAGATTAGCCGTCGTGTCGAATGACATTCCTCAACCTTGTCCTCTAGATCCCATTCCTGATGGAGGGTGTAGACGGAATTCGCCTGCTGGTTTCCCGTACCAGAATCCAGCTTGGGAACTCCGAGTAGCTGGGTCTCACCACTGGTAATGGACGTGACTAGCACGGGGAGTTTGTCCACTCTCTCTCCGGAATCCAGGAGGGAAGGAAGGAGCTTCCCGTCCCAGTGAATGACACATGGTTCCCCAGTCTCCTTGAATCCTTCCTTGAGGTCGGCCCACTTCTCAGCACGATACCGCTCACGGTAACGCTTCACAGAGGATCGGCTGATGTTCAACTCGGAGGGATCATGGCCTAAGCTCTTGGCCACCTCTGTCAGGATGTGGGTAGCCATCCTGTCACTCATCTTGGTACAGTCTAGGGCCGCTGTAGGTCCAGGGGTCCACAGGTTCTGCACCTGAGTCCATTTCCTCTTCGGGGGACTCGCATGGTGGAGGAAAACGCTGAGCACTTGGCCAGAGGAGGGGAGTTTGTTCCCCCGGATGGCTTCCTTCAAGCCAACTAGATAAAAGCCACGGTTTTTCAACATTAGTGGAAGAAAAAGAGAATGCTCGTTGTCAGGACTCTGCTCTCCTCAACATCCCAGAACTAAGGCATATGGTATAACACTCAGAAACAGTGTATATTCTATTGGCTGTAAGTAGGCAAAAAATGATGACCTCTAACCTCTGTAACTCAAAAACTACTAGAATAATCAATAAAATATGTCTACCATTTGGAAAGAGTCAGTCAAATAATAGATGTGGGAATTTACAGCCAATTTGCTCTAGCCCTTATTGAGTTACAGAGGATAGAGGTCATGCTTTCTCGCCTACTTACAACGAAGAGACTATGGCAGAAACTTCAAACACATTGAGCCACCACTAAATATTGCACAATCATGCTGAAAAAAATACCACTTTATTTTCTCAGCAAGAGGAAAAGAAAAAAAAAAGGCGGGGAGCAAATGATTTCGAAAGTTCGTCTTTTTGGACCACCCAAATATATATATATATATATATTTATATATACATATATATATATATATTTCATTATTAAAAATAAATCAATGTGTACTAGATATATAAATGTGGAAACGAAATGTTTTGTAAACAAATTAAAAGAAAAACAAAAACAACACGTTATTGAAAACATATTGATGATCCGTCGTTGAAAAGCATACAGGTGAAATAAACAAATAATACAAAAATACTGTAATCGATTACTTACACTATATAATTCATAACGTGAAGCCTATTTACATCCGATAATAGCTCATCCAATCCTAAGCATTGACATAACATTTAATTATTGTTTCAATTCACATGGAATTAAACAACAAATAATAAATACATAAAGGCGTGTTCCCATTATTGCTGACAGCGTTGTAAACAAATATGTTTTAGCATGATAAAATGACCAAACCTGCCTGTCAATCGTTAATTATTGAGTCAATCATTGAACCAGTAACTCCATCATTCACTCCGTTAGTCACGGGTCAAAAATGATCAATCGTACAAAAGCTGCTCTAAAATAAAGATTATTAAAAGAAGGAGCATAGAGTTTAGGGTAATGTGGGATAAAGTGATGTTTGTATTCAACTTCAACTAAGAGAGAGAGAGTGTGAGTGAGAGAGAGAGCGAGATAGATGGTGAGAGAGAGAGAGAGAGAGCGAGATAGATGGTGAGAGAGAGAGAGAGAGAGAGAGAGAGCGAGATAGATGGTGAGAGAGAGAGAGAGTACAAAGGAGTACAAAGGAAATCAAGCAACAACAGATCTAGTGACCCTTCTAGGCTGCTTGTCCTCCAAAACACTGAGGATCAAGTGTCCAAACAGTGGTTTAGAGTGGGTAAGGGAACATTGGAAAGGGAACTACTGCCCTGCCACTAACGTGGCAGGACTAGGAAGTTAGTAGGGGACATATGGGTTAGTAACTGAGGGGAGGATAAAGTTATTCATTTACAAACGCAGTCAGTCGCGGGTTTGATGCGAGATATTTGTCTAGGCGGAATTTAAATGAATCAACGGTGCTGCAGTCTATAACGTCTCGGGGAAGCCCATTCCACAAGTTGACAACTCGATTGAAGAAGAAATTCTTAGATTCGTGCGAGTTAAAAGATTTACCAATAATTTTGCAACCGTTTCCCCGCGTGTAATTAGATTGGTCGATAGTGAAGTACTTACTACAGTTCATATTGTCGATGCCTTTGATGATTTTGAACACTTGAATTAAGTCGCCTCTTAATCTGCGCTGGGTTAAAGGAAATAGATTTAATTCTCTAAGACGCTCTTCGTATGGTTTGTTCTTTAGGCTAGGTATCATTTTGGTAACTCTACGTTGAACTCGTTCTAGCTTGTTTATATCTTTTTGGTAATAAGGGCACCAGGATTGAACGCAGTATTCCAGAAGAGGGCGGACTAGGGAATTGTAAAGGGTTAGGATAACTTCTTTGGATTTATGCTCAAATGACCTGCCTATAAAGCCAATTATTTTGTTTGCCTTCTTAACAACTTCTGAACATTGTTGACTCGGTTTTAGGTTACTCGATATTGTTACTCCCAGATCAGTTTCTCTGTTTACATTCTTAAGCTGAGTGCCATTCATCGAATAGTTTGCTTTCTCATTTAGGTATCCGACATGTAGTACTTTACATTTGTCCGCATTGAAACTCATTTGCCAAATTTGGGCCCAACATGACAATTTATCTAGATTGTGTTGCATATCGTCAACTTGTTCTTTTGAGAGTACGCTATTTGCAATTTTTGTATCGTCAGCAAATTTTGAGATTGTGCAGGTGAGACCCTCATCTATGTCGTTGATGTAAATTAGAAAGAGAATTGGTCCTAGTACCGATCCCTGGGGTACCCCGCTACTTACATTGGTCCATTTAGATGCCTTACCGTTTATGACTACCCTTTGCTTTCTGTTGCTGAGCCAATTTTCTATCCATTTCAACACACCGTCTTGTATTCCATGCGGTTTTAGTTTTAGCAGTAAACGTTTGTGGGGAACTTTGTCAAAGGCCTTTTGAAAATCAAGGTATATAATATCTACAGCTTTACTCTCATCGTAGAGGTTGAGGATATCGTGGAAGAAGTCTAAGAGGTTTGTTAAACAGGAACGTTTTTTACGAAAGCCGTGTTGAGTATCTTTAAGTATGTTATTTTCCTCTAAGTGATTTACGAGTCTGTCTCGTATGACCGTTTCTAGCATTTTACATACAATTAAACAAGAGAGAGAGAGAGAGAGAGAGAGAGAGAGAGAGAGAGAGAGAAAAGTGCATGTAACTAAAAAATTACTGTATTGCCATATTCAAGACGTCAATAATGACCCTGAGCAACTCACTTGCTACATTAGATAATTTTAAGGACCTTTGTTCTCAAGCCATACTAATACATATGATCAGACTTAAACCACTCTCCCACTGACTGGATAAACGATTACCAAATATATTCCATCACTAAATTCTGGTATATCCGGCATGAATGGAAGCAATATTATATATCCGGTAAGTAAAAGGCAAAAATTTAAAATAATAACAAAATGCACTTTTCTGTTTTGGGTACATTTAATGGTGGGAGGGAGGGGACAGTCAAATACAAACTGAGGCAAAACCATGAACAAACATGAGAAATAAATATTCATGAGGGGCCGCATCAAAGGTTTGGAAAACTACAGGAAAGAGAAGCGAATAAAGGAAAAGTGTGAGGGAAAAATTTTGGAAGGGGAAACTATAAAAAAACAAGTGCAGGCTTGTTGCGAAGGTAAACAGAAGGTGGAACATTTTTATGTCAAAGACAGAATGTTGTTGGCGGTGGTACAAAAGGGAGAAACCTAAACTTAAGTGTACAATAAAAACTTGCCAATGAATAAAAACAAGGAAGAGTAGATATGTGCAATACTAGTAACACACAGAAGAGATAAACCAATGGCCAATACGAAGTTAATGACATTAGAAGAAAGCAGACCTTTAATGGGAAAATGGTATCTGAGATAATAACAATGCATGTGAAAAAAATTGTGAGAGGAAGGGGGGATAATAATTATATATGGAGCTTTAAATGCATGTGGGATAAATTATCCCACCTATTATGCTTTGAAAGTCTGTAGTGTGTTGTAGACCTGTGACAGGGTTGTGTAATGTCACCATGGTTGTTTATGTATATAATTATGGATACACGGTGTGGTGAAGGAGGTGAAAATGAGAACGATTGGTAGAGGATTGGGTTTAGTAAGAAAGAATGGTAGAAATTGGAAGTTGAATCAGTTGCTGTTTGCTAATGACACAGCATTGGTGTCAGATTCTGAGGAGAAACTGCAGTGAGTAATCAAAGAGTTTGGTGTGGTATGTGGGAGGAGGAAGTTGAGGATGAACGTAAATAAAAATAAATTGATGGTGTGTAATAGAGGTGCTTGTAGGGTAAATCTAGATGTGTGGTGGATGGAGAAATACTGGAACAAGTGGAGTGTTTTAAATATCTAGGAGGAGTGATGCAGGTATGGACATGGAGGTAACACAGAGAGTTTGTGAAGGAAGGAAAGTTTTTGGAGCAATCTGAAGTATGTGGAAGGTGAACAATCTCCGAATGAAAGCTAAATATGCAGTGTATCAAGGGATATTTGTACCACAAATGGGGGGCTGAGCTGTGGGCTCTGAAGGCAAAGGAGATAAGAAAATTGGATGTGATAGAGATGAGCTGCTTGAGAAGTATGTGTGGAGTGACTCGTAGAGACAGAATGAGGAATGAAGAAATACGCAGGAGAGTGGGGCAGCAGAAACATTGGTCGGCCAGAGTGGATAGAAGGGTGCTGTACTGTTACGGACATGTTAAGTGACTGGAAGATGAAAGGCTTACAAAGATAATATGTGAGTCAGATACAAGGGGAGGTAGAGGGGTAGCAAGACCTCCTTTGAGTTGGAGAGATTGTGTAGTACAAGAGTAGGAAGATAGAGAAATTACTATAGATCGGGCAAGAGAAGTGGTAAAAAATAGAAATGAATGGAGATTGCTTGTGAACAGATGAGTGATAACACGGTCTTTTGGGAGAGGGGGTCGGGCGCCAGTTGGACTAGATAATAGTCCGTCAGGCGCCTGGCCCATAGAACCAGTATATATGAAAGGTCATGCCTGGATGTGAGGTGGGCGGTCATTATGGTAGTGTGGCTTCGCTGCGTGTCTGCCTGATGAGACCTTAAACTCTCAGGGAGGTCTAAGACCTGGGAATCTTTTGCTGGAAGACCCCAAATGGGCCTGGGTCTCTGGGTCTCTTCCTGGGTGACCTAAATGTGTGTGATTTTTGTTTTCCTGTTCGGGCTCTGTCTCGAGTCGGCTACCCCCAGCTATGGGGTATGTGCCTGATTATACATACATACATACATTATATTTTGTTAACCTAAACAAACTAAGGTAAAATAGGACTGAATGGAGATCCAATTAGCAGCCCCTGTTGACTACAGAACAACTTTGCCGGAACAGAACAGTTTTATATAAGTGTGTTGGTAGTTGGTTGGTGAGGTACTATAGCCAGTTTAATACCAGCTGACGGTAAATAAATCCCCTATCAACTTATTTATCCATACTTAATTGAAATGCAAGACACAGTATTGCCAAGTTTTCGTAATTAATAACATACATAACTCCCAACATTTGTATAACAGCGGAGTAATCAAGATGGAGACATGATAATTTGCACAGTCAGATTAAAATAAACAGACTATAGTAGAGTTTATGAAATTTCGAATACGCTACATCATAATTATGTTCTTCCTGCTTCACTGTTTACAGGTTTTGTTTACCATACATTGTCTTACCTTATTTACTCCCCCTCTTCCTATTTCTCTCTATTAAACACAAAACACACTTAGCTTCATCTGGTTTGGCCGTTCTGATGAAATACTACATTATCAGTATAACTTCATTAAAGTAAGAACAACGCAATTAAATTTGAATATGGCTTGTATTCAATCAATGATATCCTTGTTACTTGTAAATATTAAAATGAATTGACCTATATTTATAATAGTTTTTGTTCTGGTTTGACGAGGAGACCTGAAAATGACGAGCACTTTACGAGAATGTTAAAGTCACAAGCACTTTACGAGATTGTTAAACTTTACGAGAATCTTAAAGTCACAAGCACGTTACGAGAATGTTAAAGTGACGAGCACTTTACGAGAATGTTAAAGTGACGAGCACTTTACGAGAATGTTAAAGTGACGAACACTCTAATAGAATGTTAAAGTCACGAACACTTTACAAGACTGTTAAAGTGACGAACACTTTACAAGAATGTTAGTCATGAACACTTTATGAGAAAATTAAAGTGACGAACATTATACGAGAATGTTAAAGTCATAAACACTTTACGAGAATGCTAAAGTGACGAACAATTTACGAGAATGTTAAAGTGACGAACACTTTACGATAATGTTAAAGTGACGAGCACTTTACGAGAATGTTAAAGTCACAAACACTCTACGAGAATGTTAACGTGATAAACACTTTACGAGAATGTTAACCTGGGTATTATACATGCAAATAATTATTTTTCGGATGATATATCTGTCTGTCTATGTATCTTTAGCCTATATTCATCTATATTTGCAGATAAATATGTTAACCTATGCGCTTAGTTTATAGGTTAAGGTAAGACCTTTACTTGAATATAAACTACACAATGATGTACTGTACAACATCCTATTATAATCTATTGGGAAAGGGAGGGTGATCGGAAATGCCTGCAGTCGCTAGTAAACACCTTGCATAGACAGTATGAAGCATGTGTGGTTTTCATTAATAGTGAACAGATATTTATATTATACAAACATTTTAAGTCTTCATTTCAATAGACATGGGAGGTTAATGGTGAGGGTGTAAAAAATAATCACTAACCAAAAGTTAATCAATACTATGTACAGTTGCCCACATAAGTTCTGTTCGTCGTTATGATCTGCTGTATGGGATTAAAATCAGTATGAATAAATTGCAAGTGTGGTTTCTTTTAATTATCAGTTAACTAATCAGATGGATTAAACACTGCATAAAAAGCTACACTGGTAATTGAATAATGCGCTTTATAATTCCACATATAAGATCACAGAGAGGAAAAAAACTTATGTGGGCAACTGTACCTACAATATTTATGACTATGATAATCAAAAGCATTTTTAAGGTATGTAAGAGTCCCAGACACACAGCCAGACACACATCTATTACATCTCCAGATTGTACTATTTTACTATACAATCATTATAACCATCTCTCAGATAATTTTAAGAAAATATACTTATTATAAATTATCTAATGCAGGTAGCTATACATTCTGAGGGGGTATACATTGTAACTCTTTGTAACTTCCCCCTTCTTAAACCATTAACTCAGGTTCCTTTCCCACACAATCGAAGTTTACTCTGGAACCTTGATGTCACCCAAGCATCTGATCGTATGACCAATGACGATCACGTGTCTGAGAGATGTTTCGAGGTGACCATCGGAGGTGTGAGGTGTATGTTAATCTTATAGAATAAACATTGTACTTCCTTGTACTAAAATACAACTTAAGCAGAACAAAGAGCACCAGGATGTATACCTTTGACCCGCAGGTCATGGATTCATTATGTCACGAATGATATCATCATACTATTAGTCACACAACATCATGTAATTACGGTGTGAGGAGATGTATTGTGAGGTGGAGAGAGGTCATGAGAGACAGATAGATTCAGGTATCAGTCACATCAAGGTCTGGGCGATTATTCTCTCTTGATAGAATATATTCTCCCTTATATTATATTTAGTACTTCTGTATACTCTATTTCGGTTTGTACTTGAATAAATATCAAAGTTGGGTTTCGATAACCACAGCCCTTCAATTTCCTTTTACCTATAAGTATTCAATCTAATATTTATATGGTAATTGGTGGTGGCAGCTTTAATTTAACTAAAAGAAAGATAATAATATATATAGCATAATTAATCTATCGTTATCTAGCTGAGAGACGAGAGCTGAGATCTACACTACAACTTCTACAATCAACCTATAACTAAAACATAATATATTAACTCCTAAGGACATCGACACCTTTTAAGTCATCCTTACTAAGAGTTCATACCTAACCCTTATAATAAATATAGGATCGAACAATTAGTACGTCTTCCTAATCTTACCCATACTTAAAGTGACTGTCAAAAGTAATTTATACCACATCTATTTAGATTTGAAAAAGGCCTTTGATCGTGTTCCACATCAATGGCTATTATGGAAGCTGGAAATGAAAGGCGGAAGTAGAGGATCACTTAAGTGGATGAAGGATTTTTTTGTTGGAAGAAAGATGAGAATAGTAGTCAGAGGACAATTTTCAAGTTGGAAAGAGGTTACAAGTAGGGTACCGCAGGGCGCTGTTTTAGCACCGATCATGTTCCTGTTATATATTAATGATATGCCAGGTAACATCAGCTCGGAAAGTTATGTTAACCTGTTTGCTGATGATGCAAAGTTACTGAGACAAATAAGAGATCAAGATTCTTGCGTGGCTCTGCAGCAGGATGTCACAAGTATTTTCGAGTGGAGTAAAATTGGGCAAATGGATTTTAATGCAGATAAGTGTCATGTCATGGAGATGGGTGAAAGTCAAAGAAGTCCGCATGGAAGATATAAAATGGGTGAAGAAGAACTTAAACCTTCAAGGAAAGAAAAAAGATTTGGGAGTAATAATAAATCCCAAACAATCACCTTCAGATCACATAAACGAGAAAGTGAGAAACGCTTATGGACTGCTAGTCAATGTTGGGGTTTCTTTTTCAAACGTAGATTTAGATATGATTAAAAAACTAATAGTTACCTTTATATCACCCACATTAGAATATGCAACAGTTGTATGGAAACCACATCTGAAAAAGCACATAGATAAACTGAAAAAAGTTCAGAGGGCATCAACAAGATTAGTTCCAGAATTGAGAGGGTGCAGCTATGAAGAACGATTGGAACATATAGGCCTTACTACAATGCAAGATAGAAGAGAACGCGGAGGTATGATCACGATGTACAAATTAATGTGTTAACAAGATTGACTGGATTGACAGGGAAGACTTCATCATACCAGCAAAAGGAAGAACGAGAGGCCATACATTCAAACTGGTGGTCAAGCCTTGCAAGAAGGATGTGATAACATTTGCCTTTCCTTGTAGATGCATAGGACAGTGGAATTCACTCCCAGAAAAGCTAGTGTGTGCCAAGAGTATAAGCCATATCAAAGTAAAATATGATAATATGAGTTTGGATGACGGGACATCACGAGGTTAGGGGCACTACTGTAAAATTGCAATTAGGTAAACACATCCATGACCGGGTAATATCCCCAACTCTCGGAGATAATAAGATGGTCTCGTCTCCCAAGAGGGCAATGTTTTAAGATAATCTCGGGGAGGGACGGTTATCATTGAACGGAAACAAGGGGGGAAGAAGAGGAGAGGGGAAGAACATTAAAGGAGGAGGAACGATAGGCAGGGGAATATACATAAATGCCGTTAATACTGAAAGTCATCCACCATACAAATTGAAAACAAAGCAATTATGATATTGAAAATAGTACAAACAAATTGAAGACAAATAAAACCTAGAAGAAAACGATGACGACCAAGCAGAAACCAGTAAAACTGCTCGGTTTCATCTATCAGATGAGCAAGAGGAAAGGTGGGAGGAGTAATGAGGGCACTTTAAGAGGGAGGAGGTGGAGGGAGGAGTTCATGAACAGATCAGGTAGAGGACACAACCATTATTGGTAGAGAGGTAATAAAGTAGAGAACAAAAAGCAAAAACGAAAACAAGGTGAGCGAGGGAAGCAAAAAATAATTAAATGAGAAAGCGGGATGTAGAAGATGGAGCACATCTAATTAAGAGATAAGCATTAACCCTCCAACCCGGGGCTTCTAGCTCGCGACTGTACTGAGGTACCGGGTGTTTTGACGATTATTGGGCTATGTTAACTCCCCTGTAACTCAATGATTAGGGCATGTATTGTTATGAATACAAAACTAAAGTGTTGCACAAACCTTCCTCTGTAGAATGCCATTGAGTAGAGGTCTCTAGCCCCACAGGTTGCATAATGGCGAGTGCGGGAAGTAGAGTGATTTTCGGCGGCATATTCTTCCCGCGTTCGGATGCGTCGCCCCGGCCATGGCTACCACGCACCTAGCTGCTCGTCGCACCAGAGTGTTTACCTCCCAAAGACGATTTTAGTGTTTGTTATTGAGAATTTGATGTTTATTTGATATTTTTATAGTTATTTTGAGGCCAATTATATAAAGTATGTGTATTAGGGTATCACTGTCACTAATATTGCTCTTTTTCACTCGATACCGTACGCTTTATTAGTAATTGAGGTAGGTTATTGTTATATTAGGCACTGATTATTCGTTATCACAGGTGTTTATTATACTTTGGCCATCAAATATTAGGTCTTGTGTCACTTTCACTTTGGTAAATATGCTCTGAAGAAAAAGGAGAAAAGAGGGCTGGATGTGATGGAGATGAGCTGCTTGAGGAGTATGTGTGGAGTTACTCGTAGAGACAGATTGAGGAATGAAGAGATACGTAGGAGAGTGGGGCAGCAGGAACATTTGTCAGCCAGAGTGGACAGAAGGTTGCTGAGCTGGTATGGTCATGTTGAACGAATGGGAGATGAAAGGCTTACAAAGAGAATATGTGAGTCAGGTACAAGGGGAGATAGAAGGGCAGGAAGACCCCCATTGAGATGGAGAGACTGTGTAAGAAAAGCTTTGGATGATAGAGGAATGACTAGAGATCAGGCAGGGGAAGTGGTGGTGGACAGGAGTGAATGGAGAATGCTTGTGAATAGTTGAGTGAACACATGGTCATTTGGAGTTAGGGGTCGGGCGCAAGTTGGACTAGATAATAGTCCATCAGGCGCCTGGCCCGGGGAGACGATTAATATGAAGGGTGCGCCTGGAAGTGTGGTGGGAGGGCTTGTGGCTTTGGCTCCGCTGCATGTCTGCCTGCCGAGATCGGAACCTCTCCGGGTGGTCGGGGGCCGGGGGAGTGCTGGATCGACCTTGGTGACCCTGGTCTCTGGGACTTCTCCTGGGTGACCTGGATGTGTGTGAGTTTGTGCTTTTTATCTGTGTTTATTCGTTGTTTTTATGTTGTTTTTGTGTTTTCCCTGTTCTTGCTCTGTCTTGAGTCGGCTACCCCCAAAATGGGGATTGGGCCTGAGCATATAGATAGATAGATACATAGAAATATGCTTTAGAGAGTGTCACTGTCGCTGATAATACTCATTTTCACTCGATACTGTACGTTTTATTAGTAATTGAGGTAGGTTATTGTTGTTGTTGTTGTTGTTCCCCAAGCTGCCTGGCCGAACAGCCCCAAGGCCCCGAGCAATTCCAAGGCCATAACCGAGCGCCCCCACAGAACCCTCCCTGCCGACCACAATAAAGCCTGGGTGACCGAAGCCACTCCATGGCGGGGAGCTGAGGAGGGCGCGGAAACGCCTGGGAAACCAAAGCCCCACCCAGGGCCCTGTGCCCCTCAGCAATTATGAAGAGAAAGTTGAGGGGCAAGGGAAACATGTGACGCTTTGGCTTCCAATCTTGGTAGATTGGGAGGTCAATCCACGGAAAAGACGCCGTCACTTGAGATCTAGAAAATATATAAGTTAAAGGAACAGTCAGAGTAAGCTATGGGTATGGCAGAGATCGCTCAGTTCTCACTCTGATAGACCAGCCCATCACCACATGACTAGAACACAATCCTCTCAGCATCAGCTAGGAAAGGCCCTAGAAAGGCACCATTGGCGGGCGTATAGCTCCCCTATTTCAACCCCTTTCAGGGTCGGGCACCCGCCCTGGTAGGTTAATGTTATATTAGGCACTGATTATTCGTTATCACAGCTGTTTATTATACTTTGGCCATCAAATATTAGGTCTTATGTCACTTTCACTTAGTTATATGCTTTGTAAACGTTTTATATACAATGTATTGTGTCTTTTTTCACTGATTTATATATTTCTATAGGTTCTAATCACATGAATGTCACTTATTATATACATGTGTCTCTTTCACATATTATTATGGTGTAAGTGTATTTGTATCAATTTTCTCATAATTCATGACTTGTATTACAATAAATTGTTTTACTTCCACTTTTTGCCTATATATATATACTGTACATATTGTCACTGTCTTTGGCACTTTCACTATGATTATTAGAACTCCTGCTTGGAGTGGTAATCAAAGAAGCACCCTTCAGCACAGAGTGCCACCTTGCACTCCACACACTCCAGGGTGGACATTTTATCTGACCTCGCCCTCAGCCTGGTGTTGTAGCAGACATGGCACCGCTTCTGCTGCTTTCTTCCTGCTGCTGTCTGAGGCAGGGAAACGAGCCTGTGCATATTCATGTAATATGCACAGTGCAAGCGGTCAGTAGCGGCGGGCCCATGCTGTGCCACTGCCCTCTGTGGCGTAGCATATTTCTCCAGGAGCTCCTTCAACACCTGCTTTTGGAACCTCCGCAGGCTATTGAACTATCTGGGTGTGTTCTCAGTCCGAAGCTTGTAGATGTTGTAAGCGTTCAGAATGGACATGTCCACCATGTGCAGAAAGAACTTTTTGTACCATCTGCACGAGGTACGCAGACAGTCAATGAAGCCTATCTGCATGCCGGACTTGTCTACCAGCCTCATGTTGATGTTGTAGTCCATGACAGCATCGGGCTTGGTCACCCTGGCCTGGGTGCGGCGATCCACCTTGCCAATCTCCACCATTTCCCCCTTGTGGATGGTGGTCAGGAGGTTGGCCTTCCACTGGTCGTGCCAGTGGATAGCCAGAATGGGCCCCGACTTCTTCCTGAACACATCGCCTTTTTTGGTCTTTGGAGGGAAAGGTGGCATGCCCTTCCTTCTCCCTCGTACTGTGCCTACAGTCCCCGTCTTGCGCTCATGGAGGTACTTTGAGAGAGTGGGGGACGTGTAGTAATTGTCCGTGAAGAGGACGTGATTCTTGTGGAAATAGCGGTCCATCATGGCTTGCACCACTGCTCCGCCAAAGCCAATGAGGGGGTCCACAATCACGTCCCCCTTCCTTCCCGCTGTAGACCAGGAAGTCCAGGACATAGCCAGTTCGGCAGTCGCACAGCACAAAGAATTTGATGCCAAAGCGATGTCTCTTTGAGGGGATGTACTGCCGGAAGCTGAGCTTTCCCCAGAACAGCACAAGAGACTCGTCAATGACGACCTTGCAGAAGGGCTTGAAGTAGGAGGAGAAACGGTGTCGCATCATCTCGTACAACGTCCTAATCTTCCACAGCTTGTCTGGCTTGTGGACGTCGGTGTTGGTGACAAGATGGAGCGCTGCGAGGATGTCAAGGTACCGGTCGCGAGACATATATTTCCCGAAGGCAGGGGTGGATATGAGATCATTGGTGATCCAATAGTCAGGCAACCTATGCTTCTTGACATGAGGCATTAGCATGGTGAGTGCCAGGAACACCATGAACTCGTGATGAGTCACATCGGTCCACTGCCTCATGTGGCCATTGGTCACCTTGTCAAAAAAGTGGACCTGGAATTAGTGCTGCTTGTTTGTCTCCTTGATGGCAAATCCGGTAACCTCCTCATCAAAAAAGGCCTCAAAAAGCTCATGTGGTGGAGCATTGGGGCTTGTGGGAAAATTAGGGGTAATTCCTGAACCCTCCTGTACCTCATCAAAAGCTGGTACATCAGGGTTGTAATCTTCCCCGTCAGCCACGTCTTGCCACTGAAAAACGTAGACAGGGTCTTGGCGACGCTGACGAGGAGCTCCAGCTGGTGGCCCAGCACACCCAAGACCAACTCGGGAGGCGCGCGGCCAGGGCGGCCCACAAAACGACGCCCCCGGGCGGAGCGGATGGGTTGAGGGTCGTCCATATCTATATATTCGTCGTCATCTTGCCCTGACGGTGGACCTATATAGTCATGGCCAGAGTCATCTGTGAGGTGCCCTTCATCGTCAGTGTCCCCCACATAACCTGGCGGGGAACGAGTGATGCGTGGGCAGTGTGCGGGGGGGCGAGGTGGGGAATGAGTGGCAGGTGAGGCTATGTCCCCCCGAGGTCCTCGGCTCTTTGGCCTGCGACGAGTGGCAGAAAGCAATGTTTCACTGTCACTTGGCCCAGGTATTGGTGATGCGAGCTCAAAGACTTCGTCAGGAACATATGTTGACGGCTGGAGAGGTGGGGAGGACCGTGGGGAAAGTTGCGGGGGCGTATGGCTGGGGCCGGCAGTGGTGGACACCGCGGGAGCCTCGAACAAAGCCCGCCTAGATTTCGGTCCCTTTTTCACATATTTCCTGCCTTTCCCCTTTTCGGCAGCAGTATGTCTCCTGTCGGGGGACCTAGGAGGCAAATAGGCCGGAAGTGGGGGGTCCTCAACCCTTGGCAGTGGTGGGGGTGGTGGGGAAGAATACGGGGCGCCCGGGTCTTCTTGGGTGGCTTGGGGAGATAAGGGAGACAATGGCTGGCGAGATGAGTAACCACGCTCACCCTCACTCACAGCCTCATCCTCACCAAGTCATTTGGCTTCTTCCCTGGCCGCCACGGCCGCCTTTTCAAGTACCTGCTTCTTATAGAAACATAGCTTGAAAGGCGATTTAGCTGGCGAAGGGATTGGAGTCGTGACACTCAACTGAAACTTGGAGAGTGACCTTAAACTCTCCCACTCACTCACTTTCCCCACTTCATTCTCTTCAGCTAAAACAGCTTCCGCGAAAGCTGCTACATCACCTTCATCACTCACATCACTCTCGTGTTCACTCGCAAATCCCCTAAATTGCGTACCATTGTCACTGTCATCGCCATAATCACTCGACTGATAATTAGCCAATTTATCACTGCCTTCATCATCAACATTATACTGTGCATGAGCACGCTCATAGATTCTCAATGTTTCCTCAATACCTCCGGGAGATAACACATTTAGGCGGTGGCGTCTGCGTAAGACGCTACGAGCTTGGGCGGGCGTCGTAGGGAGCACGGTATCGGACACAGCGGAATCACTTTTTGGCGTACTATCCATGGTGGCGTCGGGGTAGAGACTGTTGTCGTGGCGTAGTTCACGTGTGGTAGCGCCATCTACCACCCACGACACCAAAAATTTACGGGCGCCATTGGAAAGCACGAACGCAAGCACTTGGAACCTCAGAGCCCGTCCGGGTTGAGCGGGCCGCGTTTGTTATGGCTGTACAGTATAATTTTTTTTTTTTGTTTTTTTTTTATGATATGTATGTAGCATATATATGTATAAAATTGATACAAGTGTACTGAGCGATACAAAAGAGACTGATTAAACAATGAAACTGAACTTAGGCACAAAGAAATAACTATCTTCATAATATGAATCCAGGAAAGCAACCAGAATAGTAGTAAGAGGTGATGATTGTAATGGAATATAGTATGAACTATGCTGCAAATTAAATGGACAGGCTAAGGTGATGCACCAATATATAACAAAACAAATATATTTTATGAATGAACTACATGATAAGAAAGGTGTCAACAGGACATAGATACTAGTAATAAATGAACTGGAATGGACTCAAACCGTTACTACACTACATCATAAGCTTGGAATATCGTCATTTACTATAATTATTGATATGTGTGCCTGGAATTCACAAACACACACACACATTTTTATAAATTATCTCCTCAACTGTATCTCAATTCCCATCCATTCATACGCAGACGACTCAACCTTACACTACTCCATTAGTTTTTCAGAACGCCCCAGCCAGTAATCCCTCAACGACAAATGTAATGAAGCCATAGAACTCTTAAATTCTGATCTAAATACTATCTCGAATCGGGGCAGAGAAAACCTAGTTACCTTTAATGCTTCCAAAACCCAATTTCTCCATCTATCTACCCGTAAGGAACTCCCAGCCCTTATCCCTTATTCTTCAACAATACAAAAATCAATCCTTTATCTTCTCTCAATATTCTTGGTGTCTCTTTTTCTTCTGCTCTCAGTTGGAAGGACCATATTACCAGTCTTGCTAAGGCAGCCTCCCAGAAGCTGGGTGTGCTCAACCGCCTTAGAGGGTTCTTTTCTCCTGCACAGCTTCCTGCTCTGTACAGGGGCATAGTGCGTCCTTGTATTGAGTATTGTTCACATGTGTGGAGAGGTTCCTCTCACACCGCTCTCCTAGACAAACTTGAAAGGAAGGCCTTTTGTATCATTAACTCCCGTCCACTCACCAACTCTCTGCAATCTCTCTCTCTCTCCGCCGCAATGTTGCATCTCTCTCGCTATTCTATCGCTACTATAATAATCAGTGTTCCTCAGAGCTTTCCCAGTGTATACCACCTCCTTTACGTAGGGCACTTGGTACCCGTCTTGCAACTCATTCCTACCCCTACTCTGTGCAACTCTCCAACCCGAGAGTGAAACATTACTCTCAGTCTGTCTTCTACTCAACAGCTGAGCTCTGGAACTCCCACCCTGAATCAGTCTTTCCCTCTTCCTATGACTTAAATTGCTTCAAACTCTGTGTGGCCAGGCATTTTGGCTCGAACGTCCCTTAATTTTGGCCCTGTCACTCTTTCAACTATGGGGGAGGCACTCGCTATAGGCAGTTCTGCCTTTTGCCTCCTTCAATTACATAGAAAAACAAAAGAAAACAAAAACACACACACACACACCAGTACATATAACGGACGTTAGATATACAGACAAGAGTCTCTCATATATGCAGCATCACCTCCACACACAATAATATATATCCTGGACGGTAAACAACACACCCAATATTTTATCTCAGAGGCAACCATTCTCACAGCCACCCACCAACACCATCCCGCCCACAAACACCTACATTATATTATTCAGTACTGTACACACATACACAGTTATGGCTTATAGTTCCATCCCTTTCCTCTACCACTACGCTAAACACACACACCCGCACCCACACACACAAACACACATACACAAACACACACACACACACAAACACACACACACACACACACGATCTGACAAATCCTTCCGATTGCTCCCTGGGTGGTATGTAACTTGAAACTCCTCATATCTGATGACTTAAATGTAAGATAAATATAACATAGGAGTAAGTAAAGAGTTCACGACAACCATGTGGACAGTGTACGTTCTGCTAGGTGCTAAGTAATTACTGTGAATACTATACCAACATAATGTGAATAGTACCGGGATAATTACATAAACAAAAACAAAGCTTCAACGAGAAGAACTGAAACAAAACACACAAGGCTTTACTTACAGTTTTTGTCTGATATGTTAATATTGCTCCACCTATGGGAAGAAATTATATGATTAACTGTTTGTCTGATATGGAATGATATTAACTAATACAATTTGAAGTGATGTTACAGAGTGTCCCCTGCCTCGACCATAATATTCCCCAAATTGTTGTGGTTTGTACTGATGGATTGAATGTAATAATATAACCAAACATACCAAAGGAAACATAGACCAGGAACTGTAATAGGAATAAGAGAGAAGCGTAGGACATCCCCCCCCCCCCCCCCTTTGGTACTACCCTCCTTGTCGCGGTAAGGCAGCTTCGGGGCGGGCGGCGGTGGATTGATGGGGCAGGGTTCTCACCTTCTCCCCTCGATCATTCGTAGTCGGTTTGAGTTATTTGGGGTAGCTTCTAATTGCTCAGCCTATGTTTTTCCTCTTCTGTTCTTATTATATCTCAACCGGTTATCCTCGGATATGCCACCCTGACAGGCCACCATAGATGGCCTGGCTAGGTTGTTGGATCCTGACCTGATTTGTCTCTTCGGTCACTGGTGCGGCCGAGCTGACTCGATTCCCCTCAATATTGCATTTTTTGCATTTCGCTGTGATTTGTCTCCCTTAGTCCTGATCTCTTCCATGCTTCGCCCTTCTCTGTAGTGGGGGATTACATTACGAAGATTGTATTTTTTCACCAATATATGTTTTTTCACCTATATATGGGTTTCCTTAAAGATGGTGTGTGATTAATCGACTATTTTTAGAAATTATATATACAGAGAGAGAGTGAGAGAGAGAGGGGAGATCCTTTGAAAATCGGTCGTTCCTATGAATTAAATTTCGATATCAAACACAAACATGGAACAAAAAACCTCCCTTGCTGTTTCATCAATATCAAAGGAGTACAAAGTACAAAGGAGTACAAAGGAAATCAAGCAACAACAGGTTTAGTGACCCTTCTAGGCTGCTTGTCCTCCAAAATACTGAGGATCAAGTGTCAAAACAGTGGTTTAGAGTTGGTAAGGGAACATTGGAAAGGGATCTACTGCCCTGGAACTAATGTCCGTGGCAGGATTAGGAAGTTAGTAGGGGACAGATGGGTTAGTAACTGAGGGGGGGATAACAAAAGTTATTAATTTACAAATGCAGTCAGTCGCGGGTTTGATGCAATATATTTGTCTAGGCGATGTTTAAATGAATCAACGGTGCTGCAGTCTATTACGTCTCGAGGAAGCCCATTCCACAAGTTGACAACTCGATTGAAGAAGAAATTCTTAGATTCGTGTGAGTTAAAAGATTTACCAATAATTATGCAACCGTTTCCCAGCGTGTAATTAGATTGGTCGATAGTGAAGTACTTACTACAGTTCATATTGTCGATGCCTTTGATGATTTTGAACACTTGAATTAAGTCGCCTCTTAACCCTTTCATGCACATATGACGCAGAGGTTGCCAGATTAGCAATAAGAAATAGAGTTCTCTCACTCTTATAATTACCTCTCCAAAATTAGTTTTCTGCCCACAGCTAACTCAAAGACAACTGCAGAGGTTGAAGTAACTAAACTAAAGGTTTCTAAATACCTCTGATGGTAACAAAGGCTTTAACCCTTAATTAGCGGCGAGCAACATAAGTCGAGTTAAATAAAGCTGGACTATGTGGCGGCGCTTGACATAACTCGAGTGGCAATTTCAGCACGTAATGTGGCTGAGAGAGAGAGACAAGTGGTGGCAGGAGACTAGCGAGCGTATGACTGCTCCAGACCACCGCGGCGAACCTACTGACACAAATCTCAGCTCCCTCCTCCCTCTCTCACTCGCTACATACTCAATTATGTACCGAAAGTACCGAATTACCTGCTTTTTGCACTCGCGTTGCACGGTTATTGCAAGAAAACTATCCATCATACAAGGATCGTTATGGTGTCATTCGAAAGCTCTGTTTATGCCCTTTCAGGGATAGGTACTTGTTTTACGTTCTGGGTCTTATTTAGGCATGAAAATGATCACGTAAACAGCCCTATTTTGGCTAAAAACACCCCGCTGGGCGATACACATAAATAAACCGCATAGGCCGCTCGTAAGGTGTTAAAGTATCCCCAATAGGCTCAAATTCGCGTCATATATCGGAGAGGGTTAATCTGCGCTGGGTTCAAGGAAATAGATTTAATTCTCAAAGACGCTCCTCGTATGGTTTGTTCTTTTGGCTAGGTATAATTTTGGTAACTCTACGTTGAACTCGTTCTAGCTTGTCTATATCTTTTTGGTAATAAGAGCACCAGGTTTGAATGCAGTATTCCAGAACAGTGCATTACCATATTGCTGGGCAGATATATTTACCGAAAACGAGCTTCATTCCATGCTTCTTTTTCATGCATAAACAAGTGCCAGAGCGTATTACAATTATATATCCGTGAAATAGCGATAATAGAACTTTCCCATGACACCTGAATCATCTTTGTTCGACCACGGGTTATTTTGTAGCGATCGCGTAACAGGAGGTGAAAATACCCTAAAATAAGGTAATATCCTAAGTTTTTCCCTTGTTTCATGAGGTACAGCGTTAGGGATGAGTCAAACTAATGACACTATGTGTCGGCTACGGTCCATCGGTGGTGCCGAGCAGCCGAAGCCCAGCTATCATCCTCCCTACGTGCGGACTCGTTTTCAGAGCTCATAACATCCTCAAAATGGCACCCATCATATGATGGGCACCGCAGGGGTGGGCAATATTCTCTCTCCCGTCATATGATGTTCACCGTCGGTTGAGCGTTAAAATCCAAGGCCTAAAAAAAAAAGAATATAAAAGACCCCAGTGGCACTCAAAACAAACGAATATGAGATCAAGTGAGATAATTACCCTCCATCTCTCCTACCACTCCCCCACATGTGTCCAAACCCCCCCCCCCCCATTACATTATACTTGCTTGTATTTTTGGCTTGGAATCCTCATTTGGTGACCATTATTATCTATCTATTTGAGGCATAGGCCTATTTCCTGAAATAAGTCTTGCAATTGACTTGGATGGGTGTGAAAGGGATATGCCGTGTGTGGGCCAGTCAGCTCTGCAGAGTCATTATCTTATGTTCATTTATGGAAGTATTTAAAGTAGGCCTAGGCCTAGCCCAATTAGGGAGAACATGTTAGTCCCTATTTATAGCCTACTTTAGTAGGGTAGGATAGGCCTATATTTTGTAATCCAATAGGCCTAGCCTATGTTAAAATACCCAACAATAGGGTACCTAGGTTAACAAGTCCCAGATATTGAAAGAAAAAGTGGTAAAAATTGAAGAGACCTCGGACAGCCTTTTTACCTAACCTAACAACAAATATTTATAGGCCTAGCCTAGGCCTAGTTAAAAGGCTGTCCGAGGTCTCTTCAATTTTTACCACTTTTTCTTTCAATATCTGGGACTTGTTAACTTAGGTACCCTATTGTTGGCTATTTTAACATAGGCTAGGCCTATTGGATTAAAACATATAGGCCTAACCAGCCTACCCTACTAAAGTAGGCTATAAATAGGGACTAACATGTTCTCCCTGATTGGGCTAGGCCTAGGCCTACTTGAAATACTTCCATAAATGAACATAAGATAACGAGTCTGACTGGCCCACACACGGCATATCCCATTCACACCCATCCTCGTCAATTGCAAGACTTATTTCAGGAAATAGGCCTATGCCTCAAATAGATAGATAATAATGGTCACCAAATGAGGATTCCAAGCCAAAAGTACAAGCAAGTATAATGTAATATCGTGAATTTTCTTACCTAGGTAGTAGGCTAAGTGGGCGAATACAATCTGATGAAGCGGTCTTAAGGACCTATCCATATGCAAGCATACAACAGGAGTTGTGATTAGATGATACAATATTATATAACGGGTACCTATGTATGTAAGAATTGCAATAAATTATGTGAAATATATTGTTCATTCTTTATGCGGTACCTATAATTGTCCAAGCATCATAATGATTTAGTCATTTATAAAAGTAAACCTGCCTACTAGACTGTTGTTGGTACCGTATAGTACTGTAGACAGGGCAGGTGTCAATTTGATGCAGAATAAGTATTGAAAATAAATAGTTTTCTATATTAGCCTAGTCAAAGGGGGTGATCACATTACTATTAACTTGCAACCCGAAACTTTATGATATTGCTGCACTGAATGGTACTGGATTAAAACCTGCACTTTTCATGCAGCAGAACTGTACAGTATAAAACTTGGGGCAAATTGGTGCAGCTGTGGTAAATAACCCCATAAAGTATACAGTACTCGGTACCTACTAAGTGATCTGTATAGGATTCACTATTCTGAACTTATACATACAGGTATTTGTTTTTGAGGGAATACATAAGAGTGGAGACAGGCAAAGCCAGGGTCAAATTGGTGACCAGGCTACGGTAAGATTAGGAGTAGTGGGCGTACCACTACCGACATACAGCATAAATCATCTATAAAACATTAACCTAACCAAACCTAACCTAACCTAACCTAACCTAGTACTACATGAATACTAGGTTAGGTTAGGTTAGGTTGTTTGGTTAGGTTAATGTTTTATAGAGGAGTTATGCTGTATGTTGGTAGTGGCACGCCCACTACTCCTAATCTTACCCAGGCTACTGAACTGGAGCCACAGGCCTAGGCCTCTTCCAGAAAAAACATCTGTGAATATTAGGCTATGGTAATATTCAGTTGAGAAACTCTGCCTCATAAAGCTAAACTAACTCAACCCAATCCCACAATCGGATTGCTACAATACTATACTGTGCCTAACTTACCTAATGTAACTAACCTTACAGACCCCATGCTGGCAATATATAAGATGACAATTAATTCATGGGGTGGCTTAGGGGGGAAAAGCCCCCCTTCAACCTATTATTGTATCCCACGGCAGTCAAAATATAAAGGAGCGTGCGAGTAGTGTAAACAAGGAAGGCGATACATTTGAATAAATACTACCGTACATCCTTCCTCCAACTTTTAGAAGCCGATTTGCTTCGGCTGGCTTCTGAAATTTACGGGATAGTCCTATACTCAAAAGTAAGGAGTATCGTTAGGCTACACTACTTCAAGAAACCTATCATAGGCCTATTCTAAATTTGTAGGTTAGGTTAACTCAGAAATCGCCCTCCCCATTAGCTAACCTGACATTGGCTATATTAATTTGCCAACAATTTTATATACTGTAGAGTGCAACAAGAACTATGTATTAATAGCTGATTATTTCTGGCCACCCAGAATGTAATATTGTTATTTATATTAGTGTCTAATCTAACCTAATAGAACTATTGAAAGACGAAGGCATCCCTACCTTTCAATACTTTATTATTTTAGACATCTGACTTGTACTTAACTCACAGAGATCTAGGATAGAAAGATCTTTTGTGTTAGAAGGGTCTATGCGAGACACTCTTAGGAGCACTTAGCAAGAATAGATCCTTGGCACATTTCGTCTGTGGCACCCACAGAGTTTGTGACTAAAAGGGAAAAACTGCCTGAGTTCTTTGAACCTCTCATATGGATTAGAGACAGTTAAGAAGAGTCCTTGAGTAGGCCCTCCATATGTTAGTCTGATGGGATGCTAATCCGGCCTCAGCCTGAAGCATAACATTAAAAATCCTACTCCCGAGAGTACCTTAACGGAACTTCATCAACGGTTGATGGCCCATCTGTAACTTCTCCACACAACTGGACCCCTTGGATGGCCCTGGAGCAGCCGAGAAGCCCTCAACGACATCAGATCGAAATTCTAAGAAGATAACCCAACAGTGCACTATTGACTATCATTGTATCAGTGCGGAGGTACTGTATCACCCAATCGTTGTATTTGCCTATGCTCCTCTTGAAGTTATTGCTAATCGCGACGAGTGTTTCAAGTTCGATCCCTAGAGTTCCCTGTTCATTGCCCGAGAATTCGTACCAGTAAAAGTTATTACGAGATAATTACCGCAACAATTTTACCCTCAGCCACTTAACAAGTGTTTCCTAAATTGGATATTATGGTATAGATATTCTGAGATTCCAAAAAGCATGTGGGATAGGTCGTAAAGTGAATTAATCTGTGACGAATTCCAACACATGTATTAACAGTCAAAAAGTATACAATTCTAGTTGTCTATCTACTCTACCAGATCTTGTGAAGTTGAAACCTGACGTTAGCCAAACATCTAAATAAAATACCTAAGCCTTAGGAATAATCAACGAACCTTACTAGATGCTAGGAGAACTTAACCAGTGCCCCAACAAGTGACTTTCTTCTCATCTTGTATCTTGTCCTAATCTCAGAAGAATAATACCCGAGTGTTGAAAGTGGCAGTGCACGCTCCATCCAGATCCACGATTGTGCTAGGAGAATAGCAAGACCAAGCTTGATACTGAATCTATTGCTCCTACCTATGTTTTCCACAGTGAATTGATTCTTTTTCTATACCAGCGAGTGTGTTAATTCACTAAAGCTGTATTACAAACCACATTCCGAAATTATATTTATGTGTTCAATTGATTCCTTATATGTATGTACATGAAACCTGATATTCCAGTCTTGTAGAACTCACCCAAGCAATCGTTATTCCTGTAAAAAATCAGGGCATAACACATGTTATATTATTTTCCATGGTACACTGCTTCGATAGCGTCCTTCCTTGGGCAACTATCAACACCAGTCAATCTCTTCCGCACAAACATGACCTTTTGTGGTCTACTATGAATGTGTGTACTGAGTATGATGTCGTGTGTGTGTATTTGTGTGTGTGTGTGTGCGTGTGTGTGGATGTGTGTGTGTGTGTGTGTTGTGACGTCTACCAGCGTTGGCAGAATCGCCTCTCGTTGGCCACTAGCACTCGCCAAGGACATCGAAATGGGCTACAGTTATCAGAGAATGTTGTTCTTTCTTTCCTAGTAATCGCATTGTCACAGACAGTCCAGTGGTGGTCTTTGTTTTCGTCTGTGACAACGGGTTATATTTCATATCAACAGTAGTGATAATAGTACTAGCGTGTGAATGAGAAAGACTTTCAGAGCGAGGAGGTAGTAAGTGTCTGTATGTACGGGTGCATTCCTGCCTCTCGCTCGCCATTGGACGGCGTGTCTAGCTGTGTCCTATGACGCCTGCTGTCTTGAGACGTCTCGGCCCGTGATTGGCCGACCATCGCACCTTTGAGGTCTCCTGTGTAACTTACCTCCTCCATGAGGGTCCGCAGGAGCTGTCCTCGTCAGGACAGGCTTGGCGCATGTGCTTCTAACATCCCTTTGCATACTCTCTCCCGATCACCACCTTTATCACTGTTTCTCTCACTCGATTCTCTCTTTCCATACTCTAACCTATATTAACTGCACAACACTCCCCTTGGGTTCTGCATATGATTTTCATAGCCGGCCCATTGTATTGCATGCGCCGTCCTCAGAGATATTTACATGTACTTAGAATAGGTTTGAGGGTTCTTAGTTAGTATAGGTTAAGAACTTTGTGTGTCTCCATTATTGATTTAGTGTTTCTGCTCTTTTCTTTAATGCTAGACTGGGATAAGGTAACTGTAGTCGTTGTCTCCGATGTGTGTACGGTTTGCTTATACCTACATGACTTCGACCGGTCCTATGGTAGCCTGGGTTGTCTTTTCGGTTGCGTCCTTTGCGAGTGCAGCATTGTGTTGACTGAGGGTTTTGGTCTGTACAAGTTCCACACTTTGCTGCATATTTGCTTGTCTTTAGAGGGTCGCCAGGATAGAACCAGATACTTGTGATCTGGATCTATCGAGAGAGCCCCCTAGTAAATTAACGTAACTTAAACGATGCAGTCTTAAGGACATCGCTAGGCTACGAGCCTGCCTTGCTCAACCTCAGTTCCTTACCTAGAGTATCCCAGCTAGACATTATTAATCGAGTAGACAGTTGTTAGTATTTAATATAAGCTCTTTGATATGTGCACATTATTCTTCACAGCATTTATTAGTCTAGGTTGTTGCTGAGCCGCACAACCATAGCAGACTGATTCGTTGATGAGGAAGTACTTCTTTTAGTGTCGAGCAATGCTACCGTTGTGCATTTATAGTATTCTCGTGTCAGTTAACATTATATGTCCTATCTTTTAGTGTATTCGATTTACACGTGTGGTGTCCTGCCTCCTGCCTTTATATAGTTCTAAATCAGTACGAGCATCTTATGAGCATCAGACTTGCATCAGAAGTTTCAGGTCTATGCTGTCGGACTGTACTTCACTTTCTTTCAGATAGGAGTGAAGAGTTTATTGTTGTTTAGAGTAACTGTATTGAAGCATCTTTTTATTGTATTAACCCTCTCACGTTCTTGACGCAATTTTGAGCCTATTAGGGATACTATAAAACCTGTTAATATCAGGGGTATTTAGAAACCTTTTGTTTAGTTACTTCAACCTCTGCAGTTGTCTTTGAGTTAGCTGTGGGCAGAAAACTAATTTTGGAGAGGTAATTATAAGAGTGAGAGAACTCTATTTCTTATTGCTAATCTGGCAACCGGATTTTTTTGTGGAGATTTTTTTTTTTTTAATCACCGATTGGGGGTCGATTGTTATTTCTCACAGTTTGGCAGTGGACATTTGTTTTTGAGGAATATTTTGGACACGTTGGATTTTTTTTTTGGCAACATAGTATAGCACTTCAGTTGTCTTCAAGCATGTTTTGAGTGAATAGTGCTACATGAGAGTTTTTTTTTTTTTTTTTTTTTTATAAACGTTGAGGATTTCCGGTGGACACTATGTCAAACGACGGATCAGTGCACAGTGAGGACACAGTACGGGAAGCAGGCGAGGAGGTGGAGAAGGTGGAGTTGTCTTCCGAGATGTTGTTTCAGCTCGAACTCGCCAAACTCGAGCAGCGAAAGTATGAGGCTGAGCTCAGGCAGCAGCAGCAGCAGCGGGAATCTGAGCTTAGGATTCAGGCTGAGGAGAGAAGGCCATACGTGAGGCTGAGCTGCAGGTTGAGGCTACGAAGTACTGTGCAGACATAGAGCTTGAGAAGTTTCGGGTGGAGTCGACAGGGCAGCGTGTCGGTTCTGGGTATCGAGGTCTTGATCAGTATTTATCGCACCTTCTTAACCCGGGAAGTGCTGGAAGACTCTTAAGAGTTCCCCCGCGGACTGTGGGAAGACTCTTAAGAGTCAGAGAAAAAAAAAATCAACTTTAAACATCGAAAAAAATAAATAAAAAAGTATATATTTTTCATTTTATTTTTTTGCCCCTGGGCCATGCAAAATATCACTCTTCTATCTCCCCTCCTTCCCCACTTTCCTCCCCTCCTTCAGTTATCACCTATTTTCCCTGTTATTCCCTTATTCTGAGGTATATTTTCGTGCTAACATTAGCGAGTTGCAAGCACGGCATTGTCATCACTGTTAGCAAGCGAGCGCAAGAGAGAGAGAGAGAGAGTATCGATCGACTGTGTCTCAGTGGCCTTGGGGGAAATTGGTGGGAAAGCAGGTTGCCTCACCCACACATTATATAACTCGCGGCCTGTATATCCGATTTTGACAATCCAAACGCTGTTTTCACTCGTTTTATTGTTGTAACAGGTTAATACATTTATAATCAACCCATAATAGGTACGTATGGATAAGTATTAATGCTATTTATGGTCAAATGAATATTTTAGTGATGGAAACAGCTCAAATACATGCGCACAGGCAGAGGTATCTAATTACCCCCATGCGCACTTACGAGGTTAAGTTAGTCCATGCATTTGACGAGTCGGATGTCACCGAGTTTTTCCTGCGTTTTGAGAAGTGCCGGGAGCACCAATGGCCCGAGGTTAAGTGGGCAGCCCTTGTTTCCTCTAGGTTGGTTGGCAAAGGACTCAAGGCATATGATGCGTTGCCCTTGGAGTCTTGCATCGATTATGAGGTATTGAAGGAAGATGTTCTGCGGGCGTACGAGTTACAACCAGAGACATATAGGTTGAAGTATCGGGGTGTTACGAAGGGTCGTGAGTGCACTTTTCTAGAATATGCCCGGGAACTGTCTAATGCATTGAGAAATTGGCTGAGGTCAGAGAAGGTGACGACGTTCGAAGAGCTTCAGCAGTTATTCCTTCTAGAGCAATTTTTTAAATGCACAGGCGGCGACCTGACTTTGAACCTCAAAGAGAAACATCCTAAAACTCTACAAGAGGCAGCTGAGTTGGCTGACCTGAGATTATCGCTGATTCGTGGGTGCGGGTCTGCACAACGGACCGATGCAGTTAACAAGGGGCGCAACACTCACCCCCCCCCCCCCCCTGAGTCTATGATGCAACATTTAATAACAAAAGTAAGAGCAATGATACTAATTTGAACACAAACCAAAAACCGTCCCGTTTAAGAAAGCTCAGGGCCCTTCCCCACCTCAGGGGAAGTCCAAGGGTGAAGTAGAGTGTTTAAAGTGTCATAAAAAGGGGCATTTTGCACGTTCCTGCCCTAGTAACCAACCTGCAGCAGTTGTGTCTTTGGCTAGCAACATTGGGGTGCCTCTGAGGTCTTCTGCGTTTACCCTGGGTGATATGGCAGATGCGGGGGCACAGCCAGTGAAGGAGTGTCCGGAAGGCTCGAAACCTGTCCGCGATGCTTTTTGAGACCATAGAGGGCGTGGCTGCGTGAGTTGGGCTGGTTGCAATCATGGGATGGAGTTGTTGCGTGATACAGGTGCATCCCAGACTCTGATGAAAAACTTTACAGGCCAACCTACAAACGCGGCACGGGTAGTTGTGGTGCAGGGTATTAATGCTACACGGTCATACCCGTTGGTTCGAGTGGAGCTGGAGATTGATGGTGTGACACGAGAGATAGATGTTGGAATCGTAGAGAAACTGCCAGTAGAGGGCGTCGACCTTCTCAGCAACGACTTTGCGGTGCCTACTTCTGAGGTTCCACCCTTAGTCGTTGCGAGAGGGCGGCCGACGTGAGTAGGGAGGGGCAGGAGTTGGTCGAGAGGTGTCAATTACAGCAGATGGCGTGTGTTGTCACCCGATCTCGTGCATCTAAGGTGTCACAGCCTATTCCTCAGTCTCTAGACCAGCGCAGGAACGGTCGGAAGGAGAAAGCTAAAGTTGGGAGAAGGTTTGTGAGTTTTGATCCAGCGGCTCTTCTTGGCGACTCAGTATTAGCACCAATGTTTAGGTCCAGAGTGGCCCCAGAACCTGTCACACTTGGTGAGGAGGTAGGGCGTGAGAAAACTCCGAGACAGCAACGTTACACACTTAAGCAAGATAGGATCGAACAGTCCAGTATCGGGGGAGGCCATAAGTTGCTCGGGGAGCACTTAGATAGATTGGCTCCTTCGGATATCTGTCGGCTGCAGATAGATGATCCTGAGCTTCAGAAGTGTAGTAATGGTGCGATTGAACTTGATGAGGACGGGGATGCAAAGCCGGGGGACTTCTTTCGTGTGGAGTGCATATTGTACAGGCGTTTTCTAGATCCCAGACGGAGTTGGGAGGGTGGGTCGAGAGTGGTTTACCAGTTGGTTGTGCCTAGTGTGTGCCGTGATAGCCTACTGAGGTTGGCGCATGATGTACCGTTGGCAGGGCATTTGGGTGTACGTAAGACGGTATCAGCATTGGCAATATTGTTTTCGTGTCCAGGTATGAAGGCACATGTGGCATCATGGGTGGCAATGTGCAATACCTGCCAGACAGTAGGTATACCAAACCAGTGTATTCCCAAGGCTCCGTTACACCCTATTCCTGTAATCGGGCCACCATTCAGTAAGGTTATGTTCGACATGGTTGGCCCTCTACCCCCTACTAGTGCAGGCAACAAGTTCCTCCTCACAATCATGGATGTTGCCACTCGTTATCCGGATGCATACCCCATGCGAAATGGTACTGCTAAGACTGTTGTTCGTAACTTGCTATTGTACTGTTCTAGGTACGGGTACCCGCAGGAATTGCAGTCAGACCAAGGGTCCAACTTTACTTCTAACCTTTTCAAATAGACCATGCAGCAGCACGGTATCAGTACAGTTATCTCTTCAGCCTATCACCCAGAGAGTCAAGGGGTGTTGGAGAGGTGGCACTCGACTCTGAAAAGCATGCTGCGTTGTTACTGCGTTGAGAATGGCAAGGATTGGGATCTTGGGTTGCCCTATGTATTATTCGCTGCTCGGGAGGTACCTGGTGAAAGCCTAGGGTTCAGTCCCAATGAGTTAGTTTTCGGACATCAGGTCAGAGGCCCCCTCAACATGGTTAGAGAAATCTGGGAGGGCACAGCAAAGCCATGTTCCATGTTAAAGTTTGTCCTTGAGAGTAGAGAGAGAATGCTGAGAAGCCTAGAGTTGGCAGGTAGGAATTTGGTAGGGTCGCAAGCACTTATGAAGGACAGGTACGATGAGAAGACAAAACTCCGGGAGTTTAAGGTGGGGCAGGAGGTGTTGATTCTGTTACCTCTGCCAGGTCATCCGTTGTCTGCCAAGTACGCTGGTCCTTATAAGGTGGTAAAAAAGATCTCTGACCTAGACTATCTTGTGGTGTTACGACCGGAACTCGTATAAAACAAGGGCTCTTAATCATTGGACTAGAAAGGCACACAGCCACAACGGTAACACTAGATCCAATCCTCAAACTTATAATACCGGCGCACAAAAACACCTATACCCTCCAGAGTTATATCTGCGATAGCGGGTTATCCTCTAACTCGGTATAAATGCACTACTACTACAAGCTGATGATCTCTGATACAGCCTGATCACAACAGCATACAATTACGTTAATAATGTATACAAGGAAAAAGATAGAGAGCTTAATTAAATCACTGAAATGATTTAATGCAAACAAGAAGAAGGCATAATTAAAGTTACTCTAAACAATAATAAACTGTCACTCCTATATTAAAGAAAGTGAATGAAAGTCCTAAAGCATCGAACAGGAATCTTCTGAAGAAAGTCTGATACTGCTAAGATGATCGAATCTGATTTTGAACTGTTATATAAAGCAGGAACAAGATATGACAAGTGTAGGGACATACACTGTTAACTGGCACGGGAATAACGATAAATGCGCAATAGTATTATCTCCAACAACAAAAGAAGTACTTCCTCAGGCAACGCAAAAGCCTGCTCAGGTTGTGTAACTCAACAACAACCAAGGCTTACAATCAACGTGAATGAAAATGCTGCATACATATCATAAGAGCTTATAATCCTAATCGGGTGTCTGCTAGGCGAATAAAGTCTAGCTGGGATGTCATAGGCTAGGAAACAATGGCTGAGCAAGCGGCTCATAGCCTAGCGAGTTCCTTAAGACTGTACGGCCAAATTACGTTAAATGACGGGGTGCTCTCTTGAGAGATCCAGATCACTAGTATCTGGTTCTCTCCTGGCGACCCTCTTCAAGTCAAAGCAAAACGAGTTAGCACAGTGCTGGGTGGCAGAGGCAAAAGCCTCGCAACACAGTGCTAAACTCACAAGGTACACAGTCAGAAAGACAACCTAGGCTTCCCACGTATCCATTGCGATTGTACAAGTTCAACAAAACCGGGTACACATCGGAAATATGAAATCGTGCAGAACCAAAGGGGAGTTATGACATTAAATAGATTAGAAAAATAAGAGGTAAGAAGTTGAGAGAGAGAGAAAGTGTTCTATAGGTGGAAGTCGGGGACAGATGGCAAGGGAGATGTGTAGGTTATGCTGGTCAAGCAAGCTCTGAGCGAGGAAGGCACAAAGGCAGCAAGGAGTGCGGGGGAACTACCTCCTGCTGCGGCAGGAGGGCGGCAAAGCGGCCAGCCACTCAGAGGGCCCGGCTGTGGCATGACGTCACCGAGACAACGCGTAACACTACGCGCACAACCCTCTACCTCCTGCACTTACTCACTCACACTCTCTAGCTGTATCATTCAGCCTTATACATTAAACTTATAATTGATGATATAAAATATAATGCATTGTCACAGACGAAAATAAAGACCACTTCTATACTGCCCGTGACATGACGATTCACACGAAAGAAAGTATAACATTGTAGATAGACTGCAGCCCATTTCACTGCCCTGTTTAGCGGTTGTGGCTACTGGGAGGCGATTCTGCCAACGCTGGTAGGCGTCACAGTGGCTACTCCAGATAGGCGTAAAAAGAATCAGCTGTGCCATGTGAATCTGGTGAAAGATTTTGTGAGGTGCCCCCCTGAGCCTCTCGCTGTCCCTGTGTTGGCCTGCAGCGGTCATGGAGGAGAAGGAGTGAGGGACAGTGAAGCCCAGGTGGAGGATAACTGGGAGTGTCATGTCTCTGCTGACCAGTGGGCGGGGACCTCCAGACAGGTGGCTGATGATGCTCTAGTGCATCTGCCTGAGCAACAGCGTGCAGCCATGCAGTGCCTGTTTGCTTCATACCCCACTGTGGTTGCAGAGCATCCAGGCCTCACAACTCGAGTGGTGCATAACGTGGTCGTGTGAGATCACCCCCCCTTTAAATCAGTACCCTACAGAATTCCACCCATTAAACTACCAGCCCTCAGAGCGGAGTTAGAGTATATGTTGGAACGGGGCTGATTGAGAAGGAGGCAGTTAGGTGGACATCTCCTGTCACTCTGCAGCCCAAGCCGGACGGGAAGGTTCGCTTCTGCATTGACTTTCAAAGATTGAACGGGTTGACTCCCACCAATGCTTATCCCCTTCCCCGTGTTGACGATAGTGTAGACAAGATTGGTAAGTCACAGTTTCTAACTAAGGTAGACCTAGTGAAAGGCTAGTGGCAGGTGCCTTGTCTGAGCGGGCGAAGGGGGTATGCGGGTTTGTGGTTGATGGGAACACCTACCGTTGCAATGTGATGCCGTATGGCCTTAAAAATGCCCCAGCAACCTTCCAGAGTCTTATGAATGAGTTAGTAGCTGACATCCCAAACTGCACTGTCTACCTAGATGACGTTATAATCTACGATGACAACTTTGAGAGTCACTGTGAGCACATAGAAGCCTTGTTTCGGAAGCTCAGTGAGGCCAGCTTGGTGGTCAATCTGGGCAAGTGCGACTTTGTCCGGGCAACTGTGCAGTATCTTGGGTTTGTGGTCGGGTTAGGCCAGGTGTGCCCCCCAAAAACAAGATACAGGCTATTAACCAGCTCCCCAGGCTGTCCACCAAGCGGCAGCTCATGAGATTTTTGGGCATGATCGATTACTATCGCCGCTTCATTCGGGGTTATTCTACTGTGTTAGCTCCCCTGACAGATTTGCTAGCAAAAGAGAAAAAGTTCAAGTGGGCACCCGAGTGTGAAAGGGCTTTTTCGCTGGTCAAGCACCTACTATGCACTCACCCAATCCTCAGGGCCCCTGACTTTGAAAGACCGTTCCAGCTGGCAACAGATGACAGCGGTGTAGGGGCTGGTGCCGTCTTAATGCAAACAGACGAGGAAGGTTTGGAGTATCCAGTCAGTTTCTTTTCCAAGAAGTTTAATTCCGCTCAGAAAAACTACTCTGTGGTGGAGAGAGAACTGCTGGCAATAGTGTTGGCGCTCAGGCACTTTTAAGCAGAGGTGGGCAGGTGCGCGCCATTTGGCGCTCTGCGCTCTGCGATCCGGTGCGCATTACCAATATAGAGGAGCACGGAGCGAGGAGCGGCAAAATTCTGAAATCGGAGTGCAGGCGGGGAGCGCAGCTAGAAATTCGCGATCCTTTCTGGCGCTCCGGAGGCGATTTTTCCTGTCAACAACAGGTACAAGAACGTCATTAACGTGTACAGTCATCGTACCGTTCGTACGGTGTTACTCACGGTGTTAGTGAACTGTGATACAGTGATACTATGATAGTGACAGACTGACAGTGTTACAGTTGTTAACTTTTTTTTGTTTTTGTTTTGGCTTTAGCTAACGCAAAGTAAACCTTACGGGCAAGTTACGGCTTACGAAGTCTGGCAGTGGTATAGCCCGAGCCTGTCTGACTGTCTGATAGTCAAAAGACACTATAAACTTCAGAGACTTTTATCATTTTATGGTATCAATACTATCGGAATGTTACTTGAATGTATGGGTGGGAGGGTGGTTTGGGGGATGGTGGGGGGAAGGTAGAAGCATAATTGACTCGTGTTACAAATGTGAAGCCGATTGGTGAGGTAGTTTCGCCACCACAGATTTTATTTGTTTTCCTTTTCTTCGTACGGATACGCTGGAAGTGGGTTGTGGGAGCCAGTTGGGGGTGTGGTGGAGGGAAGGCATAAGGGTAAGGCACTTGTCACACAAATATGGAACCGATTGGTGCAATCGTTTCGCCGCCACACATTTTCTTTTTTTTTCCTTGTGAGGCGACCGATAGTCAGCGAGTGGGTGGGAGGAGGGGTTTGGGGTAGTGGTGGTGCCGTGGTGGGTATGCAGAAGGGTAAGGTACATGTGGTAAAAAACTAAAAATATGAAAGCCATAGGTGCAGTCGTTTCGCTGCTACAATTTTTTTTCGGCGAGTCGGTATATAATTATATACGGACCTGGCACTGGGCGTGACAACTAACATCTGACAAGACACTAGTCCCGGCCGTATATATATAATTATTATAAATTATATACCGTCGGACCTGGCAGTTTCGGACCTAGTTTCACAGTTTGGACAGTTTCTGTAATTCTTTATGTCATATCATAGATATCAATGGACAGTCACAATGTCACAAACTCACAATGATATCAATCATATCATATCATTGACATTTGCAATGATATCAATCATATCATATCATTGACATTTGATTCATTGATATGACATAAAGAATAACAGAAACTGAGAAAGTGAGAAACTTAAACAGTTAAACTTCAGAAAGACACCATGACTTGAAGTTTTTTTAATGTTTTGAATTCCTGGAATTTAGTGAAGTGAAAGACAAAGGACAAAGTGAAGGACAAAGGTATATCATTAAATAACTTCTAGAAGCTGTTTTGTTTGTTTTTTTTTTTATATACCTATTTTTGGGAGCGCGGAGTGCAGGAGCGGGAAAGCGCATCGGGTCTGCTGACAAAAGGAGCGCGTGAGCGCTGCCGCATTACCTTATGTCTGATGAGCGCGGAGCGCTGCCGCATTACCGGTCCCACCGGAGCGCACCCACCTCTGCTTTTAAGTATATGTTCCTGCCTACGGGCCAGTCGTGGTGATTTACACCGACCACCACCCTCTTAAATTTCTGAACCAATTCCACAACCGGAATATGAGGCTGACATGTTGGTCACTCATGTTGCAAGAATACAATCTAGACATTTGCCATATTGCCGGTTGTGAGAATGTGATTGCAGACTGTTTGTCGAGGGTGGAGGATCCGGCGTAGATCACCACAGGTGTGTGGGTTTGAGTGGAGAAAAACCAGGCTTGCCCCTGTAGAGCAGCCGTCAAAAACAAAATTAAAATTAAATCAAAAATCACATAAAAACTCTTTCTTTTTGATAGTTAATTGTAAGTTGCCAATGGTATAGCTAAAGTCCTAAGTTGAACCTGTCTTTCACTTAGTAGGCTGTGCTCTGTGAAGCTCGCTCAGGGAGCAGAGCAGACTAAATTATACTATTGTGTTTGGGAGGGGTTGTAAGATTTTCTTTATGCTAATATGTTGTTTTATTTAAGATTGAGCTTTGCATTTCATTTCTGGTGGAATGGCTAGGTGTGGCGGGTCTTGTCGGCATTCTGCCTTGTCAGATATGGTGCTCGCCTAATGTTGAGCGTCCCATATCTTGAGCGGGGTGTGACGTCTACCAGCGTTGGCAGAATCGCCTCTCGTTAGCCACTAGCGCTCGCCAGGGACATCGAAATGGGCTACAGTTATCAGAGAATGTTGTTCTTTCCTAGTAATCGCATTGTCACAGACAGTCCATGGTGGTCTTTGTTTTCGTCTGTGACAACGGGTTATATTTTATATCAACAGTAGTGATAATAGTACCAGCGTGTGAATGAGAAAGACTTTCAGAGCGAGGAGGTAGTAAGTGTCTGTATGTACGGGTGCATTCCTGCTCGCCATTGGACGGCGTGTCTGGCTGTGTCCTATGACGCCTGCTGTCTTGTGATGTCTCGGCCCGTGATTGGCCGACCATCGCGCCTTTGCGGTCTCCTGTGTAACTTACCTCCTCCATGAGGGTCCCCAGGAGCTGTCCTCGTCAGGACAGGCTTGGCTCGCGTGCTTCTAACATCCCTTTGCATAATCTCTCCGGATCACCACCTTTATCACTGTTTCTCTCACTTGATTCTCTCTTTCCATACTCTAACCTTTATTAACTGCACAACACTCCCCTTGGGTTCTGCATACGGTTTTCATAGCCGGCCCATTGTATTGCATGCGCCGTCCTCAGAGATATTTACATGTACTTAGAATAGGTTTGAGGGTTCTTAGTTGGTATAGGTTAAGAACTTTGTGTCTCCATTATTGATTTAGTGTTTCTGCTCTTTTATTTAATGCTAGACTGGGATAAGGTAACTGTAGTCGTTGTCTCCGATGTGTGTACAGTTTGCTTATACCTACACGACTTCGACCGGTCCTGTGGTAGCCTTGGTTGTCTTTTCGGTTGCGAGTGCAGCATTGTGTTGACTGAGGGTTTTGGCCTGTACCAGTTCCACACTTTGCTGCCTCTTTGCTTGTCTTTAGAGGGTCGCCAGGATAGAACCAGATACTTGTGATCTGGTTCTATCGAGAGAGCCTACTTGTAAATTAACATAACTTAAAGGATGCAGTCTTAAGGACATCGCTAGGCTATGAGCCTGTCTTGCTCAACCCCAGTTCCTTACCTAGAGTATCCCAGCTAGACATTATTAATCAAGTAGACACTTGTTAGTATTTAATATAAGCTCTTTGTTATGTGCACATTATTATTCACAGCATTTATTAGTCTAGGTTGTTGCTGAGCCGCACAACCATAGCAGACTGTTTCGTTGATGAGTAAGTACTTGTTTTAGTGTCGAGCATTGCTACCGTTGCGCATTTATAGTATTCTCGTGTCAGTTAACATTATATGTCCTATCTTTTAGTGTATTCGATTTACGCGTCTGGTGTCCTGCCTCCTGCCTTTATATAGTTCTAAATCAGTACGAGCATCTTATGAGCATCAGACTTTCTTCAGAAGTTTCCAGGTCTATGCTGTAGGACTGTACTTTACTTTCTTTCAGATAGGAGTGAAGAGTTTATTGTTGTTTAGAGTAACTGTATGGAAGCATCTTTTTATTGTATTAAATATTTCAGTGATTTAATTGATCTCTCCATAGATTCCTTTTTATGCATTTTAACGTAACTTGCATCTTGTTTGTTATCAGGCTATACCAGTGCAGGTTAGCCTGAAGTAGAGTACATTTATGCCCAGTTAAGGATACCCCGCTATCGCAGATTAACCTGGAGGGTATAGGTGTTTTTTTCGCCGGCATATAAGTTCGAGGGTTTGGATCTAGCGTACCGTTGTTGCATAGTGCCCTATTACTAGTCCAATCATTGAGTGCCCTTGTTTTATTTGTAGTCCCAGTCGTACCAGTGTGTGTGTACAAAGGAGTACAAAGTAAATCAAGCAACAACAACAGCTCCAGCAACCTCTCAAGGCTGCTTGCCCTCCAAAACACTGATGGTCAAGTGTTCAAACAGTAGTTTAGAGTGGGTAAGAGAAAATGGAAAGGGAAGACTGCCCTGTGACAACTGTCCATGCCAGGTATAGATGTTAGTAGGGGAGAGTTGTTAGTAATAGTATAGAGAACATAATACATATATTAATTTACAAATGCAGTCAGTCGTGGATTTAAGGCAAGGGGTTTGTCTAGTCGAAGTTTGTGTGTGTGTGTGTGTGTAGGTTGTTGCATATTAATTTTATAAATTTTCTTGTTAATATTTATACAATTATCAGTGTACCATTAATCTACGTGCCCATTCTTTACTAATCAGCATGTCGTACCATCCCTTTCTAATCAATATGTCACAAGTTTATTTTTACATCTCTGCTTTTGCTACGAGACAGACTTACATAGACTTACATAGATACACTGGCCACACAGACCTTACGATCCAAACGAGGTGGTCAGGACTTAATTCTAGTAGAGATGGCATATCCGATAGAAAAGGAAAGTTGAAGGAAAGGATAGACAAGAAGAAGGCTTTCTCCCCACCCTCCATTCCCTCCGGCAATTGCCGTACATGAAAAAGTTGGAAGTGATTAACCTTGCTGGGCTTCGAAATCCCCAGAAGGAATTTACAGGAAAGATTGGAAAAAAAAGAAAGGGAAAACAAAAAAAGAAATTAAAAAAATCATGCAACCCTTCGCCTTAGCAGCATGTAAGTTTTGGGGTTAATTGGAATCATCCAACCCATCACCCTTAGTAGTATGTACATATTTAGCGATGTTTATTATTCTTATTTTGTATTCGTGTATTATTATTTTGTTTTCTTTTCTAACACTCTCTTCAGCAGAACAAATAATAACGGTGATAATTACTGCCTACTCCATACCAATTTTTCTGTGGTATGAGTCTAGATTTTTCTTAAATATATCTATAGAGGAGCTCTCTATTACTTTATTTGGAAGTTTGTTCCACTCATCAATTACACTGTGAGTGAAGACATTTTTTGTTGTATCTAGATTCGGCTCTCCGACCTAATAATTTTAAATTGTTTCCTCTTGTAGATGTGTCTTCGGCTTTTTTGAATAACTTATCTAGATTAATGTTACTGAATCCTTTTAGAATTTTAAAACACTCTATCAATTGGCCTCTCATCCTTCGTTTCTTAAGTGAAAATAGATCAAGTTCTCTCAGTCTTTCATCATATAATTTATTTCTCAATGAAGTGATTAGCTTAGTGGCTCGCCTTTGCACAGATTCCAATTTGTTAACATCCTTTATGAGGTGAGGTGACCAAAACTGCACAGCATATTCGAGGTGCGGTTTCATAGAGACATAGAGAGAGAGAGAGAGAGAGAGAGAGAGAGAGAGAGAGAGCGAGAGAGAGACAGAGAGAGAGAGAGGAGGGGGGGGGGGATATCCCTTCGACTTTTCCATTCCAATATCCTCTTAATGCCGGCTTGCCTTCCCCGTTATCCACAACACTGTTTAGATATTGTTCACAAATCTATATTGCACGTTCCCTCGAGATATTTATATTTCTTTCTGATCAATAACTTCTCGACCCTCCTTCGCCACTAGCAATTATTTACTTATTTGCAAAAACGATCCCTTCAATACCTACCATAATCCTTCCTACTTTCACTACATCCAATATGTGATATAATTGTGTTCCTATCTTAACCCCATATTGTTTCTTGTATATACGGCTTCTGTTTGCATAGTCGTTACCCCAACCCCCCCTCTCTCTCTCTCTCCTTCCAATTAATGTATTTAGCTTCTCTTTCATCATCTGCCATATATGCCTTGCTAATACCCTTTTCCGCTCCGTGTGTTTATGCCCTTCTTTCTCCCCCTCACGTATTGCATTTCTCTATAACATGTTTTTGTGTTAGCTCCAACTAATCTCGTCTAATCTCTCTCCACTTCAGGTCACTGTTGTATCTCAATTACTATACTTTCCTTCCTTCCTCCTCCCCTCCCCCCTCTATCTCTCTCCCCATCATAATCACCCAGTCCCCCCTTTTCATTTCCCTTGGATCAGCTATAACTGATAGATATCGTTTGGTCTAGTCCCCAATATTCTTGCTCCAGGACCCATTAGGTATACCTCTTTTCACTTAAAGCGGCCGTGTATGACCCATATGTCACTCCAAGACAAGCTGGATGGTTACATTCAGCCTGGGAAAGGTTTCGGTAGGATCACCATAATCTCTAGCTAAAATTGGAGGGGTAATATTATGTTCTCGGGTGCCGTTTTTCTATATCATGGTTTGTAAAAAGTTTACTTTAACATATACGGCTAATGACTTAGGTGAAGGTAGAGATGATGAGGATAATGATGGTCAAAATGTAGTACTACACATACTGATGATTATTGTAGAGATGACAATTATAGTTTTGGTTGTTGCGGAGAGGTAAATTTTATTAAATGATACACATAGCTCTGACGAAAATAAGATATACTGGATGTGTGCCATTCAGTATATCTTCAACATGTGTTTATGTGTAGTCTTTGATAACCAGTAAGCAACATGTGAACTCGAGTGAATCAATATTAGTCTCTATTTTACAATTAGTTGTATATATTTAATAAGGGGAAAGGTTGGATGGGAGTCATTTACGTATATGTAACAAGTAATATGTAAAGTCTTCTGTAACAGTTTTTATATACATACAAACATTACCACCAGACGTGAGCAAGTTGGTAGTGTCCTTATATAATTCACACACACAAACTAGAAATATGAACAGAGAAACAGTTTGTATATTCATGGTGCAGTAAGTATTTAGATAAACTAATATGCTGTACATCAAGTTTGGTTAGGTTGAATAAATCTAGTTACAGTTGTTGTTCTGATATTCATAGATTTCTTAAATGTAGTAAAAAAGTACATTAATCCAATCTGGTTCCGGGACGAGGCATGCTCAACGCTATTAACACCTTACGAGCGGCCTATGCGGTTTATTTATATGTACCGCCCAGCGGGGTGTTTTTAGCCAAAATAGGTCTGTTTACGTGATCATTTTCATGCCTAAATAAGACCCAGAACGTAAAACAAGTACCTATCCCTGAAAGGGCATAAACAGAGCTTTCGAATGACACCATAACGATCCTTTTATGATGGCTAGTTTTCTTGCAATAACCGTGCAACGCGAGTGCAAAAAGCATGTAATTCGGTACTTTCCCCATATAATTCAGTATGGAGCGAGTGAGAGAGGGAGGAGGGAGCTGAGATTCATGTCAGTAGGTTCGCCGCGGTGGTCTGGAGCAGTCATATGCTCGCTAGTTCTCGCTTCCACCACTTGTCGCTCTCTCTCAGCAACATTACGTGCTGAAATTGCCACTCGACCTATGTCGAGCGCCGCCACATAGTCCAGCTTTATTTAACTCGACTTATGTGGTGAGCCGCTAATTAAGGGTTAACTCTTCCCATTCATCATCATACAAGTAGCTACTTATTAGAGAACCAAAATATCAACACCTTCCAACATTTAGGTTAGAGTAGATAATAATTTTGGGGTAGACATGTTAGAAGAACAGATGGAAAGATGGTGTAAGAGTAACAGAGATGGAGGGGAGGTAGTGTGGAGATGTTAGAAGGGATGAGGGATGACCATTAAATCAATTGAAGAGAGGTGGTATTGAGCTGGAATTGCCTAGGCCCAGGTAAAAAGGAATGGTGTAGATCTGGTGGAGGAGTGAATCAGGTTGAAATTGAATTACAGGTTAACTTGTCAAGGAATAGTGGGGTTAAAGATTAACTAAATTTTGATCAATGGTTCTTAATTTTATGAAACCGAGGGTCAAATTCAGACTCTAAATTACTGATTTACCTTAACTTAAGGAGGTTGAATTGAGGAGGGCATGGACAGAATAGCAAGTTAAGATGTATTTGATGAGGATGAAGGACGGTCATGTAGTGTGAGGATGGAGTGAAAATAAATAATTATGACATAAGGGGGTGGCCTTGTAAGTAAGAAACAGGTACTTAAGTAACACCCTGTTCATAACATTAATCATCAATTACAAACCCCAATGTACTTGAATAAACTAATGAAAGCATATGGTCCTCTCGGGATTCGAACTCTGGTCACCACACCCAGAACATAAGCATCTAAACCATTACACCACCAACACAGTTAATGGTTGAATACAAGATCACGATAGAGTCACCACGAGTAAGGCAAAATGTGAACTCCCGCACCTACTCGCGGTCAAACTCGATGACAGATAGTGACTATCAACCCGAGTTTGAATCGCGGCCAGTCGCAGTGGTATGGGGTAGCCATTTATGTTGTTACTTCATTTGGGGCGCACTTTGTTACTGCCCGGGCGAAGGTAGCCCCGGGTAAGAAGGTAACTATCCCTAAAATGAAATTGACTGCCATGCTGCTATTAGGACGTCTGGTGAATCATGTTCGCACAGCATACGAGGAGGAATTAAATATTAATGTTGTTCACGTATGGTGCGATAGTCAAGTAGCACTCAACTGGGTACATAGCAAGAAGTCTCTGCCAGTTTATGTGCGAAATAGGGTAGATGATATTAGGGCCCTATAACCAGACGTCACATATCATTATGTCGATACAAAAGGCAACCCTAGTGATCTCATAACTAGGGGAATAACGGCTAACCAGTTAATAAAGTCCGAATTGTGGTGGCATGGTCCAAATAGGCTGCTCCATGAGAATCAATGGACGATATGGAAAGCTGTTGGTGAGGGACTTCTGCCACTGGAAACAGTGACAGTTACAGCCTAACCAAATGAGCCACCGGATCCATTAATAGAGTGGGCAAGATTCGGTGACTATAATCTATTAGTCAGAGTTGTAGCTTGGGTGTTGAGATTTGTATCCAACATCAAGGTTAAAGTAACGGGCCAACACTGCAATAAGCGTCGCATCATTAATGTTCATGAATATAAAGCAGCCGAAGTAACTTTAATTAAATGGGTTCAAGTATAAACCTTTTCCAATGAACTAGAATCTTTGCAAAGCTCTGATAAGTTAATAAAGTCTACCTTAGTGCGTCAACTGAAAGTTGCACCTAGATAATGGCCTCATCAGGTGTGAGGGCTGCCTGAAGTGGTCGGGTGTAACGGACGGCACAAATTGTCGTATACTTATGCCAGCAAGACATCATGTTACTGACCCATTGGTCATACGTGCACATAAAGATGTAAAACACTACGGGGTCTATCACATCATATCAAATTTGCGTCTCACATGGTGGATACTCAGAGTTCGATAAGTAGCTCGACGCGTAGTAAGGAAGTGTGTGATATGCCAGAGACTAAAGAGTAAACCTTATATGACTGGATCAGCTCCGCCTTTAATTGAATGCCGTGTAAAACATATCGAGCCCTTCCAAGCTGTAGAGTTGGATTACACTGGTGCATTGAAGATGAGAGAGCAAGATAAGTTCCATATATTATTGTTTACCTGATCAACATCTCGCGCGGTATACCTAGAATTATGTGACAATATGTCTAGTGAGGAATTTATGCTAGCATTTAGACGGTTTGTGCACATCGTTCATTCCCTCAACTAGTACTTAGTGACAATGCTCCTACTTTTATCCGGGCATCTCGATACCTTAAGGATATGAGCAGTGATCCTACAATCATTGCTTTTATGGGAGAAAAGAAAGGCGAATGGAGATTCATACCAATTAAGACCCCTTGGTTTGGTGGAATGTGGGAACGGTGTGTCGGCATAGATAAATCAGGACTAAGAGCAGTAGTAGGGTGTGCTTTATTGAAGAAGAGTGAGTTGGTGACAGTCCTCACTGAAATAGAATGATCGTCCGCTCACGTATGTGTACACCGACCTGCAAGAACCACTACCATAAACGCCAGCTCACTTACTCTACGGTAAACCATTGACTGCGTTTCCATCCGATTTCCAGTCAATTGTAGAACTAGAGGATCCTTCGTTGTACTCTGAAGCAGTGGTATCTAAGCGGTACCAGTATATATCAAAAGTAATCGAGGATTTGAGAAAAAGGTTGATTAATGAATATCTGCTAGCTTTGAGGGAAAGGAGTATAAAGCACTCTGGAAGACCATCGGCACCTACTGTTGGTGAAGTGGTTTTAATACGGGAAGTTAGTCCTCGTTTATACTGGAAACTAGGTCGCATGTTGGAGGTATACAAGGGGGAAAACCCTGTAGAGCGGGTGGCGCTTTTGAAGACAGCCACTGAAACTACTGTTCGTCAAATCGCACGTTTGTATGCTTTGGAGCTCGATTCTGCTTTATAATCTGAGGCTCCACCAGATATTGCAGGGTCTGAAGATTCTCAACGTGATGATTCACTTCCTACTGATGGTGATCACCCTCGGACCAGGATGTGCCCAGACGTGCTGCTGCTGGCGCCGTTGACATGTGGCGTCAGAAGATAGCCTCTGGGCAAGTTTAATTTAAGGTGGGGGTATTGTTTTCTTGTGGGGGGAGTGTATCGTGTAATACGATAGAGATAGGCAATTTATGTGCTAACGTAAGTCGCTGTGACGTGTTTAGTTAGGTAAAGTAGTTTAACGGTAATTTCCGTGGTGTACGGCGTAGGAAGTTGGATCGTGAATAATAAGATTGCAAGTTATACGTAAGTTAAGATTATAGAAGGCCTAATATGCTATTAACACTTAAAGAGCGGGGCCCGCCTTAAGTCGGGCTCCAATTTGCAGCAAGTTAGGAGCATTATTAAGGCTTTTAAAGGGTTAAAATCGAGTGCAAAAAGCCGGGAGCGCAGCAGGCCACACGTCCGACACCCAGGGCTTACCGCCGCCCACTGACTCACGCTCCGTCTGTTCTCAAGAGGCCGGCAGTGTAGCCAGTAGTGAGCGTAGCTGGAAAAAATATGCCGCTATACGCTAAACTTCCATGTTAGTGGTACACCTGCGTGAGAACGACGAGTGCTACGTAGCTCGTTCTGGTCTCATTTTGAAGCTTGTAGCGCCTAGGTTTTTGCTGAATACACTTCTTTTCATGCAGATACTTGATTGATCATTAAGGAGGGCCTGAATATGCCCAAAATAGCCCAAAAACACCCGCTAGACAAGGGTTAAATAATATTGACACGGTCTTATGTAGTGTATATGAATTTATCTAATATATTAAATTATCGTATTAAGCAACCTAGACGCGGTATGATAGTTTTTCCGCCTGGCGTTTGCTAAGGCAGCAAGGTCTGAGGGACCTTAGAGCTTTCGCAGACACCACCCTATCAACATATATTCCGTCTCATTTAATTGTGCTATTGTGCCTATATTCACAGTATACAGCCAGCAATGCCCACATATCCACTTCAACGACGCTCTCATCGACGCCATGACTGACAGCTAAGCATTTCTACTCATGTCCATTACCATATCATAATAATTTCTTTCTTTTCTTGTACTGAGCTCTAGTTCCAGTCTTGACCCTCCTGCAGTCCGCCATCTTGATCGGCATTTTCCCTTGTCTTATTGTCACGTGGAGATATTGGTTAGTTAAATCCTAGTGTATAATTAACCCTTTGAACATTATTTAAATGTAAACATATGTGAGTGACCTTTGGATGTTATTTAGCTTAGATTCAGATTAATTTCAATTTAAACTTAGAGTAATTTGCCTTGGATTGATTTGTTTCGATTATAGCCTATATATATAATTAACTTCCACTAAAATTCTACCACAACTTATATAATTAATCAGTCTGATTTCAGCCACCGAGAGAGAAACTTCTATCTCTCGCTTCTCTATTGCATATTCTGTCGAGACTCGTAAGCACCTCGACAATTTAAGTTTAAGTAGATAATTATACTGGAAGTTTTAATTAGGCACCAGTATTAGACTAAACTATATATAAATATGAAAGATATGTACTCTTTCGTATTAAGTTTCTATGGGTTTATTATCCATAATTATATCGGGTTATCATTATAATTAATTGGGTATACATGTAGTTAGTTAAAGAATTAGAAATGTAAAGAAACACTACCAAACCGCAGTGAATGAACAGGCTTTCGTTGTGTGTGTGTGTGATTCATCAGACGTCATCCATAATAGTTGCTATTAAACACACACCGGTACTCACATATAATTCATCCATTTTATATCACGCTATTAACCTTGTTACACTGTGTAAACATAGCAATATATCGGATACTATAATACTGTAGGTAGTGCTAGCGAACTTGAAAATAATCATGACCCCTTAACAGCATATAACTTAAAATAAATTAAAACAGTCGGGCTGACGTTTCTATCATTTGGGAAGAGTCCACCAGGAAATAAGGTGTGGATATTTACAGCCAGTTTGCTCTAGGCCCTTTTGAGTTACAGAGATATCAGGGATCAAGATTATTGTCAAGTTCGTTGGTGCTACCTACATCGAAAAGGTATCTATACCCAAAAGGCTTATATTAGTGGGGCAGATATGTGAAACATATGTGGGAATTGTGCGTTTCTTGATACAAGTGTCAAAATTGGCACACACAATAATAAACTCAGTATAATCAAAATTAGCTATAGGGCCATCAAAGGTTTAGCCTATGTTGGCTTTGGCAGCCCCTTTTCAATTAATCTCCATAAGAGTACTGAAACACCGATATTTACCCCAAACTGTATACTGTGGTAGAGATGTCAAACTAGTCTCAAATGACTCGTCTGAACAAGGGAAACAATAAATGTTCAGACAATGTTTATAAAAAAGTTGTCCATTTGACTTGTACTGGTCCCTGTAGTTCAACAAATTAGTGGCAATTGGCAACCATTCTTACCAATTTGTAGCATGATAATAAACTTCAGGGACCAGTACAAGTCAAACGGTCAACATTAGCCAAACATTCTCTGAATATAAGTTGTTTCCCTTGCCCGGACGAGTCATTTGAGACTAGTTTGACGTCTCTACCACAGTATACAGTTTGGGGTAAATATCTGTGTTCCAGTAATCTAATGGAGATTAATTGAAAAGGGGCTGCCAAAGCCAACATAGGCTAAACCTGTGATGGCCCTATAGCTAATTTTGATTAGACTGTGTTTATTATGGTGTGTGCCAATTTTGACACCTGTATCATGAAACACACAATTCTTCCACCTATCTGCTGCGCTACCTTTAGAGTGTTATATATTTATTTTTACTAAATTAATTCCGAATATATAAACCTATCAGCATCCAAAGCTTAACTGTATTCGGTATTACATAATACCAGCCCTATATAACTACTGATAACTCATTGCCGTTTCACACCTGAATTTCATAACAAGATGATAACATGTAATATTACATTGCATAGTTCGTTGTGTTGTATTTCATGAAGCAGACACTTCTGTTTTCAGTGTTTGTCACCTACTGTAGAGCATTATGTGGATTACAACACACATCAGTTCACTCACACACATACACACATGCGACTAATCGTAACTAGCAATTCATAATTGCCATCGTTACTTTACACAACAACTGTTTATTACACACCACTGCAATACTAATACACTGTAATACTAAACATTCTCCTCTTCGAAATTAATACAAGTATGCATAACGTGGTCACTGGGAACATGGCAATGAAGACAGCTCTCTGGGGGTGGGGGACGAGAGAGCGAAGCTAAACTACCAAATTTCGTAACCGCCAATGAAACGTTTAACCCTTCCTACCCGGTCTGCCTTAGGTAAGGACAGCTCGAAAGAAGGGCCGCTACCCGGTATGCCTTACCTAAGGCAGGAGCTTAATAGCCTAATTAAGCTTGGTCTGAACGCTGTGCGTACGACGTATGGCAACAAACCCAAGCGTTGCGTCACCGCACCTCCGAAAACAAGAAGGAGAAGACTCTTCAATGTTATTGTTCTGACGTCAGACGAAATTAGTGTCTGAAAAGCCACTAAGCCACTAATATTGGCAACATCTCTGCAATATTGGCTCCACTGAAATCGTCATCACAACTGAACCAGTTGACTTACAAAGCTCTACTCAACGCCAAAATACAGATTGAAAACCGCACTACAATTATAAATGAGTGGGAAAGTTCTAGCAGTGAAAATAAACATAAATACGGTAGCCTAGGCCTAAACGTTTTTCAGCCATTTCGCCCGGGTAGGGGCGACCGTCATTGGGTAAGACAGCCCGGGTAGGAAGGATTAAGGTTGGAACCTTAGCCATTCTCGTGCTGCAGCAATTTGGAAGTATTTATTTTTATTTTTAATGGGCAGCAATTTGGAAGTATTTATTTGTATTTTTAATGTTTTAAAACATATGGTAATATCCGTGTCCGTATTTACTGTAGATACGTAAGGGAATGTAATTAAGGTATTTTTGTCATTTGCATATCCATAAATATATGAATACGGATCATTGCATAGCAGCAGCATTATAATTTTACATGGCAGACTGAGTGAAACATCTATTGGTTCGAAATGTGTGTTCATAGGTATGTGTCCTTGTGATAGTTAAAGTGGGCTGTCGTCCAGAAACGATGCGCTCCACATTTCCGGGCCCTATCAAGGTGTCTCAGAAATTGCGGTTTCTGACTGTACTCAGTGAGGAGTTCACAGTCCGTGTTGGAGTCCATCAGGGTTTAGTGTCAAGCCTTGTCCTCTTTATTAAGGTCCTGATGGCACTGTCTAGAGATTTTAGATCCGGACTCCGTGGGAACTGTTTTATGCAGACGATTTAGTCCTAATAGCTGACAATGTGCAAAATGCTGAGACCAAATTCGGAAGAAGGAGAGAGGGCATGGCGAGCAAGGGCTTAAGAGTCAATATTAACCAAACCAAGGTTATGCATTGTAGATTGAGACAAGGCAATGTGGAAAAGGGTGTGGGCGTTAACCTGAATCGGTGTAGCGTCTGTCGATGTTGAGTGCACCATGAGAGTAAGCGCTGTAGTAGAATAAAAGGACCCCTGCCGAGGGATAAGTCAGAAATCGAGAAATTTGAGTGCATAGTGTGCAAGGGCAAATTTGTGTTAAATGATGATTCTGTGGCTGTGAATTTTGGAAATGAGTCATTGGAGCTGGGCGGACAAGTTTTGTAACCTAGGAGATACCATCTCTGTCGGTGGTGGGGCCGAGGCTGCCACTGTCGCTAGAATTAGATGTGGCTGGGGGAAGTTCAGAGAACTGCTGCCAATTCTGACCATAAACATAATGCCTCTCCCCCTAAAGGGAAAGGTGTATGCCTCATGTGTTAGAAGTCCAATGACGTATGCCTCAGAAACATGAGTTGTTAAAGTAGAGGATGACAACAGAATGGAACGTAATGAGATGAGAATGGGGAGATGGATGTGTGGGGCCAATCTGCAGGATAGAATAACAAATGATGAGCTGAGGAGATGCTTAGGTATAAAGAGTATTAACGAGGATATGCGTACAAGCAGACTGGGATGGTATGGGCATGTGGAAAGAATGAATGAACACAATTGGGTGAAAAGATGCAGGTCTGTGATTGTGGAGGGAGCTGCACAAAGGGGTGGACTGAGGAAGACCTGGGATTGGACTATACGTGCCCATCTCGAATCCCAAAACTTGACAAGTGAAGCAGCCCTTAACAGGATTGCCTGAACGCCGCCATTAGAACAAGAGCCTGAAACTGCACGTATGTGTGGAGCAGTCTGTATTAAAATGTTATGTATTTTTTTTTTTTTTTTTTTTTTCTATGTGATTGAGGGAGGCAAAAGGCATAACTGCCTATAGCGAGTGCCTCCCCCATAGTTGAAAGAGTGACAGGGCCAAAATCAAGGGACGTTCGAGCCAAAATGCCTGGACACACAGAGTTTGAAGCAATTTAAGTCATAGGAAGAGGGAAAGACTGATTCTGGGAGAGAGTTCCAGAGCTCAGATGTTGAGTAGAAGAAAGTTTGAGAGTAACGTTTCACTCTTGGGTTGGAGAGTTGCACAGAGTAGGGGTGGGATTGAGTTGCAAGACGGGTACCACGTGCCCTACGTAAAGGAGGTGGTATGCACTGGGATAGCTCTGAGGAACACTGATTATTATAGTAGCGATAGAATAGCGAGAGAGATGCAACATTGCGGCGGAGAGAGAGAGATTGCAGAGAGTTGGTGAGTGGACGGGAGTTAATGATACGAAAGGCCTTCCTTTCAACTTTGTCTAGGAGAGCGGTGTGAGAGGAACCTCCCCACACATGTGAACAATACTCAATACAAGGGCGCACTATGCCCCTGTATATATGTTCTCACTCAACTCTATATCCCGTCCATGTTACTTAGTATTTCATCCTATGTTTTCCACACCCTGTTATTTGCTTAAAGTCCCCCATGTACCCGCATACATAATATACCTGGGCTACAGACATTCCATCTATCTATCTATTGCCTGATGCCGTGATCCCCGAAGGGGTGGCCACGAACAAAACGCCCCCATGCACCTCTGTCCCCAGTTAGTCGACGCCCCTCCTCCCAACTAGCACCGCCTTCATTCATATACTTCTTCACTCCATCCTTCCACCTCTCTCTCAGTTTATCTGTCCCTCTCTGTCCTTCCACCTCGCTCTCGTACACCCTCTTAGTTATTCTCTCGCTTCCCATACATTCCATATGGCCGAACCATCTCAAGGTGTTCCTTTTCACACTTTCCAGCACATCTACCTCCACACCAAACCTCACTCTTACTTCCTCATTGGTCGTCTATCCCTCTATGTAACTCCGCACGCACTTCTCAAGTAACTCATTTTCCACCCCTCTCACTCTTGGTCTGAGTCTCTCCACCAAAGTCCATGCTTCGCTTCCGTAAGTCAGTTTCGGGATTACCACACTGTCATGCAAGGACTTCTTCATTTCCATGCTGACCACCCTATTTCTTGTTACTGCTTTCAGTATTCCCTCTTCCCCTTTTGCACCCTCTCCTGCACTTCATCATCCATACTCCCATCCTTACTCAGCACACTGCCCAGATACTTTAATGAGCTGACAATCTCCTTAGCCTGACTGTTCAACTCGACCTCACAATCTGTGGCTTCACCCCTTTCAAAGATCATAATCTTGTTCTTCCCCGCATTTTTCTTCAGATTCCGTTTTTCGCACATTGTTCCAAACATATTTACCAGACCGTACAACTCCCATTCATTATCGCTCATCAGAACATTTACTGTATCATCAGAAAACGTCAGTACAGGTAGCTTCCAGTCTTTTCCCTCCCTTATCAGCGATACACCAACATTTACTGCTGTTTCTTATATTTCTTTCATGACTCCATCCATATATACAGTAAACAACCACGGAGACATCACACCCCTGTTTCAACTCAACATTCAGATCGAAGAACTTGCTCTGCTCATTCTCCACACGTATTGCTGCCTTTGCGCCCTGATGCATGCTCATGATGATATTACTGTATGTTTATATGAATCTAAATATTTGTAAATTTAAATTGCCGAGTGTGGGTTTATTCAAGGAGTGGTGAAGGCGGGATGCTTTCCATAAGATATTCTCATTGTATATGACAAGACCTTTAACAAAAGTCAAGCTGCCAAGCCCAAATCCAGTCAGTACAACCACTCTAACAATATTTCGATATAGCCTAATAGGTTAATGGTTATCCATTTCCGTGGATGGTCTAATTTCTGGTTTTGAAGTTTTAGATGCATCAGTAACAAGGAATTGGTAAGTAATGGCTCCAGTCCATTTATCGACCCATAAAACCACCATTTTGACAAATCTATTATTGATATAATTATATCAACACAAATATATATATATATATATATATATATATATATATATATATATATATATATATATGGTTTGGCTACATCCTGAAATTATGGTATAACAGTTAACACTGCCTGATAAACCCCACATACATCTTGGCTGGGAATTATATGAAGTATATAAATATCAGTGTGTCAAAAGTACATAAGGATATAGAGTGCAGTATGTGACGCTCACCGCTTCCCCCAGAACCGCATGGCTTACTCGCTAGGACTTGCCAGGGCAGAGAATATAGCTACATTCTACCTATCATTGTGTACTTTCCTTCTCGAGAAAGCTTGTGTTGCAGACAGTTCAGAACTGTTCTTTATTTTCGTCTGTCACAATCCTTTCTATTTTATTTAGTCAATTGGAAGTATTGTGTTAAGTAGTTGAATGATGGGAAGGCGAGCGGGAGAGGGAGAGAGAGAGAGACAAGGTGGTGTGACTTGGTAGTGAGTGCGGCGCGTGGCTGGCCCCCTTACATAGGCCTCGCGGGATTCGTTGCCTCCTGCCTAACACTGCCTACTACGCGGCTGCTTACTGGGCGAATGTCGCGCACCCTTGTGCCATTCTTGCGAACTGGGACTCCAGCCAGGAGGTCCATGGGAGTATCCTTATCAGATCCTTCCCAGACAGCATACTCTAAGCATCTCCCTTGAACTGTCCCACACTCTTGTCTTAGAATCTTTCTCTCCTACTGCCTCTATCATTTCCACTACTTCCTCACCTTTTATTAATATCAATTCCCCTCTGGTTCTCTGCATCCACACCTTGAATTGGTGGCCAGACTGTATTATATGCTGGATCTCACATTTCTTATGTACTAGATTAAGGTTGAAGATAGTCATTGTCTTTTTGGGAGATTGTATTGCTCAGACTGTCTCCATCAATCACTAATGTTTCTACAGGGTTAAATAATGCTAGACTAGGGATCAGGTACCTTGCTGTTGGTGTTTTCAATGTGTGTAGGCTACTTTTGAGCTACACGACACTACGGGTTCTGTAGGTTACCTAGGTGGATCTTTTGTCTGTGTACCTTGGAGTTTAGACTGTGTAGTGCGTGAGGGCTGCTTGCCTAATCCACCCAGCACTGTTCTAACTCTATTTGCTTTTACTTTTGAGGGTCGCCAGGATACTCGATACTTGTGATCGAGAATCCTCAAGAGAGCACCCCTTCATATTAACGTAATCAGGCCGCACAGACCCAAGGTCCACACTAGGCTAGGAGCTGCCTTGCTCCACCAGAATTCTGTACCTTTGCGCATCCCAGCTAGACTTTATTAACCCGGGTAGACATTAGCTGGATTAGATCATATACTCTTTTATGCATACCCATTTTTTTTACACAAGCATTTTGAGGTCTAGGTTGCTGTAGAGAGACACAACCAGCATAGACCGGTTTTGTTAATAGGAGTACTACTTTTTCGTGGTGAGCATTATTACAGTTGCACCGCTTATAATATTCTTGTGTCCAATAACATTATGTCCAGCCTTTTTGTGTAGTTAGCCTACACGTGCATTGTCCTGCCTCCTGCTATTTTGTGGTTCCATTTCCGATACGTTCTTCTTAGTAGCATCCGACATTATTCAGAAGATTCCTTGTTCGGTGCTTGAGGACTTTACAACACTTTCTTTCATAAAGGAGTGACAGATATTATTGATTAAAGTAACGTTAAGTAAACCTTCTTCTTGTTTGCATTAGATCACTCTTGTGATTTAATTAAGTTAACTATCTTTTCCTTGTGTACCATAACTAAGTAACCATATGTTATAGGTAATAGGCTGTTTCAGAGAACATCAGCCTATAGTAGAAGCACATAGATACTGAGAGTTAAGATACCCCGCTATCGCAGATATAACTCTGGAGCGTATATGTGTTCTTTGTTCGACGGGATTATATATCAGGGGTTGGATCTAGCGTTTCCGTTGTTGCATTTATGCCAGTCTAGTCCAATGTATAAGAGCCACTGATTTATACGAGACCCGATCGTAACAAATGGCGACCTAGCTCAGGATTTGGTGAACTGACATATAATTGCAGGTTATTGTGCAGATTTTTCTCACAGTTTAGGCAGTGAGCATTTGTTTATTTTGTGGAATATTTTTTGAGGACATGCATGAATTATTTGTTTAGCAAAGTAATATAGCACTTAACCCTTCCTCCCCGGGCTGTCTTACCCAATGACGGTCGCCCCTACCCGGGCGATATGGCTGAAAAACGTCTAGGCCTAGGCTTCCGTATTTATGTTTATTTTCACTGCTAGAACTTTCCGACTCCTCTATAATCGTAGTGCGGTTTTCAATCTGTATTTTGGCATTGAGTAGAGCTCTGTAAGTCAACTGGTTCAGTTGTGATGACGATTTCAGTGGAGCCAATATTGCAGAGATGTTGCCAATATAGGGGCTTTTTAGACACTAATTTCGTCATGACGTCAGAACAATAACATTAAGGAGTCTTCTCCTTCTTGTTTTCGGAGGTGCGGTGACGAACGCTTGGGTTTGTTGACATACGTCGTACGCATGGCGTTCGGACCAAGCTTAATTAGGCTATTAACCCTTATTTAGCGGCGAGCAACATAAGTCGAGTTAAATAAAGCTGGACTATGTGGCGGCGCTCGACATAGGTCGAGTGGCAATTTCAGCACGTAATGTGGCTGAGAGAGAGAGACAAGTGGTGGCAGGAGACTAGCGAGCGTATGACTGCTCCAGACCACCGCGGCGAACCTACTGACACAAATCTCAGCTCCCTCCTCCCTCTCTCACTCGCTACATACTCAATTATGTACTGAAAGTACCGAATTACCTGCTTTTTGCACTCGCGTTGCACGGTTATTGCAAGAAAACTATCCATCATACAAGGATCGTTATGGTGTCATTCGAAAGCTCTGTTTATGCCCTTTCAGGGATAGGTACTTGTTTTACGTTCTGGGTCTTATTTAGGCATGAAAATGATCACGTAAACAGCCCTATTTTGGCTAAAAACACCCCGCTGTGCGGTACACATAAATAAACCGCATAGGCCGCTCGTAAGGTGTTAAGCTCATGCCTTAGATAAGGCATACCGGGTAGCGGCCCTTCTTTCGTGCTGACCTTACCTAAGGCAGATCGGGTAGGAAGGGTTAAGCTGTCTCCGATAATTTTGTATTGTGAATATTGTGGTATAAGAGTTTGGGGTACTTCTTTTTTGTATATCAAAGTGAAAAATCTTCAGTGAGCATCATGTCTTATAGCGGATTAGTGAAGGATGAAGACACAGTACATGATGTAGAAGCTGAGGAGCAGCAGCATGGGCAGGTTGTTAACTTGGTGAACAATGAGGAGGATGCAAGGAATTTTTTACAATGGCCTGTTACTTCCGACCGGTTGGTGGGTATGAATCGGTACGGTCTCCAGTGCTTAGCCGCAGCTATCGGTCATGTATGTACTAGTGGCATGACCAATGATGACCTGATGACGTGTGTGCTGGGTTGGGTGACTGGCGTACGAGGTAGGGTGAGTGCTCAGAGCCCTTTGGCCGAGCTTCCCCTTCACTCGACTCCCAATCCTCCTATTGGAGTACTGACCCTGAGCACACTTCCGCAGGTGGGTAGTGGCTGGCAGGGTGTTTTGCCCCTGGGGGGATCACTGGGTATTTCTATCATCATTGCATCTCCTCCTCCTCCTCAAGGTTTGACCCCGGAGATGCTCTTTCAGCTCGAGATGGCAAAGATGCAACATCAGAGTCAACAGCAGATAGAGCTAGCTAAGATAGAATAGAGAAAAGAGCTGGCTAGGATGCAGCAACAGACGAGGGAAGCTGAGCTTAGGACTGAACTAGAATCTACAAGATACTGTGCCGACATGGATTTAGAGAAGTCTCGTGTTGAGACGACGGGACAGCGACTCGGTACTGGAAACCGTGAGCATGATCAGCCTCTGTCGCACCTTCTCAAACTGGTCCCTGTATTTGACCAGTCTGGTGTCACAGAGTTTTTCAATAGATTTGAGAAGTGCCGGGAGCATCAGTGGCCTGAAGTTAAGTGGGCGGCCCTTGTGTCCTCTAGACTCGTAGGTAAGGGGCTCAAGGCTTACGATGCACTGCCTTTGGAGTCCTGCGTTGTTTATGAGGAGCTAAAGGAGGCTGTCCTGCGGGCATACGAGCTACAACCCGAGACATATAGGTTAAAGTTCCGGGGTGTGACTAAGGGGCGAGACAGTACCTTCTCGGAGCACGCCCGGGACCTGTCCGACGCTATGGGAAACTGGCTCAGATCAGAGAAGACAACTACGTTTGATGAGATGAAACAGTTGATGCTTCTAGAGCAGTTTTATAAGTGTACGGGCGGCGACTTGACTTTAAACCTTAAAGAGAAGAACCCAAGAACTCCTCTCGTAGAAGCAGCAGAGATGGCTGATCTTCGGTTGTCACTAATTCGGCGGTGCGGCTCTCCACATAGAAACGATGTAGGCGTTAAGGAGCGTTACCCTCCCCCTCCCCGGAATATGGACACACATAAATTTGAAAGCAATGACACCAAGACTGATCACAAACCTAGCACCGCCCCGTTTAAGAAGGGTCAGGGGACTTTTACACCTCAGTATAAGTCCAAGGGGAAATTTGAGTGTTATCACTGTCACAAAGAGGGGCACATGGCAAAAGCTTGTTCGAGCAGGCCTCCCACGGCGGCTGTGTCATTGGCTCGCACCATTGGGGTGTTCCAGAAGTCTTCTGTGTTTGCTGGAGGCATAAGATCAGAGGATGGAGCACCGCCAGTGAAGAAGGATCTGGAAGGCTCGAACCCTGTCTGTGATGACTTTTGCGACCATAGAGGGCATGGCTGCGTGAAGTGGGGGGGGCAAGAAGCACGGGGTACAGCTTTTGCGTGACACAGGTGCCTCTCAGACACTCTTGAAGAATTTCACTGGTAGACCATAAACGCAGTGCGGGCAGTTTTGGTGCAGGGAGTTAATGCAACTAGGTCATACCCGCTTGTTAGAATGGAGCTTGAAGTTGACGGTGTGACTCGCGAACTGGATGTGGGAATCATGGAGAAATTGCCTGTTGGGGGCGTCGACCTCCTTCTCGGCAATGACTTTGCGGTGCCTGCTTCTAAGGTTTCACCCTTAGTCGTTGCCGAGGAGCCGGCTGACGTGAGTAGGGAGGAACAGGAGTGGGTTGAGAAGTGTCAGGTGCAACCAATGGCGTGTGTTGTAACCAGATCTCTTGCATCCAGGGAGTCACAGCCTAACCAACAGTCTTCAAATAAGCAGAGGAACGGTCACGAGAAGGTGCTGAAAGCTGATACGGTGGAGAGTCTAGTACCAGCAGCGCTTCTCGGGGACTCAGTATTAGCACCGTTATTAGAGTCTGGAGAAGCACCACCACCTGTCACTGAGAGTGTAGAGGCAGGGCTTAAAGAAACTCAGAGGCAGCAACGGTATACACAGAGAGAGCAACGGGATGCAAAGTTCGATGTTGGGGGAGGGCATGAGTTGTTTCGCAAACACTTAGACAGGCTAGCTCACTCAGATATTTGCAAATTGCAGCTAGAATACCCGGAGGTTCTAAAGTGTAGTAACGGTGCTGTCGAACTCGAAGAGGACAGGGATGCAAAGTCTGGAGATTTTTTGTTCTTTGATGGCATCTTGTATTGGCGATTCCAAGACCCGCAGAGAAGTTTGGAGGGTGGGTCAGGAGTGGTAGACCAGCTGGTTGTACCGAGGATATGCAGGGATAGCCTACTAAGGTTGGCTCATGATGTACCGCTGGCGGGACACTTGGGTGTCTGTAAGACGGTGGCGGCTTTGGGGAAACTGTTTTGGTGGCCTGGTTTGAGAGCACAAGTGGTGTCATGGGTGGCAATGTGCAGTGTGTGCCAAAAGGTCGGGAAACCAAACCAGTGCATCCCAAAGGCTCCGTTGCACCCAATTTCCGTCAGCGGGCCTCCCTTTAGTAAAGTAGTAGTCGACATGGTTGGCCCCCTTCCCCCCACAAGTGCCGGAAATAAATATCTCTTGACAGTCATGGACGTAGCAACTCGGTACCCAGACGCTTACCCGATGAGAAATGGTTTGGCGAAGACGGTGGTCCGTAACTTGCTATTATACTTCTCCCGGTACGGATACCCGCAGGAGTTACAGTCAGACCAAGGATCGAATTTCACCTCCAACTTGTTCGTTCAGACAATGAAGCAGCACGGGATAGTCACTGTAGTGTCATCTGCTTATCACCCAGAGAGTCAGAGGGTGTTAGAGAGGTGGCATTCCACTCTAAAAAGCATGCTTCGCTGCTATTGTCTTGAGAACGGCAAGGACTGGGATCTTGGCCTGCCGTATGTGTTATTCGCTGCACGAGAGGTACCTGGGGAGAGTTTGGGGTTTAGCCCTAATGAGCTTGTGTTTGGACACTGCGTCAGAGGGCCTCTCCACATGGTAAAGGAGATATGGGAAGGCACCGCTAAACCATGTTCTATGCTTAAGTATGTCCTTGAGAGTAGAGAATGAATGTTGCGTAGTCTGGAGTTGGCTGGCCGCAATCTGGTAGGCTCTCAGGCCCTCATGAAGGACAGGTACGACCACAAGGTGAAACTCAGGGAGTTTCACGTGGGTCAGGAGGTGTTGATACTACTCCCTCTTGTACGTCACCCCTTATCCGCAAAGTACGCTGGTCCTTATAGGGTAGTAGAGAAGCTCTCGGACTTAGATTACCTGGTGGCCACTCCAGACAGGCGTAAGAGGAATCAGTTATGTCATGTCAACCTGATGAAGGAGTATGTGAGGTGCCTACCAGACCCTCTCACTGTCCCCGTGATGACTTTCAGCAGTCAAGGTGGAGAAGGAGAACGGGACAGTCATGCGCAGGTGGATGACAACTGGGATTATCATGTTTCTGCAGATCAGTGGGCGGGAAACACGAGACAGGTGGCTCATGAGGCTTTGCAACACCTACCTGGGCAACAGCGTGTGGCTGTCGAACGCCTATTCGGTTTATACCCTATTGTATTTGCGGAACACCCAGGCCTCACTACTCATGAGGTGCACGACGTTGACGTCGGAGACCACCCACCCTTCAAATCAGTGCCCTATAGGGTGCCCCCTATTAAACTTCCGGCCCTCCGGGCGGAGTTGGAGTATATGTTGTAACAGGGACTGATCGAGAAGGGGGCGGTAAAGTGGACATATCCCGTAACGCTGCAACCTAAGCCGGATGGCAAGGTGCGCTTCTGTATTGATTACCGCAGGCTAAACGGCTTGACTCCCACCAACCCATATCCTCTTCCCCGGGTCGATGACTGTGTAGACAAGATTGGCAGGGCCAAGTTCTTGACCAAGGTGGACCTGGTAAAAGGTTACTGGCAGGTGCCTTTGTCTGAACGGGCAAAAGAGGTGTGTGGTTTTGTGGTGGATGGTGCTACATATCGTTGTAATGTCATGCCGTACGGTCTAAAGAACGCACCAGCGACCTTCCAAAGCTTGATGAACAAGTTGGTGGCTGACATTCCGAACTGTACCGTGTACCTGGACAACGTCATTATCTACGATGACGATATCAAGAGCCACTGTGAACATGTAGAATCCCTATTTAAGAAATTAAGCGAGGCAAACTTGGTGGTCAACCTGGGAAAGTGTGATTTTGTGCGGGCTACCGTGCAGTATCTGGGGTTCATGGTGGGTTTGGGCCAGGTGTGCCCCCCACAGAACAAGATATTGGCTATTAACCACTTCCCCAGGCTGTCCACGAAGAAGCAGACCATGAGGTTTTTGGGCATGATTGGTTACTACCGCCGCTTTATAAAGGGCTATTCTACTGTGCTGGCTCCTCTGACGGACCTATTGGCCAAAGATAGAAAGTTTAAGTGGGCGCCTGAGTGTGAGAGGGCTTTTTTGCTAGTAAAACACCTGTTGTGTACTCACCCAATCCTCAGGGCCCCGGACTTTAGCCGACCATTCCAGCTGGCAACTGATGCCAGTGGAATGGGGGCTGGTGCCGTTCTGATGCAATCAGACGAAGATGGGCTGGAGCACCCTGTCAGTTTCTTCTCAAAAAAGTTCAACTCGGCGCAGAAGAACTATTCAGTAGTTGAGAAGGAACTGCTGGCGATTGTGCTAGCGCTCAGGCACTTTGAGGTGTATGATCCAGCCTATGGACCAGTTGTGGTGATCTACACCAACCATCACCCCCTCAAGTTCCTGAATCAATTCCATAACCGGAATATGAGGCTGACCAGGTGGTCATTAATGTTGCAGGAATACAACCTAGACATACACCATATTGCCGGTTCTGAGAATGTGATTGCAGATTGCTTATCGAGGGTGGAAGACCCGGGGTAGATCATCACAAAGGTAGCCTCCTAGTTTGGTTTGATTAGTATGTTTACGTCTGGTGCTTGTTGGCTCGCGTGTATAGCCCAGCGTATTGGGTCGTAAAGTAGGAGTTGCTGTGTTGGTATAGAAGTAAAAACTAGGCTTGCCCCTGTAGTGCAGCCGCCATAAACAAATTAAAAATATAAAAATTCTATAAAAACTCTTTCTTTGATAGTTAAATTTGTTTTAAGTATGTTATAGCAGAAATTCTGAGTTGTACTCCTCTCAGATGGCTGGGCTAGTGAAGCTCGCTCTTATGAGCATAACTATGTAATTTAATCTATTGTGTTGGGAAGGGTTGTTAATTTCTATAATGTGTTATTTTGATGAGAACTGTGCTTTACATTTCATTGTCGCTGGGTGGCTAGGAGTGGCGAATTTTGTATGGGTTCTGCGTGTCAGATTTAGAGCTCATAGTTGGAGCCTCTTAAAAATCTTGGGTGAGGTGTGACGCTCACCGCTTCCCCCAGAACCGCATGGCTTACTCGCTAGGACTCGCCAGGGCAGATAATATAGCTACAGTCTACCTATCATTGTGTACTTTCCTTCTCGAGAGAGTTTGTGTTGCAGACAGTTCAGAACTGTTCTTTATTTTCGTCTCTCACAATCCTTTCTATTTTATTTAGTCAATTGAAAGTATTGTGTTAAGTAGTTGAATGATGGGAAGGCAAGCGGGAGAGGGAAAGAGAGAGAGACAAGGTGGTGTGACTTGGTAGTGAGTGTGGCGCATGGCTGGCCCCCTTACATAGGCCTCGCGGGATTTCGTTGCCTCCTGCCTAACACTGCCTACTACACGGCTGCTTCCTGGGCGACTGTCGCGCGCCCTCGTGCCATTCTTGCGAACTGGGACTCCAGCCAGGAGGTCCATGGGAATATCCTTGTCAGATCCTTCCCAGACAGCATACTCTAAGCATCTCCCTTGAACTGTCCCACACTCTTGTGTTAGAATCTTTCTCTCCTACTGCCTCTATCATTTTCACTACTTCCTCAACTTTTATTAATATCAATTCCCCTCTGGTTCTCTGCATCCACACCTTGAATTGGTGGCCAGACTGTATTATATGGTGGATCTCACATTTCTTATGTACTAGATTAAGGTTGAAGATAGTCATTGTCTTTTTGGGAGATTGTATTGCTCAGACTGTCTCCATCAATCACTAATGTTTCTACAGGGTTAAATAATGCTAGACTAGGGATCAGGTACCTTGCTGTTGGTGTTTTCAATGTCTGTAGGCTACTTTTGAGCTACACGACACTACGGATTCTGTGGGTTACATGGGTGGATCTTTTGTCTGTGTACCTTGGAGTTTAGACTGTGTAGTGCGTGAGGGCTGCTTGCCTACTCCACCCAACACTGTTCTAACTCTATTTGCTTTTACTTTTGAGGGTCGCCAGGAGGATAGTCGATACTTGTGATCGAGAGTCCTCAAGAGAGCACCCCTTCATATTAACGTAATCAGGCCGCACAGACCCAAGGTCCACACTAGGCTAGGAGCTGCCTTGCTCCACCAGAATTATGTACCTTTGTGCATCCCAGCTAGACTTTATGAACCCAGGTAGACATTAGCTGGATTAGATCATATACTCTTTTATGCATACCCATTATTTTTACACAAGCATTTTGAGGTCTAGGTTGTTGTAGAGAGACACAACCAGCATAGACCGGTTTTGTTAATAGGAGTACTACTTTTTCGTGGCGAGCATTATTACAGTTGCACCGCTTATAATATTCTTGTGTCCAATAACATTATATGTCCAGCCTTTTTGTGTATTTAGCCTACACGTGCATTGTCCTGCCTCCTGCTATTTCGTGGTTCCATTTCCGGTACATTCTTCTTAGTAGCATCCGACATTATTCAGAAGATTCCTTGTTCGGTGCTTGAGGACTTTACAACACTTTCTTTCATAAAGGAGTGACAGATATTATTGATTAAAGTAACGTTAAGTAAACCTTCTTCTTGTTTGCATTAGATCACTCTTGTGATTTAATTAAGTTAACTATCTTTTCCTTGTGTACCATAACTAAGCAACCATATGTTATAGGTAATAGGCTGTTTCAGAGAACATCAGCCTATAGTAGAAGCACATAGATACTGAGAGTTAAGATATCCCGCTATCGCAGATATAACTCTGGAGGGTATATGTGTTCTTTGTTCGACGGGATTATATATCAGGGGTTGTTGTTGTTCGTTGTTGTATTTATGCCAGTCTAGTCCAATGTATAAGAGCCACTGATTTATACGAGATCCGATCGTAACAAGTATACTAACATTCAAACATTGGATGTCTATACTTTTGCGTGTAGATAAGTGTGTACAGACCTGTTTTTTGTTTTTTTGGTTTTTTTCTGTGTGGGTGTGTATCTCTGGTGTATGTATTTATAGGTATGCGTGTAGTGTATTTGTACGTGTGTGCGTTTTCTCACGTTCACTATTTGCAAGTTTACTCATGTTTCTGTTTTCCTCATTGTCGTGGACAGGTATAAACTGGGATACTTCCCTTAAGAAGTTTGTTCATCTTGTGTTAAAACTTTGTTTATTTTTTAGTAGGCAGGCGTACATGGAGAGAGAGAGAAAACAATACATGGATCGACAAAATTTCGGGTAAAGGGTGAAGGTTAAAAGATTGAAGGGGTGTTGGAGGAAGAAAATGTGGCTGGAGGTGAAAGAACATGGCAGTGAGGATGTATAATAGGTTGGTGGTTCCAGGTTGTATCACCTTCAAGTCCCGTCACCCACACCTTAGTTGCTTCACTAACACTTAAACAATATACTATTGTAAGCTTAACCTTGTACAGTATCCCGAAACTAACACAAATATAACGATTCTACAAGTACTGCTTTTACCCATTCAATAATATTAACCTGGTGAGACCCAGCGTCGCACGTGATGCGTCGGCAGTGTTTGATCACCAACTCCCAGTGACGCATCAAGTGCGTCCGACATATAAAAAACACTTACGTGGCTCGTAAGGTAGGAAATGGCGGGAGAATAGGAGGGGGAGGTACCGTAGGGTGTGTGGGAGCCGGGCCGGTAGGTGTGAGCGGGCCGAGACAGCCGCGCGGCTGGTGGTGGTGGGCTTAGTGGGGATACTTTACACCCTTAGTTCACCGCCACTTTGAACCTTCATTACTCCGGTCGTATGGGAGCTAGAGGATTGAGATTTATGTGAGACACTCCTTAGGATGTATGCCGTACAATGCCATACTCAGTTTTCACCCTAGTGCTCCCGGGCGGGTGGTCATGCGGGGGAGACGGACTTTCGACCCCCCTCCCCCCAAATGACCGAGGTGATTTTTTTTTTTTCTTCATTTCTCACCATTCTCTTCCATTTTGGCTCAACAAATTTTTTTGAGGCCCCCCCCCCCCCCCCCCCAACCCCCCACCGGGGGGCTCCCCCCCAAAAAAAAAAAAAATCCGAGGTGATTTTTTTTTTTTTTTTTTTTTTCATTTCTCATCCTTGTCTTCCATTTTAGCAAAACAAAAAAAAAGAAGTGAAAATGGCTTGGGACTGGGGTGAACACAATATTATAACTAGCCGGGGCTCAACGGGTTAATAGGATCAACGTATGTAGTGGTAGGCTATTAAGTTCAGAGACAATGCAAACTGAGGTGGATTACAAATTGGGTAAAGGCAATATGATTGAATAAGATAAAGTTTGTGTGAGGCCGAGTGGAGACATTGAATTACACAAGTTAGTAAGTTGTGAGAGATACCTAAGTTTGTGTGCGTGTGTGTGTTTCGAGGATGTCTTCCAGCTACAGATACCATTAAATGTAAACTTAGAGGTTGCTGTGGAACTTAGCCAAATATATCAACAATTTGGTGTGAACCAAAGGTGACCTTGGTGACTTGAGTGACAGAATGGGAACCTGGATATGGAGCTACAAGAAGAGGTAAACAAATGACCAGATAGAGGGATGGTATCCGTAAGCTTGACAGTGTGGAATTGAAACCTCTTAATGTATGTTTGGCCAGAGTGTAACATTTTGGGAGAGGTCTTAATCCTGCAATGAACTAACTCACATTGACAATAATGATGAGGGTGATACGAGGGAGAATATAATGTACGTGTATGTGTGTGTTTGTATATATTGTGTGTGTGTGTAACAAACAACCATGACCATTCCTTTTTCTCATAAATTACGGAATGAGCCTTGTAATTATTAGCCACGCACTATTCTAACGTTACAGAATACAGGAAATATATGTTCCCAATAGTTTGTTTTTCCTGAACATATACTAGAATAAAATAAGCTACTAAGTTTAGCTCGAACGTCCCTTGATTTTGGCCCTGTTACTCTTTCAACTCTGGGGGAGGCACTCGCTACAGGCAGTTCTGCCTTTTGTCTCCCTCAAGCACATATAAAAAAATACAGTACATGTGTGATTATTACATGTATGGCTTTATCTATGTTGGCAATACATAACATGAATAATCCTGTTACATTTAGTGTATTAGTTTACATTGACCAACACTCATACTCTCTCTCTCTCTCATACTCTCTCTCTCTCTCTCTCTCTCATATTTTACTACCTTCCACTTAATCATTCAGACGTTCATCTCCTTATGCTTTTCATGTCATAGTTCTTTCAACTTTTCTCTGATCGTACTCGTTTCATCTCTCCTTTGTTGTTTATTTTTCCTTATTGGATAGTTTTCTAGTATTTGTTGTTTTTCTCTGTAAACACATTGCAGGATATAATAGGCAAGAAATAATTCAGATTCCATTATCAGAGCCAAGAACAATAGACATAAGCTACGTATAGTTGTGTGAATACAACAAAATAGTTTTAATATATATTTATCCGAAGTTCAAAAATGAAAGGGTAAAAAACACATATTCTACATAGACAAAATAAGAGACTAAAAACGCCTATGAGTTAACCCTTCTTTGGCGGGGCGCATCATATGTCGAGTGAAAGAAATTTGGACTAGGCCTATGTGGCGGCTCACAACATAAGTCGTGTGGCATTTTCAGCACGTAATGTTGCTGAGAGAGAGAGACAAGTGGTGGCAGGAGAGTAGCGAGCGTATGACTGCTCCAGACTACAGCGGTGGACCAACTGACATGAATCCCACCCTCCTCCACCCTCTCACACTCGCTACATAGTGAATTGTTTAGGGAAAGTACCGAATTACATGGTTTTTGCACTCGTGTTGCGCGATTGTTGCAAGAAAAGTAGCGGTCATACAAGGATCGTTGTGGTGTCATAGGAAAGCTCTGTTCATGCCCTTTCAGGGATAGATACTTGTTTTACGCTCTGGGTCTTATTTAGGCATGAAAATGATCACGTAAACAGCCCTATTTTGGGTAAAAACACCCCGCTGGTGGCTACATATTATTTACCGCCTAGGCCGCTCGTTAGGTGTTAAGGTAAGATAGTCAATGCGTAACAAAAGGAACATTTATGAATCATACAAATAAAAATAGTGCGGTAAAATATAACAATGAACAGCAAGTGTGTTTCATAAACAGAAAACGAAAATATGTGGTAGATAATGATTAAATGAAGCCAACACTAGTCGCAAATCATAAAATGTAAAGTCAAAGATAATAGTTATGTGATGTATTTGCCAACACTTACCAATATGATGAGTAGGATTTTATAAAGGGATACTACAAAAAGGGGAACACATACAGCATGGGAAATGGAAAGGGAGAGCACAATAAGAACAAATGATGTTAGTGGTATAGATGTTAAGTTGAAAGTAAATCATAAATTAAGGGAAATACCTAAATGACAAAGATAAACTACTGTGTTCCTTCATTGTGTAGTTTAGCTTTGTCATTTCTAAGCTTTTTAAAATGATCTAAATGGAGCAGAACTATAGAGACGTCACTGGTGTTGAAGGGGTTAATACTTTCAACAAAATAATAGAATCTATCTCGGGCTGGAAAAAATCTTTTTATTAATCATTTACCAAATATTTGAATTTTGGAAGTTAATTTAATCAGTTCGATGACATAATGTGTATCACAATTTATGACCTAATTGGGTTACTAATGTGAATCTATGAACTGTTAACCCTTGTCTGGCGGCGCCGGACTTAAGTCGGTCTAGATAAGAAAGGACTACGGTATGTGGTGGGGACCAACTTCAGGCGGTGTGCAAATTTGAGCAATATTTGGCTCTGAGAGAGAGACGAGCGGTGGGAGGAGCGTAGATCGGCTCTGACCGTTCGGCACGGCTCCCGCGCCAGCACTGGGCCCGCCTCCACACACACCCACACTCACTGCCTCGCTACACAGGGAATTATATAAGGAAATTACCGTATTTTAGGGATTTTTCCTTCGTCTTGCACGATCGTTGCAAGAGAACACGTGGTCGTAGAAGGATGGTTCTGGTGTCATTGGAAAGCTCAATTATCGCCCTTTCAGGGATACATAATTGTTTTACGCTCTGGCTCTTGTTTATGCATGAAAAAGAGAACGGAAACAAGGTCGTTTAGGGTAAAACCACCCGCTTGGCGGGTAGTAGAATTTACTGACGGGCCCGCTTGTAAGGCGTTAAACCTATGTTCGGAGGCAACTGTACTATAGTAGCACATATTATTGTTTTGTTTGTGTTTGGTACTGTTTCATAATTATACGTACAGTATATAGCTGTTTATCTTCGATCCGCGACTATGCCATCTTACCCTCCTCCACTTGTATAATTCTCCTACTCGACGAGCCAGAGAAAGGGGCGAGGGAACGCGAAAGTTGTCCCGGACCCTGAGAATAGGAACTTGAAATGTTGTTTCTGTTCAGGCTCTATCTCGTGTCGGCCATCCCCAGCAATTGGGTATCTGCCTGAGTATTTGCAGTATATAAATATTTTTTTGTCTTCTATATTCCAACTACTCTCTCTCGGGCATAGGCTGAGAGCCTGCACACTCTACCACTGAACACGGTGAGGCCCGTGACGTCATGTTCCAGTGAGACATGCGAAGCACCTATTCAAGGCTCGAACCCAACTCCATCTCTGAAGCTGCTTCGCCTCTGCGCTTCACCGTCTTATTTCCCAGACTCGGACCCTCACTCTCAGAACGCCACCTATTGAGCAATTAACTCACTAGGTATTGCCTCCCTGTAGCATATTTTGAATATGGGAATATTCATACCATAGGTTTGATTCCCAAAGGGAAGTAGAGAAAACCTAATATTTAGTAGGGCCCCGTAATCATTGACGACTTCGCCTATTAATAGTAATAGTCTCCATTCAACATCCTGCACCAGCAATTTGAATAGCCTGCGCGGAAGCATCCTGGAGTACTCATCATAAGTGCACGCCTAATTCCCTTATGGAATCGTCATTTTGATTGGGTACCCTACAGAAAAAAACTCCATAAAAAAGATAATTTAATTTAATATCTGTTATTATATGACTTGACATATATGTGGATTTCTTATGCTTTGCTTCCCTGACAACAGGCCCCCTAGCGGCCATCTTCGTTCTTCACTGATATATCAAGAATAAACTTAGAGAAATCAACGAATGGGAAGTGTGATGGTTGGCAGGGCCCGAGTCGTCAATGATTACGGGGCCCTACTAAATATTAGGTTTTCTCTACTTCCCTTTGGGAATCAAACCTATAATTTAATAAGGCCCCTCCATCATTGACGACTTCGCCTGAATATCAAGACTGGAGGTGGGATATTCGTAAAAAAAAATATCCTCACCTTTAGGGAAGAAAAAATCCGGATAACATTTTCTTCAGATTTATTGTATGTAATACAATTATAAAAAGGTATAAAAGATTTGCTAGCAGTGCATGGCATTAAGAAACTGCTTGCTCATGGTCAGATCGGTGCACCCGATCGTCTGCATGAAAAAAAGGTGACACACCTGTGTCCTGTAGAACGATAACTCTGCCGTAGGTATACGTTCTGTTCTTAACTTAATTGTACATTCAAATCATTGTACACTTTGGTAAAACAGACATAGTTGCAACTATGCAATAAATTCTTAGGGTTTAAAAATAAGTCAACTAATCCTGGACTGTAGAACCCATCCTATCACAGCTCGTGATTGATCACAATTCTCCAAGGGTATAGGGGGATATGGACTATTCCGCACCCCCTCCCCCAATATCATAAGACCTACTGTACCTGTTGCCGTAAAGCTACACAGGTACGCTTTGGTTTATCTAGGGCAACCGACAGGTAGCGTGTTAGGAACGTATGATTGGAAGTCCAAAGTTGGGATTTAGCAATATCATCAATCAAAATTTGATTTGTTGTAAAAATCTGAGGGACACTGCCCATTTCCTAATGTCGTGAGCCCAGCCTATCACACCGGGATTGCTTTCCCTGATCACGTCGACAAGCAAGGAAGCTTAACTTCCGTTTTGTAATGCTCTTACCTAGTCGGTTAACCCATAAAGCACCTAGTTGGCGAGCTTGCGCAATCCTTATAAACTTTGTGAGGGCTTGCACACGACATAAAATGTGATGAATGAGGCCTCTTTTTAAGGCCGGGACTGAACAATCAGAAAAAAAACATGTTCCGAATGTTCGTTCTTAGCAATGAAGGAGGGAGACGGCGCTATTTGAACATTGTCGTGTAGTCTCCCAAACCTGAGACAGTTTGGTTCGTTGCTCATCGCCGCCAGCTCAGAGACCCGGTTTCCGGTGGCAAGTGCCATGAGAAAAACGGCTTTCTTTAAAATTTAATCAAAGTTCGGCGCATTATTATATTTGCGTGATTGCAGCAACTCAAGAGCTTTATCAAGGGACCAGGTTGGCATGAGCTGGGGGGGAGGTGGACGAAGCTAAAAACACGCCCTCATAAAACCTTTCTCCTCCGCTTGCGGAACAGACAGGCCGGTGAGGTCAAGGAAGGGGGTTCTATTGGCAGACAGATGATTTTTTAACGTTTTGACTGAAGATTAACCCTTAATTAGCGGCTCACCACATAATTCGTATTTAACCCTTATTTAGCGGCGAGCAACATAAGTCGAGTTAAATAAAGCTGGACTATGTGGCGGCGCTCGACATAACTCGAGTGGCAATTTCAGCACGTAATGTGGCTGAGAGAGAGAGACAAGTGGTGGCAGGAGACTAGCGAGCGTATGACTGCTCCAGACCACCGTGGCGAACCTACTGACACAAATCTCAGCTCCCTCCTCCCTCTCTCACTCGCTACATACTCAATTATGTACTGAAAGTACCGAATTACCTGCTTTTTGCACTCGCGTTGCACGGTTATTGCAAGAAAACTATCCATCATACAAGGATCGTTATGGTGTCATTCGAAAGCTCTGTTTATGCCCTTTCAGGGATAGGTACTTGTTTTACGTTCTGGGTCTTATTTAGGCATGAAAATGATCACGTAAACAGCCCTATTTTGGCTAAAAACACCTGTGCGGTACACATAAATAAACCGCATAGGCCGCTCGTAAGGTGAATAAAGCTGGACTATGTGGCGGCGCTCGACATAGGTCGAGTGGCAATTTCAGCACGTAATGTGGCTGAGAGAGAGAGACAAGTGGTGGCAGGAGACTAGCGAGCGTATGACTGCTCCAGACCACCGCGGCGAACCTACTGACACGAATCTCAGCTCCCTCCTCCCTCTCTCACTCGCTACATACTGAATTATATCGGGAAAGTACCGAATTACATGCTTTTTGCACTCGCGTTGCACGGTTATTGCAAGAAAACTAGCCATCATAAAAGGATCGTTATGGTGTCATTCGAAAGCTCTGTTTATGCCCTTTCAGGGATAGGTACTTGTTTTACGTTCTGGGTCTTATTTAGGCATGAAAATGATCACGTAAACAGCCCTATTTTGGCTAAAAACACCCCGCTTGGCGGTACATATAAATAAACCGCATAGGCCGCTCGTAAGGTGTTAAGGCTGCCGAGGCAGTCTTTTGCTCTGATTCAACAATCCAGGTTGTAAAGGTTTTCCAATGTGATTGATATTGTCGCCTGATCGATGGTGTGTATTGATTCATGAGCTTTTGGGTGACACTTGGTCCAAATTGATTTAGCCATTTGGCATAGTAAATATCCACAAGGCAAAACTGAGCGAGGTCCGAAGGTTGCCAATCGTTTCCAAGTGGAAGACGGAGACCGGGAGCGGACGTCGGGTTCTTGCACCACTGTTGCAATTGGTGGTACCATACCTGAGCCGGCCAAAGAGGTGCGATCAACGCTAGCTGGCCCCAGTAATCCCTCAGTTTGTGAATGACTTTACACATTAACACAGAGTCTGGTGGCGGAAACAGATAGATGGAGGTCCACTTGTTCCAGTCCACCAGCAATGCATCGGATCCCCCCGCCGGGGTTACCCTGTGCCGGGTCAAAAAGTGTGGCAGTCTGTGGTTCTCTGCTAATGCAAACAAGTCTACCTGTGGACGGGCCGGCTTTGCAATCATTTTGTTGAAGATAGCCTGTTTGATTGTCCATTCTACTAGAGTGCTCCGCCGGCGAGATAGAGCGTCTGCCCAGACGTTCGCTACGCCGGGGAGGTAGGTAGCATGTAGGGAAATCCCTAGCGAGTCGGCTAGGGTAAAAAAAAAATCGGATACTCTCAACAACTCTCGTGACCTCACTGAGCCTGGCATCTGAATACAAAAAACTGCGGTTTGATTGTCCATTCAGAATGCTATTGATCTTTAATGTTGTGCCGTGAGTCTGGAGAAAAAACAGGGGAACTAAAAGCTCTTGCTTGTTCATATGAGACTGTTTATCTGTCCCCCAAATGCCTTGCCCTTGGTGACCTAGACTTGACTGATACCCCCAACCCAGGGTCCCCGAGGCGTCCGTGTCTATCCATACCGTAGGCGGGGAAGAAACCCATGACGTGACTGAGTAGAGGACGTCTTGTTTGGTCCAGGCCGATAGTAAGGTATGGATTAATGGAGGAATTGGCCATAATTTCTCCTCCGGCAAGAGAGTGAAGGCTTTGTTGCCTTCCATGATTAATCGCTTGGCTTTCAATCGGCCCAACTTGACAGTTATTTGTACCCAGTTGATAGAACCGATCAGGGAATCACACGTTTTCCTGGTCGTATCCAGACTGTGGAGGAACCGGAACAGTTTCCTTCGAAATCTGTTGCGGTTGTCCGCACTCTGAGTCAGAGTCAGAGCGGCGGTATCCAAGATCAGCCCTAACCATTGAATCGTCCTTGAGGGGACAAGGTGCGACTTTGCCAAGTTCACCTTGAACCCTAGGGTTTGTACATGATTTTACACCTGGTTGACATGGTCTAGACATAATTCTACAGAATTCGCCACTACTAGCCATTCGCCCAGATACCAAAACACCTGTATTCCTTGAACTAACAGGGGGAAAAGAGCTTGCCGGACAAGTTTGGTAAATACTCTTGGTGCTAGGTTTAACCCGAACGGCATCCTTTGAAAGACAAAAGTCTCGTGCCGGATTCTGAGAGCGAGAAACTTTTGGAACCTCATGTTGATAGGAACATGCCAATAGGCATCTTTGAGATCTATCGAACACATGCAACCTTGCGGCGGAAGTGCGAGTCTGAGCTGCTGAACTGTCAGCATCCTGAAGGGTGAGTTCTCTATAAAGGTGTTCAGATGCGAGAGATCTAGAACTGGTCGCATCTGCCCACTGTCCCTTTTTGGCACTAAAAAGAGTCTTGACATGAGCACTGGCTGAAGAGGATCTATCTGTATAAGGACCCGTTTGGCAATCATTTCTTGTACCATGACCTCTTCCTCCCGAGACACAGGGGAGTATTCTTGCGGCTGACGCAGTCGAGGCCGCCGGAGCCACCGCCAGGTGATTCCCTTGCTCACTGTCTTCCTGGCCCAGGTACGTTTGGGCCAAGCTGGGCGGAACGCACGGAACGAACCCAGGTGCAGCCGGGGTTCGTCCTGCAAGGCAACTCCCCAATCCTGGGCCTTTGAGCTTGGCCTTGGGATGCGGGGAGTGTGAGTGGCTAGTTTTTTGGAGGTGGAGGGGGGTTGGAATCGGACGCTTGACTAGCTTTGGCTGTTGTAGTGCCCTGATGATTTTTATATGGGGCTTTCCCTTTATACCCGTGCTTACCTTGTTTGGGTTTGTACTGATTACCTCCGTGCTGAGGAGGTGGTCTGGGGTTTCTAGGTGATTGTTTAGGGTGAGGTTGGTATGGTTTGCTACCGCCCTTTGGTTTATGAAAGGGTTTCTTAGGTGGATCCTTCCTAGCTTGGGAGGTAACCTGTTTCCACCCACTTACCATATTAATAACTAGACTCCACGTTTCAGTGTCAAGCAAGGTGGGTGTCAGAACCGGGGAGAGGGTTACCCGGCGACCTATGTCCGCCGGCAACTTTCTCACCAGATGTACTCACAGATCTTGGCGAGCTCGAACCGCCTCCAAAATTGCAATTCTAATGTCCCCTAGGGACTGAATGGCATTTTGTAGTGAAAGTCTGCGAGAAAGCTCAATGGCTTTTCTTATTTGGGGTTCATTGATGGCCGAGATCGTGCGTGCAAGAGAGGCGGCTATTTGATGACTCACCAAGTACTGTGAGAACATCCGGTAGGCTTTATTGCGTAACTTAAAATCTCGGTCCAAGTGAGTAGCCGGGGGGTGGAGGGGGGGAGAGAAAGGCTCATCAAGGGCATGCAATGACACTTTGGGGGCCGCCAGAAATGTTAGTAAGGCTGGGGGCACCCCTTCTGCTTGGGATACTGGTAGGGAAAAATAGTTATGATTCTCCGGTGGGATTTGATGGGAAGCTTTGGTGGTGATAGTCTTGGCAAATACCTGTGCTTCTATCTCCCAGTCAACCCAAGGGCCTACTCCCAGCTACCGTATCTGCAGTACCGGAGTCTGAGCTTGGTCCAGAGCCGGAGTTGTAGCCAACTCCGGCGTAAGAGAATTTAAGGCTTTGACATTATTAATGCCATCAGCCTTCGACCAGTCAGCAAAAAGTCATGCAGAAGCGGCAGAAGGAACGGCCGGCGCTGCAGAATACACAAAATATGCCGGGTTAAGTGAGCTTGGGACACCTTTAATTAGGACATCTAATACCCTCCCTGTCTCGTCTCTGGCCCAAAATTTACGGTTCTTATTAATTTCAATGGACCACTCGCCTGGAACTCGAGGGTCCCCTGATACCGAAGGTTGAGCTATAAGGGGGTTCTCTGGCACTACATGTACCCAAGAGCAATCTGTGCCATAAAGGAGGGGCATGGAGCCCTTCCTCATCTCCTTATCTAAGGGAGGGGGTTGAACATCAGTAACCACCCTAAAGTTGGACAAAGCGAGTGCCGCCGGCCCTGTGGGGCCTGGGGCAACTGCTACCGACTGAGCTGGACAGCCGGCGACTCTAAAGGTCTAAAAACAGACGTGTTAGGGGGCTGAGCTGAGAGGGTAACTGTGGGATGAGACGAGGCAGGGGTTTGATAATGTTGTAACACATTGTGTAGTAACTCTTTTACCTGATCCGAAGTCATCCATTAACTAGAGGGTATCTTTGGATGAGTTTGAACTAGCCTCAGAATAATTACTAGGGAGAGACTGAGGAGCCGGGGAGAACAAACCATCCGCCGGCTCCTCACTCTGCTCTAAGATCTCTTGTCATTCTAGCCTGTGTAAGTCTATCTCACTATCTGCCAGGGGCCATGATAAATCGGGCACTGACGACGGCAACACGTTGATGTCGCCGGCCTCAGTCTGTTCTGGAATGATATTTTGAGATGGGTCTGAATGGCGCCAGTAAGCCCCTGCCGCCACGGGCAGGGAGTCCTGCATCAACTGTGAGCTTAATTGGGCCCCCGGCGGATACCCCCTGAATTGGTCGGCCAGAACCCTACTAGGGCCTGCCGCCTTCACACCCCGGGGAACTACCGTTAATTTTGGTATGGCAAATGTCACATTAGGAGGTTCACGTATAGCCTGTTCCTGCCTAGATGTAGATGGTAAAGATTCATATCCTATTTCTGACTCCCCAGAATCACGTGTAAATGTATCCGAGGGAGGTGTAGGAGGAAGCGACTGCGGAGTCTCCCGCCGGCTGCTCGGGGTGTCATATTCTTCTCTGCGGCGCTTGTGAGACCGGGAAGAATCTGAGGTAGAGTGGCGAGCATGTGTCCTGGGAGACTTCGACCGGGACCTCGACTTCCTCCGCGTGGCACGGTTGGAGGAGGGGACCTCGGTGACATCGCTCTCACTACTGCTATTGACAAACTCTTTACTGATAGCTTTAGTTTTGACCTTGGGTCTGACCGCTTTGGAGGGTCCTGGTTTAACTAAGGGAGACTTGATAATTAGTTTGTCCCACAGGACTTCATCGTCACATTGGAGGGCCTTGTGGGCTATCTATCTATCTATCTATTGCCTGACGCCGTGATCCCCGAAGGGGTGGCCACGAACGAACCGCCCCCATGCACCTCTGTCCCCAGTCAGTCGACGCCCCTCCCCCCAACCAGCACCGCCTTCGTTCATGTACTTCCTCACTCCATCCTTCCACCTCATATTCGGTCTACCTCTCCCCCTCTGTCCCTCCACCTTGCTCTTGTACACCCTCTTAGTCATTCTCTCGCTTTCCATACGTTCCATATGGCCGAACCATCTCAAGTTGTTCCTTTTCACACTTTCCAGCACATCTACCTCCACACCACACCTCCTTCTTACTTCCTCATTAGTCTGTCTATCCCTCCATGTAACTCTGCACGCACTCCTTAAGTAATTCATTTCCACTGCTCTCACTCTTGGTCTGAGTCTCTCAACCAACGTCCATGCTTCGCTTCCGTAAGTCAGTGTCGGGATTACCACACTGTCATGCAAGGACTTCTTCACTTCCATACTGACCACCCTATTTCTTGTTACTGCTTTTAGCGTTCCTACAACCCTCTTTCCCTGTTGTACCCTCTCCCGCACCTCTTCATCCATAGTCCCATCTTTACTCGACACACTGCCCAGATACTTAAAAGAGTTGACGATCTCGATAGCCTGACCGTTCAGCTTCACCTCACACTCTGTGACTTCACCCCTTTCGAAGACCATAACCTTGCTCGTCCCCGTATTTACCTTCAAATTCCATTTTTCGCACACTGTTCCAAACTCATTTACCAGACCCTGCAACTCCCATTCATTATCACTCATCAGAACTGTATCATCCGCAAACAGCAGTATAGGTAGCTTCCACTCAATTCCCTCCCTTTTCAGCGATACACCAACATCCACTGCTCTTGATAGTATTTCTTTCATAACTCCATCCATATATACAGTAAACAACCACGGGGACATCACACACCCCTGTTTCAAACCAACATTCAGGTCAAAGAACTCGCTCTGCTCACTCTCCACACGTACTGCCGCCTTTGCACCCTCATACATGCTCTTCACTGCTTTCAGCAACTTGCCCTCTACTCCGTATATTCTAAGTACTTTCCACAAACCTTCTCTATCCACTCTGTCATAGGCCTTCTCCAAGTCCATAAAGGCAACATACACCTTTTGTTTCTTCTCCAGATACTTCTCCACAACACAATTCAGGGTAAAAATCTGATCTACACATCCTCTTCCCTTCCTAAAACCTCCCTGCTCGTCGCCTATCCATTTCTCCGTTCTCACTCTCACTCTCTCAATCACTACCCTACTGTATACCTTCCCTACTACGCTTAGAAGACATATTCCTCGGTGGTTACCACACACTCCTCTTTCCCCTTTGCCCTTATATAGGGGGACTATTATGCCAGTCTTCCAGTCATCGGGTGCACTCCCCTTCTCCCATGCTTGTTTGCACATTTTCCATACCCATTCTATCACTATCTCACCACCATACCTCAACATTTCCCCACACACTCCATCTGTTCCTGGTGCTTTCCCCAACTTCACTCTTTTCATGGCTTCCCACACTTCTGACCTCCTGATCCCCACCTCCTCCTCCACTACTTCTTCTTCTCCCTCCCATACCATATCCAGCTATGTTTGCTGGCTCTTCATTCCTTTCATTTAGCAACTCACTGAAGTACTCCCTCCATCTTTCGACTCTCTCTTGCTTCTCGGCTAGCATTCTCCCATTCTTATCTTTCACACCCTTACTGTTTCCCTTGCTACCTTCCCTAACTTTCTTGACTTCTTTCCAGAACAGTTTCTTACTCTCCCTCCATTTTACACTCAGATTCCTTCCAAATTCCTCATCTACTCTTCTCTTACTTTCCTTCACTACTCTCTTCACCACCCTCTTACTCTCCACGTACCTCGCTCGTTTCTGTCTCTCCGAATCTTCATTCCCTCTACTACCCAACCACTCTCTATATGCTTTCTTCTTTTCTTCCACAGCTATTCTTACCTCTTCTATCCACCATGCTGTACCTTTCACTCCCCTTCCTCTTCTCCTCACTCCACACACCTCCTCACATGCTGCACAGATCTTATCCTTAAACACCTTGCTCATCTCCTCCACTTCCTCCATAACTTCCAGGTCGAACCCACCTAGTCGTCTTTCCACTGCTCTCCTGTACTCCTCCCTGATTTCCTCCTCCTGCAACCTCTCCACCCTCCTCACCATTCCACCCTCCTCTCGCCTCCCTCCCGCTCTCCTCACCCACTTCTTTTGTATCCTAACCTTAGCTACCACTACATAATGATCAGACAGACCCCCTCCAATACCCCTATACACCCTAGCATCCATCACAGATTTCTTCATTCGTTCATCCACACATACATAATCAATCGATGACTTTCGTTCCACCACTGTCTTATCCTTCATCGTCAACATCCATTTCCACGTGTACCTGTGGATCATTCTGTGTCGGAAGAAGGTGTTGGCTATCCACAGCCTCGTCCCCACACATACGTCCACAAGTGCACTACCATTCCCATTCACCATAGTCCTCACCATAGTCCTCATAGTCCCCATAGTCCTCACCATGAAGCTCTGGAATCACTCCAAGAGTTTGTAACACTCAACGTTGGAGTGCCACAAACTTCAATTGTCACCGCAACTCCAGCAGCCACCAACGCCCCAATGTCAACTGCCAACAATTCAACGCCTACAGTAGCCATTTCAGCTGATGTTTCCGATACTCAAGATACAAATAGCGACTCTCTTCCCCCTCAAGACAACTTCCGTGTCGTGAGGAACAACGTTTGCCCCAAGACCAGGAAACACATACCGATTACCGAGTGTCAAAACCGTTTCCAGATACTCGCAGACTCAGATGACGAAGAGGAAATAGAAGAAGTCCGGCTCGTGGGAGACTCGATGATACGTGGTCAGCTCACAGAGTTTTGCGCCAGGGCACCTAAGACCAGGAAGCGTTTTTGTATCCCTGGTGGTGGTGTGGATGACGTAGTTGCAGCAGTTGACGAAGTATCAAAGCTGGCCCCTGCTAATACAATGTACGTCATCCACGTTGGATCCAACGATGTACAGCGAACCCGGTCGGAAGATTTGCTTTTAAAGTACCAGCAGCTGATCAAGTCGTTTAAGGAGAAGTCATCAATGATCATCGTCTCAGGAATCGTCCCCCGGCTCGGTGTAGAGAGCCGATTTTACAACATAGCCACCAGCACAAATCGTTGTCTAGCAAACCTCTGCAGGAAGGAGAACGTGGGATTCGTCGACATCTGGGACAATTTCTACTACGATGACTATTTGTTTTCGGACGATGGAGTTCATCTGAACCAGGTGGAAGCAGCACGTTTTGGGCGTCTTCTCAACGATGCGGTGAAGGATTTTCGGAGAAGAAATCGACTCAGCACAGGACAACCAGGAAGGAGGACCGAAGACAGCGAGGACGGCAATCTACAAAGGAATTAAATAATAATCCGTCAAGAACCGCGAATTTGGATAAAGCTCCACCAACACGACCCAAATTCAAAACCGTCAGGGATAACGACCGAGGACCGAGGACAGCCATGAATGTAAATGTAGATCCGACCAGAACCAAAAATTCGATGAAAGAACGATCTGCGAGTTCTAAAACCGCAACTTTAAAGGTTTTCTATGCAAACGCTCGTAGCATACGCAATAAATTTTCAGATTTAGAGGAACTAGTGTTTACAGAAAATTATGATGTGATTGGCATAACAGAATCTTGGCTCAATACACAAGATAGAGACTTTTTAGCAGAGTATTCACTTCCCGGTTATGTAATGTTTGAGAACAGCCGAATAAATAAAAATGGAGGTGGCGTTTTATTTTATATCAAAGAAAGTCTTAACCCGACCCTCGTGTCAAAACCTCAAATTGTGAACGTCGACACATCTTTTGTGCTAATAAAGAATAATAAAGGTACAAAAATAATACTTGCGTTAATATACAGACCTCCAGCTCAATCAGTGCAAACTGACCGAGAAATTTACGAACAAATTGCAGATGTAAGTAACTCACAAGATACCGTAATTTTTGGCGACTTTAATTTACCTGTGACCAAGTTGGGCGATACTCTTACTTCACACTCCGGACATGACTTGTATACGAACTTGCAAGAGAGTTCGCTTTATCAATTTGTTCGAATGCCGACCCGTGGTAATAACGTTCTTGATATTGTACTTGCAACAAAAGAAGAATTGATAGAGAATTTGAATGTTGGTGATGAATTCAGTAACAGCGACCATCGTACGATAACTTTCACTTTAAAGTTTACTAGTAACGAACCAAATAGTAGCATCGAAAAAGTCCCTAATTTCAAGAAAGCAAACTTCCATAAACTTAGAGCTATGTTTAAAGAAACTGACTGGAGCTTTTTAATTAACAATAACGACATAAATACATCTTGGAAGTTATTCGAAACTACTTACCTAAAAGCAGTGCAAGACTGCATACCATCGAAAATACGGCGTCCAGGCCATAATAATAAGCCCAAATGGTGGAATAAAGATATTTCAAACTGCCTGCTTGCTAAAAAATGTGCTAATGATAGATTAAAATCCTCACAAAATGACGAAGAACGGGTGAAATTTGTAGAGCTACGACGCAAAGCCAAAAAGTTAATTAAGCAAAGTAAAAAGACCTTAGAGTTACATATTGCGAATCAAAGTAAAACAAACCCGAAAGAATTCTATAGTTATATCAGAAAGAAAAAAGTAGTTACTTCAACTGTTGGACCGTTAGTCGATGAAAAAGGAGAATACACCAAAGACGAAGTACAAATGAGTAATGCCCTCAATACCTTCTTTGCATCAGTTTTTACAACAGAAGACCTCAGTGATATCCCTACACCATCGCCGATTCAGATTGATAATTCAGATGTTCTAAGCAATATCACCGTTACAGAGAGAGAAGTATTGAATTGTTTAGATAAACTCAAAGGTAAATAAAACGCCTGGACCTGATACAATCTCGCCTAGAGTTCTAAAGGAAGCTAAGAATGAGCTCTCCAAACCACTGACATTACTATTCAATAAATCCTTACAGTCTGGAACTATGCCTGATCAGTGGAAGCTAGCCAACGTAACACCGATATTCAAAAAAGGCAGCAAATCCCTACCCAGTAACTATCGTCCAATTAGCTTAACCTCAGTTGTATGTAAAATGCTAGAAACGGTCATACGAGACAGACTCGTAAATCACTTAGAGGAAAATAACATACTTAAAGATACTCAACACGGCTTTCGTAAAAAACGTTCCTGTTTAACAAACCTCTTAGACTTCTTCCACGATATCCTCAACCTCTACGATGAGAGTAAAGCTGTAGATATTATATACCTTGATTTTCAAAAGGCCTTTGACAAAGTTCCCCACAAACGTTTACTGCTAAAACTAAAAGCGCATGGAATACAAGACAGTGTGTTGAAATGGATAGAAAATTGGCTCAGCAACAGAAAGCAAAGAGTAGTCATAAACGGTAAGGCATCTAAATGGACCAATGTAAGTAGCGGGGTACCCCAGGGATCGGTACTAGGACCAATTCTCTTTCTAATTTACATCAACGACATAGATGAGGGTCTCACCTGCACAATCTCAAAATTTGCTGACGATACAAAAATTGCAAATAGCGTACTCTCAAAAGAACAAGTTGACGATATGCAACACAATCTAGATAAATTGTCATGTTGGGCCCAAATTTGGCAAATGAGTTTCAATGCGGATAAATGTAAAGTACTACATGTCGGATACCTAAATGAGAAAGCAAACTATTTGATGAATGGCACTCAGCTTAAGAATGTAAACAGAGAAACTGATCTGGGAGTAACAATATCGAGTAACCTAAAACCGAGTCAACAATGTTCAGAAGTTGTTAAGCAGGCAAACAAAATAATTGGCTTTATAGGCAGGTCATTTGAGCATAAATCCAAAGAAGTTATCCTAACCCTTTACAATTCCTTAGTCCGCCCTCTTCTGGAATACTGCGTTCAATCCTGGTGCCCTTATTACCAAAAAGATATAAACAAGCTAGAACGAGTTCAACGTAGAGTTACCAAAATGATACCTAGCCTAAAGAACAAACCATACGAAGAGCGTCTTAGAGAATTAAATCTATTTCCTTTAACCCAGCGCAGATTAAGAGGCGACTTAATTCAAGTGTTCAAAATCATCAAAGGCATCGACAATATGAACTGTAGTAAGTACTTCACTATCGACCAATCTAATTACACACGGGGAAACGGTTGCAAAATTATTGGTAAATCTTTTAACTCGCACGAATCTAAGAATTTCTTCTTCAATCGAGTTGTCAACTTGTGGAATGGGCTTCCCCGAGACGTTATAGACTGCAGCACCGTTGATTCATTTAAATTCCGCCTACACAAATATCTCGCATCAAACCCGCGACTAACTGCGTTTGTAAATGAATAACTTTATCCTCCCCTCAGTTACTAACCCATATGTCCCCTACTAACTTCCTAGTCCTGCCACGTTAGTGGCAGGGCAGTAGTTCCCTTTCCAATGTTCCCTTACCCACTCTAAACCACTGTTTGGACACTTGATCCTCAGTGTTTTGGAGGACAAGCAGCCTAGAAGGGTCACTAGATCTGTTGTTGCTTGATTTCCTTTGTACCCTTTGTACCTCTGATGGTACCCCCCACCCTCCCACCACTCCCTCAACTTTCCTATCACCCACCTTACCATTCATATCCCCAATCAGAAATATTCTTTCGTTCTTGTCAAACTTCTCCAGGCACGCCTCCACATTCATCCAGAACTCCTCTTTCTTTCTTTCAAGTATATCCTCTGTCGGGGCATACACGCATACAATTGTGGGCTATGTCTTTAGATATAAGTTAAACGCAGCCTTCACCTCGTGCAAGGCCGCTAAACAAGACAGGTCTTTCTTAGCCAGCAAAGCGGTTTTTAATTCAGCACAGATGGCGCACTTTTTGCATAACCACACGCCCCAAGAGCGGTCCAGACATTTCACGCATTTGATGCAAAGGGAATGAGCAAAAACTGGTAAAAGGGAACAAGAGGGCGTAGCGCAAAGTTCAAACCTAGCATGGTGCCATAAATGAGGTCCCCCCCTCCCCTCCCTCTGCCGGGATCAGAAGTCCAATTCCGCCGGAGAAGCAGCCGGGACCTGGAAAAATTTCCAGGAATCAATGCTCATAAGGATAACCTGCGAGGTATTAAACATCCTAACTCAAATCCACCAGAAACTTAGCTATAATGTACCACTACGTTAACCTTCCGCTGGTCTTGTCTAGCTGACTTTCACAAACTCACCTGTGATAATTCACAGGTCCCCTTATCTTGTTAAGGTGTGATCCTACTGAATAAGTTTGCAAAACTCCTCTTATCACTTCTTGTACACTTGACTGGGGGTGCCGCAGGCGGTACGTCTGACGTGTCACTAGGTCAGGCCGGGAGAGTTAACACGGCGAGCGAGTTTATATCCGTGCTCGGAATGCAAATCCGCCGGAAGAGTGGTTCAGCCAAACCACGCCAGGATCTTTGAATGTTTCTACCCGTCGAAGACGAATAACCTGGGCCCCACTCACAGGGCCGCCGGAACAAACAAAAACTGCCGGGAAAAAAGGGGTTGACACAGCCCCTTTTGACCGCAGCCCCACACACATAAAATAAATGCAATGATAATAATGATAAGGGACGTCTCCCCTACCCCGAAGGAACAAGACCGCATGCAAGAACCAGAATCAGGGGCATACATAGGTAACAATAACAACAGAAAATTTAGACCACTAAATTACCTGAAACCTACGTTGGAGACCCCTAACTAGGCCGACCACAAGGACTGAAGAACATCCCAGCAGACGACGCCCCAGCAACCAGCAGCCGCACCAAGCAGAGGGAGGCCACCCAAGGGGCCTAAGCAAAACAGGAACCCTGGAAGGTGGAGCACCACGTGCAGACACCCTTAACCAGAGCTTTTGTTGATAATAGAAGAAAATGGCATGTACTACCTCAATATTGACAGTCTGTATCATGCCTCGTAGAGTGGTCGCCGACTAGCTAAGTAAACACAACAGCTAAGGCGTATCACAAAACAAACAACACACGCGGTACACCCATCCGGGACTCGTAGACACCTTTTACAATGTGCCCTATTTTAACACTTCTAACTGCGGACCGACCAATCTGGCAGCCGTGCTAGCTAATCTAAACCTTGTTACTGCAATACAGATGTATACAAATGAGTAAGGACTCACTAGAAGCTCTGCGAACGACGAATGAAGCGGACACAGCGCGAGCCCTATTGTCGGGAGGGACGCGGAAGAAGGAAGAACGAAGATGGCCGCTAGGGGGCCTGGTGTCAGGGAAGCAAAGCATAAGAAATCCACGTATATGGCAAGTCATATAATAACAGATATTAAATTATATTATCTTTTTTATTTTTTACAGAGTTTTTTTTCTGTAGGGTACCCAATCAAATTGACGATTCCATAAGGGAATTAGGCATGCACTTATGATGAGTACTCCATGATGCTTACGCGCGGGCTATTCAAAATGCTGGTGCAGGATGTTGAATGGAGACTATTAATATTAATAGGCGAAGTCGTCAATGATGGAGGGGCCCTATTAAATAGTGCTATTTAATCAGGGAACAATGAGGGTATATTTGTTTTTGCATTTTGGTGTGCTGTGGTAATGCACTGAAACTAGGTGCAGCACAAATTCCATCCCAATAATATCTTCCCATTGACATATTGGGATTCGAACCCTGGTCCATTGGATTTATAGTCTAGTGGCATGACCCCTCTGCCACACCTCCCCTATTTCATACATACATACATACATACATATATACATACATACATACTTATAGCTGTTAGTGTTAACATTCCCAATCAACATGTAACTATACGGCAGTACGATAGAGATCTTTCGGTGATGCCAAGTTTCGTATTTAAGGCCATGATGATGATGATTTCGTGTCTTCCTGCCGCTTGATCAGCGCCCTCTGCGAAAATGTTAGTGCAGCATCTAGGCGATGAGTTGTGTTCTGGCTTCGTGGAGGCGTAGGATGAACTTCTGCCATGGTATCTGCTGGGAGTGCCTGGGTATCCAGGATGACAGAAGCGGAGATGACAGGGTGAAGCAAGGAGAGAGAGAAGATATGCTTAGCACGGGTTGAGCTGAGAGTATGGCAGGTCAAGAGAAAGTGAGCTCGGTCCTCTGGTTCCTGACCACAGAGACGGCAGATTGGGCTGACGGCATACTGATTGAAGCGTGAATCTTACCAAGACCACCTTATAGCTCTTTCTCTTCCCTACTGTCAGCTTCCTTATATCCTTTCTACTTATTCTAAAGTCTACCTAACAACATTCTCCCTCTCCTACCTTATTTCCTCTCTACTTTGTTGTATATCCTCACGTTCCCAACCCATCGACCCTAATACCAATATATTCACCACCATTTACTTTCACTTACATAACCATCATTCTTTGTCACTCTCCCTATTACCAACACCTCCTTTATATCTTAGCTACCACATTATCTACCTTCTTCCCCACACCTCCTTCCACTCTTTAATATCCTTGTCCAATCCATAGGCCATTGATAACTCCATTTTAATTATGCATAATACTTCAGTTGTAGCCATACCAAATTATTTGTCCCTTTTATTCATCGAAATTGTGGCCGGTAATTTAATTTGTTTATGTGTGTGTGTGTGTGTGATATCAAACTAAAAGAAAATACTGTGTACTCAACCTATGATGGAAACAGTATCAATGCAGTGGCCAATATTAAAGATCTAGGGGTAACAATAAGCAGTGATGCAACATTTACCAAACACATCCAAGACATAGTCCGTTCTGCTCGCAATCAAATGGGTTGGATTCTACGGACGTTTGCCACAAGGGAAGAAAAATCAATGATGATATTATGCAAATTTCTAATAATGCCAATCCTCGAGTACTGCTGCCAACTCTGGGACCCGTGGAGGGTTGGAGAACGACAAGCACTTGAAGGCGTCCAACGTACATTTACAAACAAGTTCTCCTCCGTGCAACATCTCGACTACTGGGTAAGACTTAAAGCAGTTGAATTGTACTCGTTGGAGCGACGGCGTGAGCGATACATCATAATCTACGTTTGGAAAATGCTAAATGGCCATGTCCCAAACTTAATCAATGAGTCGAAAATAAGTGAGAAAATCAGCAAGAGGCGAGGCAAGCTCTGTGAATTGGGAAGCATCAATAATAGAGCGTTGACCAGAGTGGTGACTCAGAAAATGACCTCAATATCATACCGGGGCCCAACACTCTTTAACGCGCTGCCAAGATATGTGCGTGATGCACAGTGCTCCTCGGCTATCCAGTTCAAGAAGGTGCTGGACAGGTTCCTCAAAAGTGTCCCTGACCTGCCAAAAATGCCCCACTACAACATCAGGGCACTGAGTAAGAGCATTCCTGATCAGCTTTAATGAGGACAGACGGTAATTTTATTACCAATCTGTCTACCATGGACAGTCCATCTACTGGTCCCCTTGTCCCCGTGTCCTTCACTGGGGTCGGGGACGAGCGGTAGATGACTACTACTGGCGGCATGACCGAGGGACGACCAGACATCCTCAACTTATCACCAGGACCAGGTAGGTAGGTGTGTACTTACTCTAGTTGTACTTACTCTAGTTGTATTGCGGGAGTGAGCATGCTCGTTATTTCCCGCCTCCTATATGTGTAGGTGTTATATGTATCGTTGGAATGGCTGTGGATGTGTGTGTAGTCTGTATTTTTAGCCAATTGGCGACATCGGAAACGAAGGCTTAGGGTGGATCTGTATGGTACCATTCTCACTATAGACGGTACCGTCTCGCCCGAAGGCTTAGGTAGCCATCACAGGAACCATATGATACCCATCTCGCCTTGTACATTTTTGCCAACCCCAGATGGGACGTCACAACGTCGTCCATTTCAGGTACCTATTTACAGCTAGGTGAACTGAGGCTAACACATGAAAGGAGACTAGCCCAATTTGTCTCCGCCCGGCCGGGGGATTGAACCCCCGACCCCTCGTGTGTGAGACGAGAGCGCTACCTACTAGGCTACGGGCTGTGTTGTGTGTGTGTGTGTGTGTGTGACCCCCGTTTATCTTTGCTGGGCAGTTCATTATTGCAAAATGTCATCCTAACCCAAAATGCACTGAACTATGTTACTCCCTTTTTTTGTTAACCCTTTCACGCATATGACGCGATTTTGAGCCGATTGGGGCTACTTTAAAGCCTTTGTTACCATCAGGGGTATTAAGAAACCTTTAGATTAGTTACTTCAACCTCTGCAGTTGTCTTTGAGTTAGCTGTGGGCAGAAAACTAATTTTGGAGAGGTAATTATAAGAGTGAGAGAACTCTATTTTGTATTGCTAATCTGGCAACCTCTGCGTCATAAATGCGGGAAAGGGTTAACGTGCCTTAGCATTCGGGTTGTGTGCCCAAATGGTTTATATAAACACTGACATTTATGGTAAGTGAGTGGTAAATCGATGAATCTTATAGAAGCGAAGATATATTCATCATAATGGAAGAACCTACTGGTCCTGTTAATTAACACAGCAAGGTAACCCCCAGAAAAGGTTACTCGTCCTATGTATATATAATCTTCCTTCGCCTTCATCACATATTACATAAAAAGTTACTCCTCTTACTATATAAAATCTTCCTCCTCCTTCATCACATATTACAGATAAGGTTATTCCTCTTACTATATATTATCTTCCTTCTCCTTCATCACATATTACATAAAAAGTTACTCCTCTAGACTTACTATATATTCTTCCTCCTCCTTCATCACATTACATAAAAGGTTACTCCTCTTACTATATATAACCTTCCTTCTCCTTCATCACATATTACATAAAAGGTTACTCCTCTTACTATATATAATCTTCCTTCTCCTTCATCACATATTACATAAAAGGTTACTCCTCTTACTATATATAACTTTCCTTCTCCTTCATCACATATTACATAAAAGGTTACTCCTCTTACTATATATAATCTTCCTACTCCTTCATCACATATTACAGAAAAAGTTACTCCTCTTACTATATATAATCTTCCTTCTCCTTCATCACATATTACATAAAAGGTTACTCCTCTTACTATATATAATTTTCCTCCTCCTTCATCACATATTACAGAAAAGGTTACTCCTCTTATCGTAGGCAGTGTCCACCAACCTTTAACTGTCTTCGTGGTGCGATGTGTAAGGTGTTGATTTTCGGTGTGAGTATCCTGGGTTCGAATCCACGGACTGCCACATGTGTTTGTAAATTTCATTAATCGATTTTAGGAGTATGGTTGGTTGTTGGAAGAAACATAATAATTGATATTGGTTCAGGAATAATTTATCGAGAGGACTTCCCTAAGTGATTAAGGCCCCATTAATTGCTCTTTCCATTCACATATGCATAGCCTACGTGAGTTGCAGTTGGGATGTGTGTACATGCTTAGATTGATATGCAGGATTCGAAGTTGCATAATAAATCGTAGGCAGTGTCCACCAACCTTTAACTGTCTTCGTGGTGCGATGTATAAGGTATTGGTTTTCGGTGTGAGTATCCTGGGTTCGAATCCACGGACTGCCACATGTGTTTGTAAATTTCATTAATCGATTTTAGGAGTATGGTTGGTTGTTGGAAGGAACATAATTACTATATATATAATCTTCCTCCTCCTTCATCACATATTACAGAAAAGATTACTCCTCTTGCTATACAGTATATAATCTTCCTACTCCTTCATCACATATTACAGAAAAGATTACTCCTCTTGCTATACAGTATATAATCTTCCTACTCCTTCATCACATATTACAGAAAAGATTACTCCTCTTGCTATACAGTATATAATCTTCCTACTCCTTCATCACATATACAGAAAGATTACTCCTCTTGCTATACAGTATAATCTTCCTACTCCTTCATCACATATTACAGAAAAGATTACTCCTCTTGCTATACAGTATATAATCTTCCTACTCCTTCATCACATATTACAGAAAAGATTACTCCTCTTGCTATACAGTATATAATCTTCCTACTCCTTCATCACATATTACAGAAAAGATTACTCCTCTTGCTATACAGTATATAATCTTCCTACTCCTTCATCACATATTACAGAAAAGATTACTCCTCTTGCTATACAGTATATAATCTCCTACTCCTTCATCACATATTACAGAAAAGATTACTCCTCTTGCTATACAGTATATAATCTTCCTTCTCCTTCATCACATATTACAGAAAAGATTACTCCTCTTGCTATACAGTATATAATCTTCCTACTCCTTCATCACATATTACAGAAAAGATTACTCCTCTTGCTATACAGTATATAATCTTCCTACTCCTTCATCACATATTACAGAAAAGATTACTCCTCTTGCTATACAGTATATAATCTTCCTACTCCTTCATCACATTTACAGAAAAGATACTCCTCTTGCTATACAGTATATAATCTTCCTACTCCTTCATCACATATTACAAAAAAGATTACTCCTCTTGCTATACAGTATATAATCTTCCTACTCCTTCATCACATATTACAGAAAAGATTACTCCTCTTGTTATACAGTATATAATCTTCCTACTCCTTCATCACATATTACAGAAAAGATTACTCCTCTTGCTATACAGTATATAATCTTCCTACTCCTTCATCACATATTACAGAAAAGATTACTCTTGCTATACAGTATATAATCTTCCTACTCCTTCATCACATATTACAGAAAAGATTACTCCTCTTACTATACAGTATATAATCTTCCTACTCCTTCATCACATATTACAGAAAAGATTACTCCTCTTGCTATACAGTAATATAATCTTCCTACTCCTTCATCACATATTACAGAAAAGATTACTCCTCTTGCTATACAGTATATAATCTTCCTACTCCTTCATACATATTACAGATTACTCCTCTTGCTATACAGTATATAATCTTCCTACTCCTTCATCACATATTACAGAAAAAGCTCCTCTTGCTATACAGTATATAATCTTCCTACTCCTTCATCACATATTACAGAAAAACCTCTCTTGCTATAGTATAATCTTCCCCTCCTTCATCACATATTACAGAAAAGATTACTCTCTTGCTATACAGTATATAATCTTCCTTCTCCTTCATCACATATTACAGAAAAGATACTCCTCTTGCTATACAGTATATAATCTTCCTACCTTCCATCACATATTACAGAAAAGATTACTCCTCTTGCTATACAGTATATAATCTTCCTACTCCTTCATCACATATTACAGAAAAGATTACTCCTCTTGCTATACAGTATATAATCTTCCTACTCCTTCATCACATATTACAGAAAAGATTACTCCTCTTGCTATACAGTAATATTCCCTCCTCCTTCATCACATATTACAGAAAAGATTACTCCTCTTGCTATACAGTATATAATCTTCCTACTCCTTCATCACATATTACAGAAAAGATTACTCCTCTTGCTATACAGTATATAATCTTCCTCCTCCTTCATCACACATTATGCTCTTTTTGTATTCTTCTATTGTTAGCTTGCCTTATTTTCAAAAACTAACCTATATAACAATCTGTCTTCATTTCCTCTACTCGTTGTTCTTCTTTAAGAAATGCATATCATCACCAACCCATCAGTTAACTTACTAATAAACCTAATTAATGTAACAATTAATATATGTGGTACTCCATGGACTCAAACCTAGGATACTCACACCAAAATTCCTCACACTAAGCATGACGCTATCAAGGGAATACCTTTTGATCCTTTGCAACTTTTGTAACCGGTGATATTTTGTTGACACTAATGCTCTAACTTCTGAAATCAATGAGACAAAAGAACCACAAGAGGAACACAAAACAGAAGTTGGCTGAGACTAAGCAGCTGCATCAAAATATTTTGTGATGCAAGTAAATTGTTACATGCATTTAATATTTGTAAGGTCATTGTGACTGTATTCTAAAAGTTGATATCAATAATATTAATCAAGCATATTTAACTTGATTGTTCTCGTATAGCCTCTGCTTACTGTTTATCTATGTATTGATTGCTTATCTTTTTCTATTGTTATTATTTATTTTTTCTAAAATGTATTATTCTTGTTAAAAGAGTACTCTGTGTTTAAATATATTGTTGCTTCATATTTTGCAATTATACATTATATTATTGTATCTATTAACTTTTGATAGTATCAATTACTTGCCTTTGTGAGATCCTTAGTTTATGTGTACGATATACAGTATGTAGGTTATTTGTAGGGTAGTAATTGGTAGGGGTTAACTGTCCATGCTTTGCTGGCAGGTACGCTACCCAATAGCACTTTTATTAGTGGGTGAACTATGTATGTTTTACTATTGTATAATTATACAGTAGCTTGTCAAATTGCAAATTTTATTTAAATATAACTATTTGACATAAATTGTAGTTTCTTTATCCATAAATAATTTAGTAAAATTTACCAGAACGTCCTGAACTTCCCAAACTGACTAATTCCTTGAACGTGACGATAGTGCTTTGTTGTGTGCGATTAGTGTTTTTGGGAAACAGATTAACTTGCTCATGTAGTGATGTACACCCTATGTGGTGGTTTTGTGTTCTTTTATTTCATAATTTAATTTGATTAAAGCGTTATTCCGACATAGCGATTTTGATAAGTTCCAGTTTTGGTTTGTTTATTTTGCAAGTTTTACCATTTAATAGTCTAAGTACACCTTCAGGTGTATGTAGGAGAGAGAGAGAGAGAGAGAGAGAGAGAGAGAGAGAGAGAGAGAGAGAGAGCGCATAGGGGTGGGGGGGTTGTCAAACAAACACACATACACACCCACAAGTGTACAAGCGTGTGTAGACAAAATATCTTAAATTCAGGTCCGGGACCCCAATTGTTCACCATAAATATCACTTTGTACATTTAATTTTGTTTTATTTTTGTGCAAGAATAGTGTATCAAAAATAACATAAGGCTATGATTGTGTTGTATAATAACTTTAAAAAGGTATGACATACTTTAGACGTGGACGAATATATACATTCCTAGTAGTAAAGAGAAACAGTGTGTGTGTGTGTGTGTGTTGTGTGTGTGTTGTGTGTGTGTGTATACTAGAGATCATATCAAGAAAACATTGTACTACATACAACATTATCAATGAATTCCGGATTGGTCAGTAATTCGAATATTAATATTGGAGAGAGAGAGAGAGAGAGTATCCATTGCAAATCTGAAATCTGACATGAATAATAGAATCGGTAAAGCCCTTTCAATTCCTATAAGAAAGAATGACCCAATTTTGTTCAGCCAATCCTCATTGTTTTGAGTTTTGAAAACAAACCAATGAAATATGTGCCGATAAAGGTGACTTTTCCCACATAGGATATTTATCTAGCTATAGCTATCTATCTATATATCTATCTATCTGCCTGTTTGTCTCTGTGTGTCTCTCTGTCTATCTACTTATCTCTAGCTATATATATATATATACATTATATATATATATATATATATATATATATATATATATATATATATATGTTAGTATAGCCAGGTAATAGATTCTCTTTTAACCCTTAATTAGCGGCTCACCACATAAGTCGAGTTAAATAAAGCTGGACTATGTGGCGGCGCTCGACATAGGTCGAGTGGCAATTTCAGCACGTAATGTTGCTGAGAGAGAGAGACAAGTGGTGGCAGGAGACTAGCGAGCGTATGACTGCTCCAGACCACCGCGGCGAACCTACTGACATGAATCTCAGCTCCCTCCTCCCTCTCTCACTCGCTACATACTGAATTATATGGGGAAAGTACCGAATTACATGCTTTTTGCACTCGCGTTGCACGGTTATTGCAAGAAAACTAGCCATCATAAAAGGATCGTTATGGTGTCATTCGAAAGCTCTGTTTATGCCCTTTCAGAGATAGGTACTTGTTTTACGTTCTGGGTCTTATTTAGGCATGAAAATGATCACGTAAACAGCCCTATTTTGGCTAAAAACACCCCGCTGGGCGGTACATATAAATAAACCGCATAGGCCGCTCGTAAGGTGTTAAACAGACGAGGTTAAAGGCAATAGCAGTTTCAGCATTCAGGATTTTATTGTTACAGCTTTCGGATGTTCTGTTAGCATTTACCACCTCATTGTCCTTATAAAATTATGAACGAGCGAAAAATGTGTTAATGAAGCCTGGAAAACTGGAGAACAATGTGAGAAGTGGGCAAACAGAGGCTTAGAGAGAGAGAGAGAGAGCTTAGTTGTAAACTAGATATACATACACAAAATATATTAAGGCGTGCATTGTCCTTTATCAATAGTATTTTCCTCCAGCATGTCGTTATGATTTTAGCCATAATGTCTTTTGGGAGGTTTGTGGACTTCCTTCTCATTCTACAATTTATTCATCCATCACTCCATCCTCATACCTTACCTTTTGATGTGTTCGCCACTCTTCTAGCGGCACCAAGGAGCCCCTCGTTATGGGTGGTGATTTGGTGCAGTAGACTGTTTGAAGCGACAGCTCGCTCCCTTGCGAGGATGGGCTCGTCTGGCACTTTTTGCAGTTCGACATCTAGGGCTCTCTTGAAGTTGTCTAACGAGATGTCCCTCATGTCTCTTACTCGCCGTGGGAGTTTGTTGAAGAGACGTGGGCCTCTGTGTGATAACCAGCCCTCTCGCAGAGAGCCCATACCACCCCTGTTATTCATCCGGGGGATTTTACATTCCCAGCCTCTCTTATCACTGAATTTCATGACTATTGGAGTATGTAGGTTTGGTACTAAACCCTCTGCGATTTTCCACGTGTATATTATTAGGTAACGTTCTCTTCTACGTTCCAGTGAGTACAGATTCAGTGCTCTTAAATGCTCCCAATAGTGTAGATGTTTTATCGAACTTATATGCGAAGTGAAATTTCTTTGTACACTCTCTACGTCATTTATTTCACCTGCTTTGTATGGGGATGTTAATACGCTACAGTATTCAAGCCGCGGTAGCACTAGAGATTTGAAGAGCGTTATCATAGGCAATTCACCGTGTGTTTTAAAAGTACGCAGAATCCAACCCGTTAGACGTTTCGCAGCCGCCACTTTGACCTGGTTATGTACTTTGAAACCCATATTTTCAGATATTAATACCCCAAGGTCTTTCACACTGTCTTTCCGTTCTATTATGTGGTTAGATTCTGTTAAGTAATTTATAATTTCTTTAACACCATTATTATCTCCGTACCGTATTAATTGGAATTTTTCCTCATTGAATTGCATGTTGTTTTCCCTGGTCCACTGGAACACTACATTCATGTCTTCCTGCAGTCGGCCCGTGTCCTCTTGTGTGTTTACTATCTTGCTTAATTTTGTGTCATCAGCAAAAGATGACGCCGTACTGTGTCTGGTGTTGGTATCTATGTCGCAAATTAGTATGAGGAACAGAAGGGGCGCTAGCACTGTTCCTTGGAGCACTGAGCTTTTGACATCCGAAGGCTCAGATGTGACTTGGTTTACTGCTACTGATTGTTTTCGGTTTACGAGGAAATTGTATATCCACCGTCCGATTTCCCCAGTTATACCTTTTGCTTTCAGTTTGTGGGCTATTATACCATGGTCACATTTATCAAATGCCTTAGCAAAATCGGTGTAAATGACATCCACGTTTTTCTTTTCTTCTAGAGCTTTAAGAATTTTGTCATAGTGTTCCAAAAGTTGTGAGAGACATGATCTTCCCGCTCGGAATTCATGTTGACCGGTGTTGTGTAGTTCATTTGACTCCATGAATGTTGAAATTTTGCTTCGCAGGACTCCCTCGAAAACTTTAATGATGTGAGAGGTTAGAGCTACCTGGCAGTAGTTTTTTGGTAGTGCTTTACTCCCTCCTTTATGCAGTGGGGCAATTATTGCGTTTTTCAAGCTATTGGTATGTCACCTGTGTCTAGACTCCTTCTCCACATTATAGCCAGGGGTTTTGAGAGGATTTCCTTACATTTCTTCATTAGGATCGAATTCCATGAGTCCGGGCCTGGTGCCGAGGGGGATGGCATGTTGGAAATGGCCTCTTGTATGTCTTTTGGACCGAAATCAATATCCAGCATCTGAGGGGTTTCCGTGGGGGAGGTCTCCATGAAAAATATATTTTGGTCTCTGATGACTTTTGTTTCATCTGGCTCACTGAATGCCATTTCATACTGCCTGCTTAAGAGTTCGCTCATTTCCATGTTGTCCCCTGTGAAAGAGCCGTCCCCTTTGCTCAGTGGGCCGATGTTTGATGTTGTTTTAGCCTTTTGTTTGGCGTATGAAAAGAAGTATTTGGAATTTTCCTTTATACCTGCAATAGCTTTCCTCTCCTCTTCCATATGTTGTAGTTCATATGATATTCTTAGCCTTTGTTCAATTTCCACAATTTCTCTTATCTATTTCGACCTTTTGCCTATCCTGTAGATTTTGATGTGTGCATCTTTGTGTGAGTAATTTTCTTCTTCTATACAGCCTCCTCCTTTCCCGATCTTGTTTGCTTCTTCGTTTTGTTTGTCTTGCAGGTATATGGTGGCTACAGATTTGGGTCATGGTTTCTGTTATTAAGACTAGACATTCTGCTGGTGTCAGGTTATCCATTAAAACCTTACGAGCGGCCTATGCGGTTTATTTGTGTGTACCGCCCAGCGGGGTGTTTTTAGCCAAAATAGGGCTGTTTACGTGATCATTTTCATGCCTAAATAAGACCCAGAACGTAAAACAAGTATCTATCCCTGAAAGGGCATAAACAGAGCTTTCGAATGACACCATAACGATCCTTGTATGATGGATAGTTTTCTTGCAATAACCGTGCAACGCGAGTGCAAAAAGCAGGTAATTCGGTACTTTCGGTACATAATTGAGTATGTAGCGAGTGAGTGAGAGAGGGAGGAGGGAGCTGAGATTTGTGTCAGTAGGTTCGCCGCGGTGGTCTGGAGCAGTCATATGCTCGCTAGTCTCCTGCCACCACTTGTCTCTCTCTCTCAGCCACATTACGTGCTGAAATTGCCACTCGAGTTATGTCGAGCGCCGCCACATAGTCCAGCTTTATTTAACTCGACTTAAGTGGTGGGCCGCTTTTTAAGGGTTAAATCTTCCCAGTCTATTTCCTCCATTTCTTGATTTACCTCTTCCCACCTAATGTTTTTGTTATTGAAGTTAAATTTACTGAAGGGGCCGGTTTTTGTTCTCGATTCTGAGGTTGTCTGTACACTTTCTAAGGTTGTTTTGATCTCAATTAATTTATGATCTGAGTATGTTGTGTCCGATATGTTAATGCTGTGTACTAGAGAGTCGTTGTTAGTGAAGACCAGGTCTAAGATATTGTTTTCCCGTGTGGGTTCAGCAATATGTTAGGTAAGACTAAAAAAATCACAAAGTTCAAAAAGCTTTCTCGTATTAGTATTTGCTTCTCCGGTGTTATTTGCCACTAACTGGTTTTCTAGTTGTCTCCATTTAATGTTTGGTAGGTTAAAGTCTCCTAGCCATATAATATTTGGTGTTGGGTTCCCCAGGGTTTCCACTTCTGATTTTATTTTGTTGAGCTGGGTTTTTAATTCTTCTCGGGATGAGTCTGGAGGCCTGTATGTAACAATAACTGCTAAATTTAGGGATTCTATTTTAACTCCAAGTATTTCCACCACTTCGTTACTGTTATTTAGGAATTCAGTACATATCAGTGAGTCATGTATGTACAAGGCTACACCTCCATGTGATCTATGCGTTCTGTCCGCCCTATGTAGGTTGTAACCAGGAATCCATACCTCACTATCTTGCTGATCTTTGATGTGAGTTTCTGTGAGAGCTGCAAATATAGCGTTTCCTTCTTCTAGCAGGCCCCTAATAAATGGTACTTTGTTCGTGGTTCTATTTTTTAGGCCTTGGATATTTGCAAACAAGATCGGGGAGGGATTGTTTGGAGTACTATGTGTACCTAATAGTCTTCGGGATGTATTGGCCACTCTTGGGAGGCCAGGAGGTGCTCGAGGTGTTCTATGTGCTCTTCCATCTCCCTCAGTCTCTTCATCTTCATCTGCCCTTTCCCTCCTTGCCTTTTTCCTCTGTCTCGTCCTCGCATAGCTAGAGAGTTTTTTGGGCTACCATTCGTGTTAGGTCTAGCATATCTCCAAGTCCCTTTAATATGAAAAGCTGGGCATTTCATATTGTAGCAGGTCTTGTTCTCAAGTGATGTCTTGCAAAGGGATGGGTGGTGGTATTTACAGGTTTCACCAAATCTACATTTTCCATGACTGGTTATGTTGTTGCAAATTTTGGGATGAGCAAATCTACATGAATTCCCATTATATTCGCCCTTTTGACCAAAGTAGCACCTTCTTTCCAGATAATATCTGCACACTGGTGTAGACAACCCCAGTAGGTGTGGCTGGGGCTGCGAGGGGATATCTGGTGAGCTAAGTGTGGTTGTGGGTGATAGTGGGCTTGGTGTATGGGTGGGTGAGGCCTGCAGGAATTGATTCATTTGACACCATGTTTTTGTCAGATAATTCTGCCTTACTTTCTCTCTATCAAAATGTTCTCGGATCTCGTATTCAACAAATGAATGTATGTTAAGGTGGTATAACTAATCATAATTCAATTTTATCCAAATGTCTTTATGTATCTATCATGCAATATATTTACTTATTTTCGATAACTATTTCTATTCCGTTCAATTTAAATATATATATACTGTATATTCGTGTATATTTTCGTATCCTGTCTGCATATTACATACATTTAACAATGCACTTCAAATAGGTTGTGTCCAATTCTTCTCGATAACAAATGTTTGTGTGCTTCTTATACAGTTTGAAGTGCATCAAACATATTCATTAACACATTAATCACAAAACAGAATGAAGCAACTCTCCGACTCATATTTAGTCATATTTTATATTCTCTGTGCAATAAATAGTTTCTATCTATATTCAACACACTCTCACTCACATTCTCTCTCTCTCTCTCTCTCTCTCTCTCTCTCTCTCTCTCTCTCTCTCTCGTGTTAACGTTCCACAAGGTTCTATAACTGTCAACCTATTACCATTATAATTCACCAGACCAGGGACATTGTTATTAATTCCTCCAAATTGTTTTCAGAGAGAGAGAGAGAGAGAGAGAGAGAGAGAGAGCACTGGAGGTGGTGGGGGGTCTTCAACGATGTCTGGGTATTGGTAATGCTTTATGGAAACCCCTTGATAATTGTGGGTTGAGGACCGAGGAAAGGTGTCTGTAGTGGTGGTGGTCCGAGGGGTTGAGAGGACCGTTTGGGGGTTGTAGGTATTTGTGGACTAAAGGTGGTGATGTGTACATTGTTTGAGGCAACTGGTGATTGGAGGGGGGTTGTGTGTGAAGGGGAGTGGCTTGTTGAGGTTGGAGGCCGGGTAATGTTATATTTGATTTGGGGTTCAGGATTTTTAAGGTTGGTGAAAATTGTTGTGCAGGAAAGCACGTGTGCGTACTTGTGTGTGTGTGTGTGTTCGTCCCCGGCAGGATATGTTACCGCTTGCCCTGAACAGTTGGTTTATCTGGTGTAGAAACTTTGTTAATTTGTTAGAAGGCAGATGTGGAGGATAACAGAGAATGAGGGAAAGAGAGGGGAGGGGGAGGAGTAATAGGAAGGCAAAGGGGAAACTTTTCAGAAGAAGGTAACATTGGCGAGTTACACAATGATACACAAACTGTGCAGTCCCTACAAAACAGTCCAGCCTACAACATATATTATCAGCTATGAATTGGAAGAAACCAGTGGCTACAATAAGTGGCGGGTGAGGGTGGGGGGGGGGGGGGGGGGGGGTAATGAACAGCTGATATTGTTTGCGGAAATGTGGCAGAGAGAGAAAGAGAGAAGTCGGGTGAGGAAGAAGTCGGGTGAAGGAGAGATGATGGGGGTAATGAAGGGAGGCAACAACTGATGGGAGGTGAGGGATGGGGGATTTAGAAAGAGGTGTGAGAGTGGAAGACAGAGGGAGGGAGGGGGAGTGGGGGAGAATGTAGGGAGGTAAGTAGTATTGGGACGTGAGAGGTGGGGGGGGGGGGGGGGGTCGAGGGAGTTCGGGGAATGGGGGCTGGGAGGGCTGGAAAGAACCCACACTGCTTCTGGTCATTTAGTTATCCACTTCTGTGCCGTGAACAAGTGATCACATTCGCTTTGTGTGGCTGCTTTCCTTATCTCGGGACTAATACAATTATACCCATTATACATTTATATTTATCGTGTGCGGTGCTTGGGTCATTGTACCCATTATACATTTGTATTTATCGTGTGCGGTGCTTGGGTCATTGTACCCATTGTACATTTGTATTTATCGTGTGCGGTGCTTGGGTCATTGTACCCATTGTACATTTGTATTTATCGTGTGCGGTGCTTGGGTCATTGTACCCATTGTACATTTGTATTTATCGTGTGCGGTGCTTGGGTCATTGTACCCCTTATACATTTGTATTTATCGTGTGCGGTGCTTGGGTCATTGTACCCATTGTACATTTGTATTTATCGTGTGCGGTGCTTGGGTCATTGTACCCCTTATACATTTGTATTTATCGTGTGCGGTGCTTGGGTCATTGTACCCATTATACATTTGTATTTATCGTGTGCGGTGCTTGGGTCATTGTACCCATTATACATTTGTATTTATCGTGTGCGGTGCTTGGGTCATTGTACCCATTATACATTTGTATTTATCGTGTGCGGTGCTTGGGTCATTGTACCCATTATACATTTGTATTTATCGTGTGCGGTGCTTGGGTCATTGTACCCATTATACATTTGTATTTATCGTGTGCGGTGCTTGGGTCATTGTACCCATTACATTTGTATTTATCGTGTGCGGTGCTTGGGTCATTGTACCCATTATACATTTGTATTTATCGTGTGCGGTGCTTGGGTCATTGTACCCATTATACATTTGTATTTATCGTGTGCGGTGCTTGGGTCATTGTACCCATTATACATTTGTATTTATCGTGTGCGGTGCTTGGGTCATTGTACCCATTATACATTTGTATTTATCGTGTGCGGTGCTTGGGTCATTGTGAGTGATGATTGTTGGTGAAGGTGGTGATAATCCGTAAGGTTAGTGTCGTAAGAGTTAACACCGACGCTTGACTATCAATATAATAATATCGTTATAACGTATATTATTAGTCCAATGCATTGAACATGCTTATCAAGTATTCTATGTCTGAACACCATTAGTTTACAGTATTATAAATATATCCTAAATATTAATAATAATATGCACCTTAGGTCAGTACGAAGGGTATATTTATATAATTGCACCTAAGCGAGCTAGAACAAATATTATTGTATTTAACAGGAAGGTAGGACGAGGTAAGTGATGTGGTATAGGTGGCAATATGCGGAAATGGATTAAAGGGCATTCCGCCCCCTCTGACAAAAGTCTATCAATCTAGATGTGACACGAATTTTACAATGTTTCGGAGAGACATAAGCCTAACCTAACAACCTTACCTAACCTATCCTAGTATTATGGGTGTTGGCTGCCGCCCCCACACCCCCGCTGGTTGGGTAAAACGGTAGAAATCCAGTTGGGGTGGAGTGAATAACCGTAGATTTTCGTAAGGTGTCAGAGGGAGCGGAATGCCCTTATAATCCATTTCCGCATATTGCCACCAATACCACATCACTTATCTCGTCGTACCTTCCTGTTTAATACAATAATAATTTGTTTAGCTCGTATAGGTGCAATTATAGAATAATTCCGTACGAAGCAGGCAACCTTGAAACTTAAGACGGCCTGAGCCAGTGTTAATTAAGGTGATCGTTCACGTTCTGGCTACATCAAAGGTAGTTGAGCGGGGCTTCAATTGCTGGTCTAGCCTACTCCTTTTTCATGTTCAGTGTTTCAAATCATATAGTTCCTCTTTCTTATTGCTCGCAACACGTGGAATTTCCTTACATTTGTCGGTAATTGTTTTTTTTAACTCTTTCAATATTGATATTCACAATAATTGCTGCATTTCACAGTATTACTGAATATTATTGTCACGAATTATTTTGAAATATTTGAAGACATATATGGAATCTATATGCTCTAAGCATCATATCAAAATGTGTTTTAACCCTTAGCAAAACCTAATTAAAATATATGGTACTAAAATGTTTTCTTTCGTAACATGGTTGCCAACTTTCCTATAGACGGCACCGATTCGTATACTCCCCATTTTCATTTGTCTCCCGAGGTTTATATGAAAATGTGTCTTAACCCTTGGAAAAAACTTATATAAAAGTATCCTACTAAAATGTAATTTTCGTAACAAGGTTGACTCAATATGCAGGAGACGCAACAATATGGGTAACACATTTCTAATATCAGTTTTGGGTTCCTATCATTATATGCTTCATTGCTATATCATTTTTATCCTCGGGGAAAACCAACATTCTTGGGATTTTTTAATTTTTTCTTTGGATTTTTATTTTGTTTTGGTCATTAACCTAACCAAAAAACCTAACCTAATAGCCCCCAAATACATTTAGGTTAGGCTAGGCTAGGTTTTTTGGTTAGGTTAATGAAACAAAAAAATCCCAAGAAAAAAAAAGAAAAAATCCCAAGATTTGTTTTTGTTTTCCCGGGGATAAAAATGATATTGCAATGAAGCATATGATGATAGGAACCCAAAACTAATATTATACATTTGTTACCTATATTGTTGTGTCTACTGCAAGGTTGTCAATACGGTACTTTCCTGTTATCAACGTACAATCAAAGTTGAAGACTGCAGAGTAGCCTTAACCCGTGGAGCCCCAGCGACGCGCCTGACGCGTCGGCTATGTATGTAACGCACAGCCCCAGCGACTCGCCTAACGCGTCACCCTTATAGCTCCAGTCGTAAGGCGAAGAATGGCTCTAGATTTATATGGGAACTACTTTGGGAACCGGCGGACTAATTCCAAAACTTTTTGTCCATACGCGTGCGCGCGCGGGGACGGGAGAGGGCACCCGCCTTCCCACACCTCATGGTCAGTTTTCCGCGTACTCTCTCGAGTGAAACACCATGCCTCGACGTTCTAGTGCCCGCCATACCCGCTCCTGCAGTACAGAGGAGGTCATGGATATACTGTACGACACTGACAGCCCTGATAGTGACACTGACTCGGCATTGGACGAGTCTGGGGACGAGTATGTCCCTTCGCTAGCCGAAATAAGAGAGCTAGAGGAAGAGCTTGCTCAGATTCCTGTCAGGCGGCGAAGGCCGTCACAAAGACAGCAAGGGGCAAGTGCACCTCCCCGCCGCCCACTTCCCCAAGACCCCATTGAATCCTCAGAAAGTGGGGAAGAGGTTGTTGTTCCAGATGCACCTGCTGACCCTCAAAATTACGTTCGTGTACCTGGGGAAGAACGAAGGGGATTGAAGAGAAGAAGGGTCGAGTCTGGGAGTGAAGAGGAGGTACCCCCACAACCCCACCTGCCTTCTCCCCCACCTCGCAAAATCTCCCCAATCAAGAAAAATACCCCGGGGAGGTTCTATGGCCGTCATAAACATAGTGACGAACAACAACCTGGTGATGGAGAAATGGAACAACGTGGTGATGGACAAAGGGAACAACGTGGTGCGAGACAAGGGCAGTCACATGACCCAGAACGCTCCCTCTTCCCTCCCGACCCAGAGTACGCGGGGGGGGATGAGTCACCACCACCACCACCACCACTACCAGACTCTCCGCCTCGCCATTCTTCCCCCCCACTATCACCTTCAGGCTCCATCCCGTACACCCCCCCCACGAATGTCTCCCTCACCTGAACCAGGCCCCTCCCGTGCCACTGCATCATCACCTGCCTCTCCACAACGCCCCGACCTGCCCCAACGCCCTGCAAGCACACGACGTGGGTGTGTCACATCTCGCGGGCGTGCCACCCGCGGCCGAATGCAGAAGGTGAGGCAAATAAGACGCCCCAGCAACGACTCGAGCCCTAGATCTAGCTCTCGATCAAGTTCGAGGTTTAGCTCCAGACCCCGATCCACCTCCCGCCCACGCCGCCCACGCTCCACCCCCACCCGCCCGACCCGCCCCGGTGCCCCTGACGATGACCCTGATGAGCCCGATGCCCCATCTAGCGACGACGAAGGCGCTGATAGGTGGGATTGGGTGGATGGGGAGAATTATTTACCAGGACAATACCACTTTGTGGGGGCAGCTGAAGCCGGCCCTACCATGCCCAATCGTGGACCTGACACCACAAGACTGGGTGTTTTTCTGCAGTTCTTCACTGCCAACCTTGTCGCCTTGATTGTTGACCAGACGAACTGGTACAACTATTATTTTATGGCAGGGAAGGAGCAGAAGAGGAACTCGGCACGTCTCTCATGGGTGGATTTGTCTTCCGATGAGTTCTACGCATTCCTGGCACTGGTCATCCTGATGGGGGTCACCAAGAAGACGTCTCTCAGGAAGTACTGGTCATGTGATCCCCTCATCGCAACCCCCTTCTTTGGGAAAGTCATGAGCAGGAATAGATTCACGGCAATCATGGGAAATCTGCACTTTATTGATAGCCTGGCAAGCCACACCAGGAACCAGGAACGCCCCAGGAATACCAAAGACCCGATGGAGAGGATAAGACCCATATTTGAATACCTGAAAACTAAGTTTGCAGCCTCCTTCAAACCTCACCAAAAAATAATCATTGATGAGAGTCTGGTGCTGTGGAGGGGGAATATTGGCATCCGACAGTACATCCCCAGCAAACGGCACCGTTATGGCCTGAAACTGTTCGTGATGTGCGACTGCAAAACCGGCTACATCCAGGACATCATCCTCTACATGGGCAATGTCACTGAACTGGTGGAGGAGAGGACATATGGGATATCTGGGGCCGTTGTCATCACCATTTTGGAGGGATATTTGGACAGGGGCCACATCTTGTACCTCGACAACTGGTACACCAGCCCTTCCCTTGCCAAATTCCTGTACAGCAGAAACACTGGCGTCTGTGGCACCGTCAGGAGGAATCGTGTGTACATGCCTGAGCTACCCGAAAGGCGGGAGAAGGGCTCCATCATCCACCTCCAGGCAAATAATATCTTGATGCTCTCGTGGATGGACAATCGTGACGTCAATGTCCTCACCAGGATCCACCTGCCCCGCTTAGAGGACACCAAACGCCGTGATAGAGCCACAGGTGAGGCGGTCAAAAAACCAGTTGCAATCGTTGATTACAACATCAACATGCGGCTGGTTCACAAGTCAGACTCTGTCATATCGTCGGTCGAGTGTGCCAGGAAGACGATGAGGTGGTATAAAAAACTATTTTTCCACCTACTCGACCTCACCCTCTACAACTGCCACATCCAATATCATGAAATAACAGGTGAAGTTGAGACGATGGAGTCGTACTGCATCGAACTTGCACGGGAGCTTTTGTACTTCTTCAGGGAGGGTCCACGCCGCCAGCAGAGCCCCGCAGCTCGTTTTCAAGCACCAGAAGGCCTCGCCAGACTGACACAACGCCACTTTTGCGATTTTATCCCGGCCAACGAAGGAATCCCCAACCCCCGCAGACGGTGTCATGTGTGTCGCAACACATGCAGACGCACACCCAAACGGAAAGACACCCGGACTTGGTGTCAAGAATGTGGTGTGGGACTGTGTTTTCCCACCTGCTTCAGGGATTATCACATCCTTGAGCACTTCTAACTGTTCAAAGTGTTCAAAGACTGCGATAAAAGATGCTATAATGTAATACTAACAGTGTATATAAAATACGCAAAAAAGTGTTCAAAGACTGCGATAAAAGACGCTATAATGTAATACTAACAGTGTATATAAAATACGCAAAAAGTGAATATAAAACAGTGTGTATATATATATAATTTACAAGTGCAAAGTACCGAACAATATAAAACACTAAGTAAATTCTAAACTTATGAAACTGTGTGCAAATAATTATAAGAATACGAGACAATAAGTGCGTAAAACAATGTATATACACCTCATAATCTTAGGTAAAACAATGAACAAGTACAAATAATTCAATGAAAAGGAGAGACAGAGTGACCTTGAGTGAAAGTGACAGCCAGACAGAGAAAGAAAGAGGGAAGGGTGCTGTGGAATGTGGGTCACTCGGCCCCCTGTCTGGCCGTGTGTTCGTACGTGCGTTTTGTTATTGTCCTGAGCAAAGATGGCCGCCCAAGATGGCCGCCATCACCATGGCAACGGGGACGCTAACACTCGTACGCACTTGTAATACTTGAATGAAGGCACTTATCACACTACAACTTCAGTTATATTGACATTATGTGATATACAAAGACATTCTATGAACTCTGAAGCGCAATTTATATCCGAGAGGTGCTAAATAAGTCATGCTGCCTGGCGGCTGGCAACTGGCTGCTGGCGCGTGAGATTTGAAAATGGCGCTAAGGCTCCACTGAGGCTGGGGACACCCACCACCTCCCAGGACCCCCAAATGGCATAGGTAAGTACTTTTTTCACATTTTTTCATGTCTGTCATTATTTTCTAACACATTCTGATATATTTACCCAAAAAAAAAAAATCCGAAAAATTGCCCGGGTTCTGGTGCGCAAAAATAAAAAAAAACGGCCGGGGCTGTACGGGTTAACACCGTAGACTTCATCGAATTTTCTTTCGCCTTCGTATTATTGACAGCATTTTCTTTTTCTTTTTTCTAAGGAATTAGTACCCAACCAGCGTGGGTTTGGGGGCGGCAGCCCCACCCATAATACTAGGAGAGGTTAGGTAAGGTGGTAAGGTTAGGCTAATGTCTTCAAACCATAGCCCTCCCCACTATCGGACTATCTTAAGATCGTTGTATAATTGGGAAAACGATTTTTCCGTGGCTTGTAATTATTTCAAAACACTATATATTGATCAAAACTAACAGAGAAATATAAAAATATCCATGGGAAAATTAGTGACATTAATAGTGAAATGTTCTCATTTCACTTTTGTTCTTATCACAACTCTGATTAATTTTAGAACCTCCAGTCATAGTCGTTTCCTAGGCTGCCTGGCCGAACAGCCCCGAGAGAGCCTCCAGTTGTTGTTGCTGTCATTCACTAAGCTGCCTGGCCGAAAAGCCCCGAGTCCTTAAGGAAGGCCATGGCCACGATCGTGCCTTCCCACAGGGCTCTCAAGGAGTGTAGATTATGTTGGTAGCAAAAGTTATTGTGTAGAATGCAGTCTTCTATGATGTGTTTAATACTATGGGGTGACAAAGATATCCAGTATTTTCTGAGAGCACAGAAGAGTTGGATGGTGTGCACATCGGAAAATATTTCCAAAGCTACCACTAATTTTCCCATGGTTTTTCTTTTTGGCTAGGTAGTTTGCATCATTATACAGTAATTGAAATTAGTTACAATCCCCGAAAAATGTTATTTCTCCCATTATCCAACGATCTTAAAACACTCAGATGTAGGTCATTTTCAGAGTAAATATACAATTAAATTTTGTTTTGCCTTTGGATACAGGATGGGTCCCCCCCCCCCCATGACTGATTGAAATCAGCCTCTATTTTAACAGTAAGGGGCTTAATAAGAAAGAGTTTCACTTTCGTCAGTAAGGAGAATTATATGGAGATTTTTGTTGTTTTTACAGTACTTTATATAGTGCACATAAAATGAATCTCCGGAGATTGAAACACATTTTAATATGATCTTTGCAACATCCTTATTCTATACTAGCCTTCAAATATTGAGAAATAATTAGTGGTAGTTTCGGTAATAAGTACCCCACATCTAAGCCTGGCCAGGTGGACTCTGTCCTCGCGATGAAGGGATGTTGTGCCTGCAGCTGCGTGTTTTCTATGAGTGATTGTATGGAGCGGCGAGAGATAAGAGTATGGATGTGCTTCTGGAAGCTTGTTTGGGGTGGGCAGGAAGGGAGATATGACAGTATTTGTGTGTGATATCGTGTGTTAGGTGTAGTTTTGATATTCATTGGTGTCTGTGGGTGTGCTGCCATGTAGTGGGTGTGGTGTTGGTTTGTGGAAGCTGCAGCCAGGAATGGAGTGCCTCTCATGTCTAAGTTATCTTTAACTTTGAGGACTTTGGTTTCTTGATGTAGTTGATCAGTAGGTGTAGTAGTAGCTGTGGGCGAGCCTGTGAGTATTTGTAGGGCTTTGTTTTGAATAGTCTGCCTACAGTTGTTTATATTGTTGGTGTATATTTTATCATATTGGTTGCAAACTGCACACGTCTATCCATCTCTTTTAACAACAACACTGAGTTAATTTTTATATGCTCACACCTAAAATAATAGTTTCTTTGTCACAGAAGCTGGTGACATTGTTCACTTATGTTGCTTCTTTTACAACTTTTACGACTGTTGATTCTGGCCTGGGCGGATATAATACCAGACGGGGCAAGACATAGTTTTTATCCTGTTAGCAATTCTGGGGTCAGAGTTATGTGGGATGAGTAGGGGGAGAAATTGGAGAAGGGGGTGGGGGGTGGGTGAGGGGAGTGAACACTGGGGTGGTAGTATACATGGGTAAATATAAAGTAATGTGACGTAAAGGATGATTGGACAGTAGACGTTTATGGATGGACAGCAGATGGTGGGAATGGAAGGTTTAAATAAAGGACAAATATGGCGTGGGAATGTATTAATCGTTCATCTTATTCATTTGTATTGTATATTTTTGTTTTCATCCTCTTTTGATTCCCTTAGATATTCTGATGTTTTCTTTTTGTTTACTTTTTCACTTCTCTCTGTTATCTCTTGCTCTTTCGTTCTCTTCGAACTTTCGCTTTAGCAGCTTCCTTGCTCGCTCTGCCCTATTTATTATTTGTTTCCATTAAATAGATGTATACCCCGTCTCTCTCTCTCTCTCTCTCTCTCTCTCTCTCTCTCTCTCTCTCTCTCTCTCTCTCTCTCTCTCTCTCTCTCTCTCTCTCTCTCCCCTATCCTGTTTATAACCCCTTCTTTCTTGTTATAACTTTCCCTGTGTCATCTTCTCCCTATCTCCTTCTTTACCCATGGTCCTCTTCTTCTCGTCTTCTCTTCCTCATCATCATGTTGTCACCTACTCTACTGGTCCATCCTTGGTAATATGTTAATATAAGTTTTATGGGCTCACACTACTGTATGTATACATTATATATGTATAGGGTCTTATTATTTGTATTTGTATATTGTTGGTGTTGGTGTAATAGTCCCAAGATTCCCTTTTATGGGAATGCCACGGCGTCCAGGTAGTCCGCCACTTCCCCCCAGGTGGGCCAAGGGATGTTGAAGTTATGTCTGTGCTGAAGAAGTGGTTGAACAAAAAGCTGCACTTATTAGGTGATATTAATATTTGAATGTAAAATGAGTTGGAAAATTAAAAATGTATTAGCATAAATGCAGTTGTAGGGGAAGATACATTTGTGACAAACAAATGTTGGATCATGATTTGGACAGATAACTAACATAAAGGTAGTGAATGATAATTGAAATATGTGGAAACTGTCAAACATATGTTATGAGATTTGTCAGTACCGTGAATGCCTGTATGGAGAAATTATACAAACATTGTGAAAGCTGTATTTGTTTAAAATATATTACATTTCCGGCTATATTTGGAGCCCGCTTGATGAGAGGAATCCTGAAAGTCTAAACTGTCATGTTTTTACAAGTAAGATTAAATAATTAGAACATACAAAAGTAAGTATACATAATTGAAAAGTATGCATATTCCGAGAGAAAAATTAAGAAACGTATTATCATATGACAGTAAGGAGGCGAAATTCTCTGACCACGCATATGAGAATGCTGGAGTTGAAACTAATTAAAGAACTCTATTTTGAGACGGCTGGGATGAGGAAACTTGAAATTAATGATCTGCAAATTGAAATCCAGGCTTGGGGTATAAGGAGTCTGTTAAGTTATGATAAGTTCTTTTGCCTTTATATTGTGTCGTCATTGTTTTGGTTTCTTTATTCTGCAAGTTTTACATTATATTACAATTAAGGTGTTTTAATTCTGGACAACTTAGACCCTGATGTTGTGTGTGGAAATGAAATAATTTGTTGTGTATATTACAATTAAGGTGTTCCCTTGATTATCTTCCTCCTTATTACATATACACTCCACCATCATATTGTCCACATTCTTCCTCCTTATTACATATACACTCCACCATCATATTGTCCACATTCTTCCTCCTTATTACATATACACTCCACCATCATATTGTCCACATTCTTCCTCCTTATTACATTTACACTCCACCATCATATTGTCCACATTCTTCCTCCTTATTACATTTACACTCCACCATCATATTGTCCACATTCTTCCTCCTTATTACATTTACACTCCACCATCATATTGTCCACATTCTTCCTCCTTATTACATTTACACTCCACCATCATATTGTCCACATTCGTTCTACTTCATTCGCCTTCGTTACTGTCATTAGTATATATTCCTAAGTCCGTAATGTCTTCTCCTATCTACTGTGTTGTTTTTCACTGAAACATATTACGCAACATACTAGACAATCCAGGAATTTAAAAATGTATAATGATAGATAATTCCAAATTAAAGCATTGAAATTATGTATTGAAATTAGCTGTATTATAATTTAATTACATAAAACCACGACTGTGTACGACCCCATTAGGTTGTTATTATATACAGTAAAGATGTAACACTTAACTGTTATAATTAATACATTATTGCGTCTGTTTATATTTGGAAGATGCCTTTTGGAAAAATAAGTAGTTACACAATTATGTGTTTAATACTATTACAAGAAATAACCCAAGTGTTGGTGCCAATACTCTTTGGTTTACTATAATGATCCATTATCTTGTATAAGATATACGCTTAGTGTGTCTGTCTGTATGCTAGTTTGTCGTTGTATTTGCACATTATCTCGAGAATATAATTAATGAATGTCCATAAGGATTCAAATGTCCGTTCATTTGTTATCAGAAAGGATCCAATAACCTTATAGGTAAACTGGGATACGCTGCACCCACCCCCACGTTGAAAGAATACATGTCTGAGTAAGTCTTACATATACTATAGTGATAAACTACACACACCAATATTAACAACATTCCAAGTTACTATTCTCATCAGTTAGCATTGCAGTAAGTTGTACACAAATCCAATGTAGTTGTCTAGAAATATTATCGTTTATGCTTCATGTTTGTCTAAAACGTATTTAACAACATTCCAACTCGTGTAAACCTCAAGCTGTTTTAGAAAATATTCAAAGTAAGGAAAAATGAGAGAGAAAGAAAACCTTTACACTTTCCACCGGGAATAACGCTAAGATTTTCGAGTGGGCTTCTTCAAGTGTTCATGGTTCTTTCGCTGTTTTTGTTTAATTTTTCGAACTGTTCTTATTTTACCTGAGGAGACAACAGACAACTTGAGGATAAAGTCTGAAGGACGCCGTGCGAGAGTTGTCAAGTATTAAGAGAGAAAGAGAGCGAGGGAGATCTTGTATACGTACAATTAGACAACTGGATTAGTAGACGATAATTATGCATTCAACTTATTCCAAGCATATCCGAGATATTTCAATTAGATATGAAAATATGTCCTACCTGAAAATAAAAATACTAAATAATTAAAAGGGCATAGCTCATACAAAATCCCATTCCATTTTATCACTGTCTAAAGCGTCGAGGAGCGTCGTGAAAGCGATGGAACGCGGCCAAGAATCATCACTACAAGTAAAACATGGTAAAGCATGATTGATACTGCACAGTTTTCTTGGTTTGCCTTAAATTTTGATCTATAATAGTAAAAGATATTTCAAGCTGTAGGAGCTTGATGGCAAACCCTGTCGCCTCTCTCTTTTGTTTGTGAGAGAAAACCTGTCCGCGGGAATTAAACCTGGTTTGATATTGCCTATATTTAACTTACCCTGATGTATTTCGTACATGATGAAGGAAAGTGAAGGCAGTGTTTGATATATATATGATATGAGTGAACAATGTGTATCCAAAAGTATCTATCGATACAATTATTCATATTTTGGTATTGTTAAGCATAAATAAATACGTATTGGCAGCTCTATCCACATCACAACACTAGTTTTTATTCTAATGGTAGACAGGCACTTTCCTACTAACAACAGCGTACGGCCAACATGTCAAAATATTCCATTTATATTTTCACTTTCATAGTGCATTATTCGATAGCTTGCCATTATTTCTACATTTCATTATTTAACTTATGCTGCTCGTACAATTGTTCATTCCCCTCTTTTAGATATCTGTCCATCTTTGTACTGCTTTCACAAATTGGAGTACTTTACAGAGATGCTGTGAATCAAAATGGTGCCCAGTGACCTGACTCCTGAAAATCTTAGACCGATTGTGTTATTCTATGGGTACCCCAATGCCCTTGTACACGTCACAAGGGGCCCGGAAATGCCCTCGCCACCACCGCCCATAACACTAATTTATTTATAATTATATAAATTTATAAGAAACTCGGACGACTATTATTGCACATACAAGGTACACTGTACACTAACATTTATGATAATGAGGATGGCTGACCCTATGCGCTATGCCCTTTAAGCACATCTTGGCACATTACTAAAATGTTACAAGAATAAAATAATCCGGGTTTATTGATTCTAGTAAATAATCAATTATATTAATATATGCCAGGCGAAGTATGACTTGTCTTGCATAGTAAATAATTACTGTATGTAAAGATAATATGAAGATTAATAGTATTATTCCTACTATTATTATTGCTGATTCCTTGATTATTATTTACTATTTTACAAGAATCATAGACTTTGAATGTGCAAGGGAGATCTTGTGCTAAATGACCTACCTGTTAGTGTTGATTTCGACAGTGTAACACTGGAGTGTGTGAATAATTTCTGCTATTTGAGCGATAGGTTTCCACTGGAGGTGGCGCAGAAGCTGGTTCCATTGCTATGCCTCGGAGACGTGGCCGGTTAAAGCGGAGGATATCAATAGAATGGAACGGAATGGGAAGAGAATGGCGAGATGGATATGTGGGGTTAACTTCAAGGATGGGGTATCGAGCGAGGAATTAAGAAGGTGTCTGGGCATTAGGAGTGTCAGTGCAGTGCTGCGGCAGCACGAGCCGACATGGTTGGTATTGACACGTGGAGAGCATGGATGATCAGAACTGGGTGAAGAAATGCCAGACTGTGACCGGTCTTTAAATTTGTATGTAAGTATGTATGTATGTATGTACTTTGTGGCCTTTTTTAAGACCGAGAAGATCCAATGGTAAACTGGACAGTGGGTTGAAGAATAGTAGTGAGCACTAATAGCGGCACAATCATTAGAATCTGTTTTGAAAACAAAGATACATTTATGTTTTATTATAACCAGATGGTTCACGCTTTAGCTGTATACGTTACAAAAATTAAATAGGTGTAAATCTAAATTATTGTCCACATCTGTACTGGCACTAAACCCTCTGACAACATTGACACACCACAGCTGTACTGGTACTAAACCCTCTGACAACATTGACACACCACAGCTGTACTGGTACTAAACCCTCTGAAAACATTGACACACCACAGCTGTACTGGTACTAAACCCTCTGACAACATTGACAGACCACAGTTGTACTGGTACTAAACGCTCTGACAACATTGACACACCACAGCTGTACTGGTACTAAACCCTCTGACAACATTGACACACCACAGCTGTACTGGTACTAAACCCTCTGACAGCATTGACACAACACAGCTGTACTGGTACTAAACCCTCTGACAACATTAACACACCACAGCTGTACTGGTACTAAACCCTCTGACAGCATTGACACAACACAGCTGTACTGGTACTAAACCCTCTGACAACATTGACACTCCACAGCTGCACTGGTACTATACCCTCTGACAACATTGACACACCACAGCAGGACTGGCACTAAACCCTCTGACAACATTGACACACCACAGCTGTACTGGTACTAAATCCTCTGACATCATTGACACACCACAGATGTACTGGTACTAAACCCTCTGAAAACATTTACACACCAAAGCTGCACTGGTACTAAACCCTCTGACAACATTGACACACCACAGTTGTACTGGTACTAAACCCTCTGCCAACATTGACACACCAAAGCTGTACTGGTACTAAACCCTCTGACAACATTGACACACCACAGCTGTACTGGGACTAAACCGTCTGACAACATTTACACACCAAAGCTGTACTGGTACTAAACCCTCTGACAACATTGACACACCACAGCTGTACTGGTACTAAACCCTCTGACAACATTTACACACCAAAGCTGTACTGGTACTAAACCCTCTGACAACATTTACACACCAAAGCTGTACTGGTACTAAACCCTCTGACAACATTGACACACCACAGCTGTACTGGTACTAAACTCTCTGCCAACATTGACACACCACAGCTGTACTGGTACTAAACCCTCTGACAACATTGACACACCACAGCTGTACTGGTACTAAACCCTCTGACAACATTGACACACCACGTCTGTACTGGTACTAAGCCATCTGATACCACAGTTGTACTGGTAATACACCCTCTGACAACATTGACACATCACAGCTGTACTGGTACTAAACCCTCTGACAACATTGACACACCAAAGCTGTACTGGTACTAAACCCTCTGACAACATTGACACACCACAGCTGTACTGGTACTAAACCCTCTGCCAACATTGACACACCACAGCTGTACTGGTACTAAACCCTCTAATAACATTGACACACCACAGCTGTACTGATACTGAGCCCTCTGACAACATTGACACACCACAGCCGTACTGGTACTAAACCCTCTGACAACATTGCCACACCACAGCTGTACTGGTACTAAACCCTCTGGCAACATTGACACACCACAGCTGTACTGGTACCATATCAGATAACATTGACACACCACAGCTGTACTGATGGTAAACCCTCTGACAACATTGACACACCACACCTGTACTGGTACTAAACCCTCTGACAACATTGACACACCACAGATGTACTGGTACTAAACCCTCTGACAACATTGACACACTACAGCTGTACTGGTACTAAACCCTCTGACAACATTTACACACCAAAGCTGTACTGGTACTAAACCCTCTGACAACATTGACACACCACAGCTGTACTGGTACTAAACCCTCTGACAACATTTACACACCAAAGCTGTACTGGTACTAAACCCTCTGACAACATTTACACACCAAAGCTGTACTGGTACTAAACCCTCTGACAACATTGACACACCACAGCTGTACTGGTACTAAACCCTCTGCCAACATTGACACACCACAGCTGTACTGGTACTAAACCCTCTGACAACATTGACACACCACAGCTGTACTGGTACTAAACCCTCTGACAACATTGACACACCACAGCTGTACTGGTACTAAACCCTCTGATAACATTGACACACCACAGCTGTACTGATACTGAGCCCTCTGACAACTTGACACACAACAGCTGTACTGGTACTAAACCCTCTGGCAACATTGACACACCACAGCTGTACTGGTACCATATCAGACAACATTGACACACCACAGCAGTACTGATGGTAAACCCTCTGACAACATTGACACACCACAGCTGTACTGGTACTAAACCCTCTGACAACATTGACACACCACAGATGTACTGGTACTAAACCCTCTGACAACATTGACACACTACAGCTGTACTGGTACTAAACCCTCTGACAACATTTACACACCAAAGCTGTACTGGTACTAAACCCTCTGACAACATTGACACACCACAGCTGTACTGGTACTAAACCCTCTGCCAACATTGACACACCACATCTGTACTGGTACTAAACCCTCTGACAACATTGACACACCACAGCTGTACTGGTACTAAACCCTCTGACAACATTGACACACCACGTCTGTACTGGTACTAAGCCATCTGACACCACAGTTGTACTGGTAATAAACCCTCTGACAACATTGACACACCACAGCTGTACTGGTACTAAACCCTCTGACAACATTGACACACCACAGCTGTACTGGTACTAAACCCTCTGACAACATTTGACACCACAGCTGTACTGGTACTAAGCCCTCTGACAGCATTGACACACCACAGCTGTACTGGTACTAAACCCTCTGGCAAAATTGACACACCACAGCTGTACTGGTACCATATCAGACAACATTGACACACCACAGTAGTACTGGTGGTAAACCCTCTGACAAAATTGACACACCACTGCTGTACTGGTACTAAACCCTCTGACAACATTGACACACCACAGATGTACTGGTACTAAACCCTCTGACAACATTGACACACCACAGCTGTACTGGTGCTAAACCCTCTGAAAAAATTGACATACCACAGCTGTACTGGTAATAAATCCTCTGACAACATTTACACACCACAGTTGTACTGAAACTACACCCTCTGACAACATTGATACACCACAGCAGTACTGGCACTAAACCCTCTGACAACATTGACACACCACAGCTGTACTGGTACTAAACCCTCTGACAACATTGACACACTACAGCTGTACTGGTACTAAACCCTCTGACAACATTGACACACCACAGCTGTACTGGTACTAAACCCTCTGACAAGATTGACACACCACAGCTGTGCTGGTACTAAACCCTCTGCCAACATTGACACACCACAGCTATACTGGTGGTAAACCCTCTGCCAACATTGACACACCACAGCTGTACTGGTACTAAACCCTCTGACAAGATTGACACACCACAGATGTACTGGTACTAAACCCTCTGACAACATTTACGCACCACAGTTGTACTGGTACTACACGCTCTGACAACATTGATACACCACAGCTGTACTGGTACTAAACCCTCTGAAAAGATTGACACACCACAGTTCTACTGATACTAAACCCTCTGACAACATTGACACACCACAGCTGTACTGGTACTATGTCCTCTGACAACATTGACACACTACAGCGGTACTGGTACTAAACCCTCTGACAACATTGACACACCACAGCTGTACTGGTACTAATCCCTCTGACAACATCTAACACACCACAGCTGTACTGGTACTATACCCTCTGACAACATGGACACTCAACCATAACAAACACCAATGTATCTATGATCTATAATGGTGATGTTCTTACTGATAACAACGAAATAATTAATTACTGTATGGTTCTAAGATTGTTATAATATTGATACTTAGTAAGTTGAAGGTATTGATACGAGGAACAAAGATATCCATAATTACTATATGATACTAGGATTATTATAATATTGATGTACGATGTGATTATATTAAACAAATACACACTCTAATGTTAATGTCACCAACACTTACAATGATCGTGCGTTTATTATTAATTATTAATCATACCCGCTTTTTGTTAGAAAATACCACGCTCGACTATGAGTTCTTGTGTAATTGGAATTAATGGAACTAAATTTTCTTTATTAATGAACCACTCATCGGCCAAAAAAACGTAAAACATATTGGAATATTCTCCTATGACAAATTATTATCACATACAGCATAATTAGTACAAGTTAAAGTGCAATAACAATGATATTGTGTTCACCTATGTAATCCAATAAGGTAAATGTATTGGAAACATTGGTATTAATTGTCCTGTACACCATCGACAGGCGAGCATGGCCAGGATGTTGTAATTATTATTGTCCATGTACTGTACTGTGTTATTGAATGAATACAATAATATGGAATTATAATCACCTTACTCTCTTTTTGTAGTCGGTGAAAGTGATTTCGGCCAGAGTAAAGGTCAAAATAATAATGATAGAAAGAAACAAAAGGACACACACACACACACACACACACACACACATTTATTCAGAGATATAGGTTGTATGTGTATCCTCGCGATTTTTTTATAATATAACATATTTCCGATTTCACGGGGATAATAGTTCGCGAGCACTCATCCCCGTTAAGTCGGAATTATTATTGTTGTTTTTCTTATTTATTCACAAGGCCATGCATACATATGCATTTAGTATTGTAAGTGTATAGAGAGAGATACAACATAATTATAAATGTTATGTTCTTACAACTCAACGTATTCACCATGAGGTATACTGTAGCACTTTACAATATAAAACCTTAATATAGGATCAGGATTCGAACCTATGCACCTTTTAAACTCCGTTGTGATGGATAGGACTTAGCATCTTAGGTTCAAATCCTGGTCATAGCTATTTTATTTGCCATCAAATTAACAACTGATTAAGGTATTGGAAGTCGGATTTCGATTAAATGCAGCTTCTCACCCACTCGAGTTGACGTTGGGAAGATGTAGGAGTAGAAGTAACAAAATATCATATTTTAATCTCCATTGTGTGTATACAACATAACATCTGCCTGCTGAATAGGCAGCAAAGGAACAAGTATTTTATTAAACGAACTTCCCCAGTTTATATGTTGTTATCGCTCTCCTTTCCAATATTTAATATTAGTCGTCCCATACTTTTAAGATATTTACGACCATAAAAGGGCATTATATTTTTTGCACCATCTATTCAATGAATCCATGAATATTGAATATGTATAAACAGCTCCTAAAAGTATCCAACTAGTGGTCACAAATTTACCGTGGAATATCAGTGGACCCTCTCCGTCACCAACCACGATATTTAACTAAATGGTTCAAACGTTGATAGTTCAACGTGAAGTTGTTTTGAAAGGGAGGGGAGGAACGAAGGGGGTGATACTATACATTGTTGTACCAAAACTGACCAGTTCTTGATTTGATGTTGACAGAAAGTTAACCACACCTTTACAACATTAGGAGGAACAGGATCACACAGGCACTAAACAACTTCATAATGTACAATCTACTGGCGAGATTGTGTTGCTCCAACGTCGATCAGGGCAACCAACCGGGCCCTCAAAAGCCGCCAAACCGCAGTTATAGAGGTTTGTGACCACAAGTTGGACACTATTAGCAGCTAGATCTACATATTCAATATTTATGGATTAACTGAATACACGGTACAGAAATATGTTGGCGTTTTATGGACATAAATATTTCAAAAGCAATGGGACAACTAATACAAAACAAATACAAACATCAAAACAAAAACACTGGGGGGTGGAGGGGGGGT